>CM049841.1:31884525-32484525 GCA_027422415.1 Schizothorax lantsangensis | reverse complement strand
ACTGCTGTCTTTGGCAGTACTTTAAATCTTCTTTTATTTCTGATAATAACAGCTAAAATGCAATGTTCACCCCAGGTGTTAGACTTTATAGGCAGTTTGCTGTTATGTCCTTACGAAACCCGTGATTATTGGAACTCAATTTGGGTGCTTTTGTCCAGATGGTTCGACCTCCCGGAACTGTCTGCTGAAATTGTTTTGCTATGCACCCTGTAAGAAGCAAGGTCACCTTCTTCAAAGTTTGGTTGATAAGTCAGATATGTGCACATTCATGTATCTCCTCTTCAAAATAAATAAATCAAATAACAAAAATAAAAATAAACAAACAAACATACATGGGTCTGGAATGATGCTTAATTGCCTTGTTTTGTTTGGTTAGACAACATTTTAAAGTGTCAAATTTGTAAATGTTGTAGTACAGTTTTGGTTTAATTTGCATTGTATGCATATACCAGCCTGGTCTCATTGTTTATACGTAGGTATTAATACATAACATTTACAACAAACATACATTTTGTTTTTATTGATGCTGAAATGTACAATTTATATGTATTTCAACATTTAAAACGTACAACTTGCTACGTATTTTTAGCTAAAAAATTTAGATATTCATATCAATGCATTTTTATCATTTTATCAGTACGCGATTTAGGGTTTTAGATCCTTTAACCTACCTCCAAACCTAAACCTACCCATTTTATAGCGAATATAAAAGGATATAAAACATAATTGACCAAAATATGCATGGAAATGACCATTTTAGTAACAATATAGCATTAAACATATTTTTTATAGTCGCTAATCCCACTCCTACCTCTAAACCTAATCATAACTATTTCTGTTCGGTATTAAAAAAAAAAAACATGACAGACAGATAAGTGCAACCAAATTTATTTATTGCAAAAATGTCAAAAGCAGTACCAAAAGTAATCTAAATGACGATGCATTGCAGCCACAGTTCTCTCTGGTGGAATACGGTAGGTTTGTGTGAGGGGCAAAGTAGAAATTATGTTGTTAATCGTTGAAAATATTATCTAGATTTTTATCCTGATCCACTCTGTGAAGGTGCGCATTTCTTCTCATTCAAATACACCTCACCAGAAACATGGCATGTCGCAATCTGTGAGAGCCAATGAGCGTTCGATTATCCTGTTGTTTCTTGAAGCGGCAACATTTGAATTTGTAAAGAGCGCGTCAGCACAGGTTTTGCACCATTTAAGCTGGTTTGCCAACCGCCATCCTCTAAAAATCCTCTAAAGAAGAGGAAGCGTGGGTTTTATTTGCTGCTTACAGTTGCTGGACGCGCTGCTCGGGATGAAGATGAAGATGAAGATGAATATATGGCCGAATAAAGGCTTGAATTTGGGTCTGTTCCTCACAATCTAATGGATTCTGAAGATCTGGATTACAGCGCATGAATAACATTGATTGCTTTTGTAGTTGTTTAGTTTTCGGTTTATTTTATGGTTCTGTTGTCAGTCACAGCATGTCGGAGAAAATGCCTTTTGTGTCCCATGGCAAACAAAGTAAATATTTCATGAATGATTAAAATATTGCAGAAATGTTATTAATTTTAAGGGTTTAAAGTGTAGTTTTTAAACATTATGTAACTTAGGCCTATTCTTGGAAACGAGCTGGCAGCAGAAATCACAGAACAGAATGAAATGTTATAATTTCATATTAAGTAAACGAGTAAACAATTTAATGATGCAATTGAAAAGATAATGCCATTGATATGACAACTAAAAACAACAATAATAATAAAATGAATGCCGCTATTTCAATATTCATAAGTTTTCTTTTTTTGGTGTCGTCAATACGTCAGTATTACACGTTTAAATTCTGAAAATACGTAAGTATTTGAACGTTTAGATGCTGTAAATACATCAGTATTGTATGTTTTAGTGTCTGTAAAAACATAATTAAATGTACGTTTTGTAGAACCACTTTTTACATAAAATACATACAAATTATCATGAGATCACGTTGCATATACACACAGCAGAAAATGATCATGCACTCATTTTTTCTTCTATATTTGCATCACATTTCAAGGTATACCCTTTTTTTACCTCTGTGTCTTACCGTTGTCACTGCAATCAGCGCACATCTTGTATTCTGTCACCTATGCCCAAGAATGAACAATCAACTACTGAGCGTGTAATACATGGTTTCCCAAGATTGAGATTGTAGCGCAAGGACAATTCTACTGCTTCTGTGCATTGAAACATTTATGCAAATATACTATTTCATAATATATATGGCTCTTCAGATGTGTCTTCTAGGCCTCCCCACGCACACGGCTAATCGCTATTGTTGAACTACTTTTCATTTGTCGCTTTGGATAAAAGCATTTGCTGAATGAATAAATGTAAATGTATTTATTTCTCCCAGAGCAATAAGAGTAGGCTTTCAGATCTTAAGCCCCAAATGTTTTTTAGTTTTTTTTTAGTGAAGCACCAAATGTTTTCATATCAACTTCAATATAAATGATTTCATGTCTGGCCATGTTAATCACTATTAAATCCAGTTAGAGATGGAATTATGTTCTAATTTGGGATTAAATTACAGTTTTGGCATATTGTAGCTTATTCTGCATCAAAGTGAATTTCAACATTCTAGCATTTTTTTATATTTTTAAATAAATGCAGCAACAGTGCAAACACAAGACTTTGCAAGACAAAGCTAGATCTTTGGCCTTGTCTAAAGCTTAGACTGAAGGTTAGTTGACCTTTAGCTCCAGTTATACTGTGAGATGTACTTTCTAGAAAAATCCTTTCAGATGTAACATTTTAACATTTATATTAGTCTATCATATTCTAATATTTCTTCAAAGGATGGCCTCATGTGCATCCACAGAGGGCCTGGATATTCAGTGACCCTAGACTTAACCCTGACCCACAGGGGCCTCAGTTGTCATCACGTGGTTCACATGCTCTAAAATGATACAAAAGAGCAATATGTAGGCACATGTTGCTGTTTATTGCTTTTATTAATATGAGTGTTTATTGTAATTGTCTCCCAGTGCAGTTTGTTGCAGTCATGATTCAGCTCATAATATACAGTATATACTAAATCTAAAGCTGTTACTAAGACTGTTTTTATGTGTGTTGATAAATCTGTCATTTAATAAAATTGTGATGATTTTTATTTAGCTGAATTATGCATTACTTTCATCTGCTGAACACAAAATAAGATATCATGAATAAAGTTTATAACCAGACAGTTTTGATTCCCATTGTATGTTTTCGTCCTTACAATGGAAGTCAATGGGAACCGAAACTGCTTAGTTATTCTTCGAAATATCAACAGAAGAAAATAAGCCATACAGGTTTGGAATGACATGAGGGTGAATAAAGGATGACAGGATTTTCATTTTAAGGTGGACTATACCTTTAGTCACATTCCGTGAATGTTCCATGCTCAGAGCACTTGTCAGTTTATTTATTTGGTTTCCTTATAAACCTGTTCTTGATTCAATAAGTCGGTGAGTTGTTGCCTCAAGAACAATTCATTAACATATTGTTCGGTTTTGTGAACCAGTTCAACCGATTCACTAAGAAGATTTGGGACGAATGAATGACTTGTTCATGAATTGAGTCTAGTAAAGTGAAAGCATCGGCTCTGTGAAGGATAAGTGCGACTCACTGTTCTCTCCCCTTCACTGTGCTTTCAGACTGTCACTCAGACCCTGTGCCTGCAATAAGCACCAAATGGAATAACAATAGGGGCTATTCCCCAGGGGCTCTGTCCTCTGCGCTTTCTCTCTCCTATTCAAACGAGCTGTTTTCCAGAGGCTCCCATGAGTCTTTGTGCCCTTTCAAAGCCATTTTTAAAGTCATCTTTTGTCTCTGTCTCTGTGATTGGAGGTTGCTTTGCGTGACTTATGTTTTCTTTTTTTTCTTCTCCACCCCTTTCAAACGACCCACGTTGATTACATCAGCTTGCCATTTGGTATGAAAGATAATAAATATATTATGATTGCAAAATTATTGCTACATCCTTCTATGGTGTCTGGTTTAGATATAAATAAATAAATAAATTAATAAATAATAAATAAATTAATTAATGAAATAGATAATTAAATAAATCACTAAACACTATATATATATATATATATATATATATATATATATGAATCAGTTATTTTGCCATTTTTATAATACTAATAATAATAATAATAAAAGAAGATACAATTTGTATACATACAATACATAACAAAACATGGAAATTTAAACTAATAAGTTATAATAAAAGGAAACAATTCATACAATTCCTAATGAAGGTCACTGCTTAGTTAAATCTTAAATATGTATCACCCACATGAGCACCACAACTTGACATGTTTTTCTAACTTTTTATTTTTATTTTGTATGAGTCTTATTTATGAGTCATTTGATTTTTCTATTCTATAACTTATGTTTAATAATAATAAAAAAAAAAAAAAAATCTGGAACATTTATTAAATTGTTAGATATTTACTGGCATATAATAATTTTGTTTTTAACCTTTAATTTTAGTTTAGTTTTATAATGTTTTGTTATTTAATATATTAGCTCAGTATTTTATCTTAATGTTGACTGGAGTAAGAATGACCTGGCTGTTGTTTTGTGGTGTGTGTCTCAGCATTCACTGACTGAATTAACATAGAAAGTACAAATCTACACCACAGGATGGATGGAGAGATGGCACTGTCCTGTCGTGAGTGGGTTGCAGCTCCTGGATGGCATTGTGAAGATTTCTCAGTATCTCTTTGCTTCTCTCAGACATGTGTTTGTGTCTGTTAGACAGCTGACATCAATGCTTTATCCCCACTGTGCCTTGCTCTATCAGAGTAGGGTAATGCTTACTTCCCCATGTGTATGTTTTGACTTGTGGAACCAATCAAACTATAGGCTGCTCTTTTTGTGTGTGTATTTGTAGATGCATTCTTGTGCATCTCATGGTTTGCAAACACATCCTTGAACCTCTCATATCCGGTTTTGGCAGTTTCGAGATAAAAAGCTTGGAATTTAAATTGTGTTTAACTGCTTACATTGTGTGCAAATAATTCACAGTACAAATTAACACATTTTTCTGGTTAATAGGTCATGTAATTACAAAAAAAAACCTTGATGTTCACATTTCACTTGTTCTTTTGAATTAAGATTTATACTGCCTTATAAAAACATGTTGTGACTCCCTGAAAACTTTAATCGATTGAAACTAGACTATAATGGCAATATTGATCTGCATATGAAGAGTTTATTTGCAAAAACAGATAACTCATTTTTTATAAAATTTTCAAAAATCATGTTTTTTATTATGTTATCATATTTTTATTGTGTTTTATTGTGTTAGTTAGCTGTTTTTTAAAGTTATGTTTTAACCTAGTCAAAATAACCCAACTGCAGTTTGATTGAGATTAATTTTAAAGCACAATGAAAAAACATGATTTTTGAGAATTGTTAAAAACGGAGTTATCTGTTTGTGCAAATTAACTCCTCATATCTTTCTGACCGTTTGCCATATCAGAAATAGTTTATTTTTAATAATGTTTGTAATAGTTTCAGATCAACCTGAATGGTTTCTGCAACACATTTCAGTGTGGTTTGTTTTGTGAAACTTGTCACAATGTAATAACATGACCCAACAGCACTGATTCTGATTTCACATATGCATAGCACATTTACATATAAAAGTCTTATAGGCACAATAACAAGAAAAAAAAAAGTTTAATTCGAAAAACGAGGGAAAGGGTGGAAAATATAAATTAAATAAAGCACCTTATAACTGTATTGAACCTAAGAGAGAAAAAAATAATAATAAAAATGAAAATAAAACAATTCAAATTAAAGCAAAATATAAAATAGAATAAAATGTCAAATAAAATGAAAAACAGCAATAATCTATGGCTACTGTGTCATTAATGAGATTACCTTGACAAGTAAAAAAAAAATACATTTTAATACTAGTTTTAATATTCTTTGTTTGTATCAGTCACAGAAATGTGTTTACTCATGCTTTCTCAGAACAGCTCTTTTACCCTACAGACTGTGAGGACTCAAACTCGAATACAAGCAAGTGTATGCATGCGGGTGGTGTACATGCAGGGCCTAAAATTAACACTCGCCAAGCACCAGATGCGAGTAAAAATAGGCGTTGGCGAGTATATGTAAAAATAGGCGTTGGTGAGTATATGTATGAGTCAGTCGCCAGTTGGCGGGTACAACTTTTACGAAATATAACAATGCAATGTAGTGAAAACAACAGCCAGTTTTTAAAGAGATTAACTGTTTCTGACATAAGCGAATACAACAATCTTTTCTGAAGACAAGTTCATCGTAATTAGCTGTTCTGTCATAAGCGACAAGAGCGAATCAAATAATAGGATACTAACGGACTGATAAGGTCAGAGCAGTGTGATGGCCAGCTTGTCCCTAGACACGGTTCTAATAACTTTTACCTGAGGAGATTTTGCTGCTTCATTTCGGAAGATTAACTTGTCCCTTCTTTATAAACGGAGAATGTGGCGACACACTGTACCTAGGGTTACGCCGCTGAAACGGTGCAGTGAAGTTTAGTTTGAAAGGCTGCGCGTTCGGCTGCACGCATACACCGAGCCGCTTTAGACAGCGCACCAGTAGTGCTTCAACGGACGAAAACACACACAATTATGTCAAAATGCGCGGTTTTGGCGAGTTACCTCGTAAACGTAGTCTTAAGTGAGTTATAAAGTCTTAAATGACCGTAAAGAGTTGGGAGAAAATCGATTATGTGACAGATCCGCGTCATGTGCATCAGGTTTTAAAGAGACAGCGCTGATTTTAAAGTAAACATGCTGAAGTCTGTCATTGATGTAAATCAAAGAACAAAAGAAAAAGAGAAACCATTGGTCTGTTATAGAGGCTGATTAACTTTTGTAGCATGAATAAAGATTAATCTGGATGGTTTATACATAGGCCTATACAATTTATAGTTTGTGAAGATTGTTTTAAAATCACTTAAATATGTTGTTATATATTTCAGAGCCTATTAAATGTTAAAAATAATGGCTTTCAATTATACTGTAATGTTGAATGGCTATAATTAATAGGTAAAAATTGAGGGAAAATGCATTTAATAGAGACAAATTAAAAACATTGTAAATATGTTTAGTCATTGTAGTAGTAATAACTGCCTGTTTTTGCAAAAAGAGTTTCATGGCCGGTAAAAAAAAATTGGGGCTGGTAAATTTTATCACGTCACCGGCCATTGGCAGGTGTGGCAAAAAGTTAGTTTTAGGCCCTGTGTACATGTATATAAACCATTGTGGTGAACAGAAGGCTCGCCAACACACACAACACAACACAAACACACGAGACAGACTTCTGATGTGGGCAGTCGCTTTACAGTGATGACAGAAGCTTTTTAATAGCTTATCAAAGGGGAAAGTGTTGGTGGCACTGCGATGGAGCAGGTGGTGTTTGTATGACTCAATCAGATGGAGCACCAGCCCTCTTAACCTTGCTGTGTGTCCGTACATACACCCTCACTGAATGTAGGACAGTGGTTTGCTGGATTCCAGCCAGAATTAGAGACACCCTAGATAGACACTAGTCATTAATAATCGGCACAGACTAGTCACCAGCCTAGCCAACTTTGTTCGTCAAACTCTTTCTGTCCTTTTCACTCTCTCTCTAACCCATGTTTTTCCTCTTTCCCATCCTCTCACTCCAAAGCACTTTAGTCACTGTGTAAAAGTAGGTTGTGTTCGATGCACCGCTCTCACGTATGCTCCCTCATTACACCATCCTTGACAAACAACCTGTCACATTGTGTGAGAGGAGTAAGTGGCATTCCCACCCACTTCTAAAACATACACACACGCTCATACAGTACACTACATAACTGATTGCGTCTGGCCTACCATGATTCATTTTTTACAGATGAGTTTGTGTACTCCTCAGCAATCAATCTGGACTAATTATGTTTGCGCAGACAAATTGATGGCACCCTTTCAGAATGACTTTTTGCATTTCACTTCATTTGTCTTTTTAGTGCATATTGTATGTGTTATGTGTCTTTATTTAGGTGTGTGTGGTCGCATAGATTTGAGAATTTAGGTATTCTTAGGTTTATCACCCAAAAAAAAAAAAAAAAAAAAAAAAACTTTGTATTATATATACACATACTACCATTCAAAACTTTGGGGTCAATAATATATATTTTTAATGTTTTTGAAAGAAGTATCACATCACTACATTTATTTTAACAAGAATACAGTAATATTAATAATACTTTATACTCTATACACTGGTATATATTCTAACATACTGATACATACTGATATATGTTATATGCATTTAATATATTAAACTCTTTTGATAAATTTAAGGCATTATTGCCGAAATTAGATCTTCTGGGTAAAAAAAAAAAAAAAATCAATTTTTATTGTTGTGAATGTTGGCTATTTGATTAAGCACTGCTATCCTTGAAACTACAGTATTATTTTCCTATAGAGAACATCTTTATATGTGTGCTTACAAATACATACAAATAGCCAACATTCACAACAATAAAAAATAAACAAGCAATCAAACAAATAAATAAAATATAAATATATAATTAGGGATGCACAATATTACATTTTTGCCGATATCCGATATGCCGATATTTTTCAAATCATTTTGGCTGATAGCTGATGCTGATTCCAATTTATATTTCACTTTGTTTTAAAACAACATCAAGTCTCTCCTGTGCAGAAAGTATAAACAATTTATTTTTAATTTTGGTTAGCTTTGAGCAAAAACTTATTTGTTAGAAGTAATAAACTTTATTAAAATGTGAGTATATTGAAAGCCTTGAAAATAACTATAATACAATCAATCTCAGCCGGGATTATTATTATTTTATTTTTTATTTATTTTTTTCTCAGACAGATATAGCTGAAACCTTAACATTTTATTTGTGGATTTAACATTAATAGATGGTCTAAAGCAAAAGAGCTGTAAAAATTCAAAAAATCTTTTAGAGCTACTTATATTTACATTTTCATAAACCATTTGAAAACAAATATATATTACATATTACTCAAGTAAATCTGTATATATTAAATTATTTAATTTACAAGTGTAATGTTTGTGATTTCTATTAATCTAAGCTATAGCTTCTGACCTTTAAATCAAAACAGACTTGTGATTTTAAGACATCGATACTGCTTTATTTATTCAGAAACACAAGCATCTTAATGATATTTGTCTATTTTACTTGTATTTTATTATAAGAAGGCCAACAGCACCCCCTAAGTAAATAAAACGCTTTACTGACCAGGCATTAGGACCTGGGGAGGCTACCGCTGCTGCTACTGCACGCGCTAGAAACTGTTGACTCTCTCACACACCGGACACGTTGTTCTGTATGTGCTTTCTCAAATTAAATGCAGCGATTGAAACAAGTGAATCTAATCATCATTCAGGCAAAAGTTTGCTTCAAAGAATGACCACACTGCTGACATGATCTTATCACTATCACACCCTGAGCACATGTTAGCTATCCTTCTAATCAGCAAAGCATATCGGCATTTTTTTTACAAAAAGATTCCGATAATGTTCCGATAATACCGTGCGTCCCTATGTATAATATATACATTGTGTGTATTGTTGTGAATGTTGGCTATTTGTGTGTATATATATTCATTAATAAACATGTGTATGTTAATGAATTCCAATCATTTGTAAATAGGGCGCACTTGCACACTCATTCACAATTTGCATAATCCCCACCTATGAATTACAACTACGTAAATTACGTGTCCAGGAACGTAGTGGAATATTCTGGACTCCCTTCTCAGGTCTGGCTCCAGTATAATGCATAACCCCCAATTGCTCCCCGGGTGCTGCAACATAAATGGCTGCCCACTGCTCCGGGTGTGTGTTCACGGTAGGGATGTTCATTTCGGTTATTTTTCCTAACCGACAACCGACGCTCGTTAACCGACAAGATTATTTTAAATTAGAAAGAATAAGTGTCTGTGACCCGTTAAAAATACTAACATTTGTTTTCCGGGGATTTATTTTACATGCGCAAAAAGCAGCAAATAACAGAACATGAGGATTCACATGATCATATTATATCACATCACGCACCTGCAGCGCTTCTGCGAGCGGAGAAAAACATAATAAAGCTAGGCGATTTATATATATTATAACGAATAAATAGGCCTATGCAAGAAATATATTTTCACTTAAATAATAATTTAAGAAAAAGAAAGAAAAACTGTGCAACAAGTAGCCTATGCAGAGTTTCGGTTCATTTTTGTGCTGCGCGAAAGGAAAGCAGAAGACAGAAGCATCATCCTATTTGTTTCGGCTTATTTTACAAAAGATTTGTTTTTATTGTGAATGTACAAAATAAAAGCAAACCTTTTACAATTCTGATTGTCTTTGTGACTAAAAGGAGTAGTTGCTTCCACTGTTAAAAAATAAATAAAATAAATAATCAAGTGATTGCTCCAGCGCCGCATGCGCACACAGTTTAAGCTTTGCTACCTTGACAATGCAGCCTGTTCATTATCATTATAAAAAAACAATTAGTCAAACATATGGAAAAACACACACTGCTCAGTTTAAATATGTAGTAAAATCTGTGCCGTTAAGCGTTATCACCGTACCGCCGTGAAGTTATGCAAAACATTTTGTTTTATGTGGATATTGGAACGTGAGGGAAGTAGCCTATGCCTACATAAAAGGTAAATAATATTTTGCCATTCAAATACATTCGCGAATACGGAAACATTTGATTTTGTGTCGAAGGAGACCCAACATTGGTTTCAGTTTCGTTTTAGCCTAAATTAATTTGTTTTGGTTTGTCGAGAAGCTATATAGCTATAGCTTCTTACATTTTTAATTCTTGTTCTTTTCTAAATAGTCTACTGTTAATTGAAAGGATTTGTTGTGGAGTGAGAGGAACTAAAATAACCTAGCTATGTTTACAGTGTTTATTATAATGTTTGTAATTCGCGTCGGCCTATTTCTGAATGAAATAATAAAATGCGACTTATAGGCGACTTATGTTTTTTTTTCTCTCTCTCTCTAAAAAACTTATTTTTTTTATATGTGTAGCTTATTTTAACCATGCAGCAAACCTTTTAAAATATTTTGATAAATTACTGAAAATAAATAAATAAATAAATAAGTGACTTTAAACCGTTTAATTAATCGGTCAAAATTCTAATCGGTCGGTTAACAGTTAAAATGAACATCCCTATTTCACGGTGTGTGTGTATGTTCACTGCTGTGTGTGTGCACTTAGGATGGGATAAATGCAGAGCACAAATTCCGAGTATGGGTCACCATACTTGGTCGTATGTCATGTCACTTTCACTTTCACTTTCATAAATTCAATAAAGACTAATAGGCCATGTGCCTAACAATAAATATTCAGTTAACGTGTGTCCACCAAAGCTTTTTTAGCCAGCTTAAAAAAAATAAAATAAAAAATGCCAGTCGCTCTTCTGAAATTTTGGCTCTTCTGACACGCTTTGGTGGCACAGTATTAGTATATCATTTTGAAGAATATTACTAAATATCAAAATTAAGTAACCAGCCATATCAATTTCAATGTTGTTCAGTCGTAGTACAATAGGATGGTTGGTTGTTGTAGTATTTGTCCCGCCCCTCCTCCATTGATTGACGGCTGGGTAAAAAGTGACAGTGATGAGTGCGGTGTTTTACCTAAAGTTGTACAGTTACAAAAAAAAAAAAAAAAAAGACAAGGCAAGGCAAGGCAAACAAACTTGTGAAGTATTATAATTAGGGATGCTCGATATTGGATTTTTGCCGATATCCGATATGCCGATATTTTTCAAATCATTTTGACCGATACCGATATATTTCCTTTTTGTTTGGAAACAACACCAAGTCTCTCCTGTGCAGAAATTATAAGCAGCATATTTTAACAAGTTTTAAGGTTTTTCAAGGTTTTAACAAGAGCTTGTTTGTTAGAATTAAATAAACCATAATGGATTTTTCATGCAAGCTATAGCTTCTGACCTTTAAAACGTACTCATTATTTTATGACATCATTACTGCTTTATTTAATCAGAAACACAGTCTAAATGTTATTTGTGTAGGCTATTTTACTTTTAATTTAATTAGAAGTAGGCCAACAGCACCCCCTACAGATTAAAACTCCTTACCGAACGGGCGTTAGGCCCCGGGGGAGGCTGTCACTGCTGCTGCTGCTGCCGCTGCAAGTGCTATTACTGTTTACTCTATCACACACCGAACACGTCATTCTGTATGTGCTTTCACAGATTAAATGTAGCGATCCAAAAGAGAGAATCTAATCATCATTCAGACAAAACTTTGCTTCAAGAATGACCACACTACTGAAGTGATCTAATCACTAGCACTCCCTGGAGCACATGTGAGTTAAAGTATTCCTCTTATCGGCAAGACATATCGGCATCATTTTTCATATCGGGCCGATGCCAATATTTACATTTAAAGCCATTATCGGCCAATTCCGATATCAGTCCGATAATATCGTGCATCCCTATTTATAATGGTAGTGCATCAAAATTCAGTGTCATCAATTTGACAAAAAGAACACAGAAAATTATACACACCATTTACATGTGGTGGGGAGCAGGTGTACATTTCAGAACATCTTTAAGAACAATTTACACAAATGAAAGCTCGTGTTTCATGAATAAGGCCCATTGTGTGTATTGTTATGAATGTTGGCTATTTGTAAGCACTGCTATCCTTGAACGACAGTATCCTTTTCCTATTGAGAAAATCATATAGAGAAGTGCTGTGATAAGGCCAAGATCCAGGCATGATGACGGATGCAAATCTCACAAGCACTGATCAGTTTTTGTTTCTTCAATCATTCTGCAAGCAATGCAATAAGCCTCTCTTCAAGGACAGCATGAAAACAAAATTGATCTTGTTTATTTGTGTAATAAATGTACCTGGTCTCATTTTGCATGATTCATCAGAGTTTATGAATCAATGCTATTGTAAAGAAAAAGAAGGATGAAGGCCATCCAGGTGGAGAAATATTAACCACAAATATGAGCTGGATTGATGTCAGTCCTCTGTTGTGCGTGTCTTGTGTTCCCAGCCTCATGTGTCCATATTTGGTTTGTTTCCTGTCCTTGTTTAATGTGATTATGAGTTAAGTCTGTTCCAGCTGTGTTTGTCTTATTAACGTGTGTATATTAGTTCCTGCCTGTTCAGTTTCGTGTCGTCTGGTCTACTCGTTACTCCCCGGTGTTCCTGTCCATCTCTACCTTGCCTTGTCTTGCCCTGCCTTGTGATGTCTTCATTAAAGACTATTATTTGAGTTTAATCCTCGTCTCCGTGTTCCTTGTTCCTCCCTGCTGTGTGCACCGTGACAATTTTCACCAGCCAAATCAATTCCTGTTTAATCAAACCAGGTCTTGGCCTACATTACTTCCTGCTAAATATTGTTTGACTCGAGTACACGCTGCATTACAGAAGTCAGATGTGTTGCGAAGGCTGTTTCATGTTGTCTTTAACTAAATCGAATCATAATTGGAATATGTACTCGGCATATGAGTCACACAAGATCTAAGTTATCTGTACAAATTGTTTCACAATGGCTTTGGTCCAGCCTGTCGGCATCTGAAAGTTCTGCCTGTCACTTTCCCATCAAACATTTCACACCAGTCTTTGTTTTAGCCCCTCAATCAGGCAGAAGAGGGCGAACCGCAATAGAGTTGGGAACTTGACACCGACAGATTTCAAACAAACCAATAAATGTCCACATATTTATCAATGAGTCATTGAGATGGCCAAGACTGCTGTTACTGCTTTTACTTAAGAGTTGATCTCCATGGCAACAGGCTATTATGGGAAATCTGTCTCTATGTCTTTTCTCTCTCTAATTGCGCCGCTGTTAGCTGGCAGTACTGCTGCTAGGTTAGCACATACAGTACAAGAGACACACATCATTTCCTGTGGACATGCCAAAGAACAGGAAGTGCATGCTGAGATATAAACGATGAAAGATCTGTGAACTTCTTATTAACCGCCAGGTCTGAGTTGCTGAAGTGGCTTTCTGGATATTCATCTCGAAAGTAAAGGGCACAGACACAAGCCACCTCTGGTTCCTCTAAATGCCACCTCCACCTCATCTGCACCGGCAAAGTCCACAAAATGCAAACTGCTGCCGAAGCCATATTCACATATAGCCATAAAACATAATATCGCCACTATCAATATGGTAATTTTCCCATCCTAGCCCTAGAGATCATAAAGCCTGTATTTGGTAGCAACTTTTCATCAATAAATAGGGAGGCTGTTCTTGAGTCTGCATCCTGTGTTTAAAAGCCCCATTAAATCACAATGTGGTTGTAACCGAGGCCCTGGATCTCGTCTTGAAGGTCACCTTAGCAGCCTCTGGGTATGGGCTCCAACCGACTGTCTTCAGTGGTTTGCTAATAGAAACTATGGCAAACATCTCACAGCGCTTGTTATCTTCTATCGGCTACACAAAAATCTCTACCATCTGGGGGATTTTTTATTCACAGTTGTGAGACTAAGGCATACAGTGTAAGGTAATAATCTAAACATTGTGATTGGTTGTTTTATACAGTACATCATTAATTCATGTTTGACTACAAGGTCTAAATATTTTATCCAGCATATACGATTCAGGAGATAAATTGAGACTGACAATATATATATATATATAAATTTATATATATATAATATATATATATACATAAAATGAGGAGGCAATGTCCTCTTTTTTATAAAATATAAATTCATGTTTAAATAAACATTACTTACACTATCAGGGAGAAAAAAATATTAACAATGTATATTATATGTACTACTTTATATTAACAATGTAATCAATACTTTGTTTATTAAAGCCAAGAATCTTATCAAGTTAGTGTTTTTAAGCATTTAACATTTATTCCAAAATAATAATTCAAGGCAGTAACAATTTAATATGTTAAATTGCACTGAAGTATGTTCAGATATTCTTTTTAATAGTTAAATACATTTTTACTTTATTTATTAATTTATTTTTCAGATCATCAAAGCTCGGTAAATATTGGTCACAAAGTCTGAGATTTTCTTTAAATTTCACCAGGCTGATTATTCACTAAAAACTCCCACATGTTATGTTTTCAGGTCATTTAAAGTCTTATTTTGATATAACAAAGTGTTCATATCTAAGTGTGTGAGATGTTTACTTAGTTTTTTTTTAATTAGTCTCCCCTTCAATGACATTATATTGTTTATTCAGACTGATTCACGAATGTGGAATGCGCACAGACACAAGAGGTGGGATTTATCGCATGAACCAATGCGATAAACAGCCGATTATAACCAGTCATATCCAATCATATAGCGATGGAGGCATTGCCTCCTCTCACGTGACTTTTCCCCATTCATTCTCAATTACCCCCCCAGCAAACTCACTGCACACTTTAGGGGGTCTTTTAAAACTCAATGGGCTGAGGGGAGGGGAGAGAGTAACTCCTGCTGTAACTTTACCTGCTGGTGTCGCTGTTGGACAGAGTTTCTAAAGAAAAACAAGTAATTTATACAATTTTAATGATATATTTTTTAATATTTGCATTGCTTTATTTTTGTACTACCATTTTATTTTTTAATTTGTATTATTTTATTTTTTCTCATCCAGCATTTTGAGCAGGCACTGCATCCCTTTCCTCCTCGGAGGAAACACCCCTGATATATAGTAGATATATAGATATACTGTAGGCTACTAAACAAAATAACATGATTTACTAGAGATTCTGAAGCAGTCAGTGCATTATAAATAAAGACTTGTTTTGTAATTGGATGAATCAGCATTTTGAATAAATGTCTTGAATGAATGATTGATGATTGAAATTTATTTTAGTCACTTGTTCCTGGTGTAATGAGATGATCAATACAGTCCAAACAAGTGTCAAAATAGTTCCACAAGGGAAATTTCTCTATTTTGTTTGCTAATACGTGTCTTATTTAAATGTTTGTAGACTGAAGTAACATTTATGTATGAATGAAAAGACTGCTTGTGGAGCTGTTTCATACTAGACATATACATTTTAAAACTTCAGTGTTCCTGAAGTATTTGATTTTACAACTGTTTCTCAAGACAAGTGTCAGTGGAGCGTAAGCAGTGCATGTTTTGTTGCTGCCTTGATAATTAATGAGAATGTAATGTTTGTTTTTAATACTGTTTTATATACCGACAAAACTGTTTTATATAATGATTACTGTTTTTTCACAATTAAAGGTGTTTATGGCTTTTAATGTTTTAAACTAAATCTGGCAATATTTGTTTCTGTTTCAGAATAAGATCATTCTGGACCCGCTAACATTCAGTGAGTCTCGCTTCAGGCCGTCACTGGAGGAACGTCTGGAGAGCATCATCAGTGGCGCCGCCCTCATGGCCGACTCCTCCTGCACACGCGACGATCGCCGCGAACGCATCGTAGCCGAGTGCAACTCCGTGCGCCAGGCCCTGCAAGACCTGCTGAGCGAGTACATGAACAATGTAAGTCATGAACAACATTTTTCAGCATGCAAGATAGCTTGATGGGTAACACTTTATTTTGATAGTCCGCTTTAGACATTCTACTAACAGTAAGTAACTTTGCAACTACATGCCAACTAGCAGTCATTAGAGTATTAGTAGACTGTCTGCTTAATATCTTCTAACACCTTATTTTGATGGGTCCACAACATACAACACACTGACTATAAGAAACATTGCAAGTACATTATATGTCTACTTATTCTACTAACCCTAAACTTAACCTAACAGTCCACTCTGAGAGTTAGTAGACATGTAGTTGCAAACTAGTGAGAATTAGTTGACATGTAGTTGCAAAGTTATTTACTTACACACATTTTCAAAACTTTGCCTCTTTTTTTTTTTTTTTTTTTTTTTTACACACAAATCTAAGAAGTGCACACACAAAATGCAAAATGCCTCACATCTCTTGCAAAATGAAGCACTGCATTCAAAATATGGCAAACACATCTCAAAAGAAAACATTTGCAAACACCTTTGCCATAATATTAATTCCTGTTAGATTTTGTGTGTTACATAGAGAATTGTGTGTTGTGTTTTGCAAAAAAGTGTTTTATACAATTGAAAACTGAGTCAAAGGCAGACAATTAGTGTATGGTTTCGCAGATTTGGTGTGTGGTTCTGGTGTTTGAGTTTCAGGTTTCAGAAATTGTGTGACAAGTAAAGATTTTGTGTGTAAGCAGTTGAGAAAACAACAACAACAAAAACAGTAAATGCTGTTTTTATAAAGGTTTTGTGAGGGAACTAATTGAGGAGACTTTTTTTCCCTCCTTTTGCATTGAGAAATCCTTCAGAATTTCAATATTCTCCGAGTAATAGAAAGTTTGAAAGAACAGCATTTATTTGAAATAATTTATTTTTGTAACATTTTGTAACATTTACCCCCCCCCCCCCAAAAAAAATAAATAAAAAAATAACAACTTTTGAACAGTACTGTTTGCATATATGTAAGCGACAGTCTCCATAATTATCTTCTGACCTTCAGTCATGGATAGATACCGACTGTTCATCTTGAGAAAGTTCACCAGTTAAAGGGCCTTAATATATTCTTTGATAAATCAATACTCTGACCTTTCGTCTTTCACAAACATGTATTTTATGTGTCTATTGGTGTATGATATCCTTGACTTAAATGAAAAGCTTCAAAGCAGATGATCCTATAGAATTATCAAGGGGGTGTGTATAAGTGTGTGTGTGTATGTCAGTTACTTTGAAACAGGTGTCACAAAGCCATTGGCGAGTGTTCTGTATATTGATCTTTGTGGTATCAATGGGGCTGTCTGGCTCTGATGCTATGCAGTAATCAATGACTTCTAGCCGGCTATAATCAAATGTATGTTTCTTAGTGCTGGTGTGTTCAAGCACCATACGGGAACAGAGGGATATTAAATACAACCTCTCATTCGATTAGCGATGCCCCTTTAGTCAAAACACTATGCCAGTGGAGATGAATATCACATCAGCACTCCAATTACAAGCTCCTGCTCTGGGAGGAAATGTGTTTGCGTGGCTAGAACACTCGTTTTATATGAGTTTTAGTTTCTCAAGATATTCATTTTGTTATGTGTTTCTTTTTTTTTTGGCACGTTTGTATTTGTGTCTTTGAATGGATTTGTTCATATTAATTATTTTATTAGCACAAATATAATTTAATTGTAAAATATACTGACATTAACATGTTTTGCATCCAGATAGAATATGGATAGGGTTAGTTAGGTGATCCTGATATAAAAACACTATAATTGTTTAATTATTTATTTATACAAACATTGACAAAGTTGTGTTGTTTTAATTTCAGATATCTGGCTTTTAATGTGGTAAAGTGCTATCTAATGTGATCTGATCTCCAAAAATGCACATTTATGCCTTGTGCATTTGTGGCATTATCATATTGTTTATGTTTTGCGGCTCTTCTGTTGTAACAGCACTGTAAAAAAAAAAAAGTTGGGCAAACTTAAAATTTTAAGGCAACCCGCTTCAGCAGATTTTTGAGTTTTCTCAACTTATTGTTTTAAGTTTATACAACAAAAAGTTGAGAAATTTCCTAAAAAATAAGTTCCTAAAAAATAAGCTGAAGCTGGTTGACTTAAAATGTTATGTTTGCCCAACTTTTTTTTTTTTTTTTTTTACAGTGAACTTTCTAGTCCATCAGGCTGAATTGCTGTAGTTTTTCAGTTCACTTTAAGATGATTTATTGGTAGTTTCTGCTAGTGAGCTACAGCTGCCGGCATGGAAGTATAGCGATCTAAACCAAAGACCAAAGAGATGGCAAAACTTGAAGTCATTTATTTGTTATTGGTTTGTTTTGATATATCTGTGCTATATGTTAGAGCTGCACGATTCTGGATAAATTGAGAATCACAATTCTTTTTTTGTCACAAAAAGAGATCACGATTCTCCCACGATTCTGAACTAAACAAAATAATGTGCGACAAAATATTATTGCTACAGTGTGTCTAAAAGTTATGGAGGACGAGGAATTACTTAAGGATAAATAAATTAATTAATAATACATAAATGCAGAAATAAATAAATGTAGAGATACATAAATAAATACATGAATAAATAAATAAATGAAGAAGTAAATATAGAAATTACATAAATAAATAAATGAATAAATAAATACATTTAGAACTACATGAATGAATAAATAAATAAATAATTAATTAAACGCTGAAATAAATGAATGAATGAATGAATGCAGATATGCATAAATGAACGAATAAATCATTTTGACAAGTGACATTTTTAATTGTGCTATTTTTGTACAATTTGTGTTATACTACATTTATTTCTACATTTATTTATGTATTCTATGTTTATTTATTTTTACATTTATTAAAGCATTTCTACATTTCTACATTTATTTATTTATGTATTTCTCTGTCCGTATGTTAATAAGGTAGGCAGTCCTAACCTCTCTCAATGCAGAATTGGTTAAACAGGATCGTTATCGTTACGGCTGTGCTGCTGTGGATACTACCATTGCTAATGATTAGCGTTTAATAGCAAGTGATGTATCGATCATGCACCAAGCGACTACCTTCTGTTTCGTTTGGAACGTGTAGTCGATGAATTAGTTATCAGCTCAGTGCTGATATGGATATAGACCTTGATCCAGCTGTGTTCGCCGGTCTTCAAGATGTAGCAGACCAGCTTCACATGTCGAAACACTGCGCATTGAAACAAGCCAGCCGCATTTTATTTAATTTTTTTCTTGCGCGTCTAATCGCGCACTTGTGCTGGGAGCGGTCAAAATAGATGTAAAGACGCTGTCATAACAGCGTCATAACACCAACCCTACACCTAAACCTACCCCTTACAGGAAACTTTCTGCTATTTCAGATTTTGATGCCATGATTTTCGCACTGAAGTTGCGCATGCGCTGTGAGGGGGAAACAGGGGAACTGAATTCACCGGAACACAGGACTTGTGTCCTCCCGTCCTCGGGAGTTCACTCTCTCGAGTCGAACTTGTGAAGTCAGAACTACCAAGCATGCAAGTCCGATATTTGCATACTTGGTATTGAGAAACGGCTCGTGTATTTTCAAGACGCGGATGGCTTGACCGCAGTTAATAAAGTTAGCAGACTAACTAGGCTAATTGCTATCTTGTTCACTCCTAATATAAACGGTTGTTCTGACTGGTTTGCCAAATTTACCAATCCTACATTGAGAGAGGTTTGGCCTACCTTATTAACATGCGGACACAGAAATACAGAAATAAATAAATGTAGAAATGCACAAATAAATGTAGAAATAAATAAATACATGTAGTATAACACAAATGGTACAAAAAATAGTACAATTAAAAATTACACTTTTGGACAAAATAATGTATTCATTCATTTATGCATATCTTTATTTATTTATTTATTTCAGCATTTAATTAATTATTTATTTATTCACTTATTTATTTATGTATTTCTACATTTATTTCTGCATTTCTGTATTTATTTATTTATTTATTTATACTTAAGTCATTTATCGTCCTCTATAAAAAGTGTTTAAGTAATTTGAATTAATTATTATTACATTTTAATATATATGTATTTAAAATATAATATATTTAATACACCAAGTTTTAATATTCAAATTATCCAAAAAGTGGTTTGAATGAATGATTCAATGACTCACTCATAAATACTTCACTTGTTTCATTACTGGATGAATCAGCATTTTTGAATGAATCTCTTGAAAGAATGATTCAATTACATTTTTTTAACAGTCACCTGTCACCACCTAGTGGTGAAACAATGCAATTGACACACACGTTATTTAAAGCGCCAGTTACTTTTAAAAGGGGATTTGCACTATTTTGATTGCTACCATAGACATCAGTGTTTATATACGAACTATAAACTTTCATCCCAGTATTTCTGTGATAATATGAATGACTGGAAGACAGAAATAATACTGTGTAGCTGGAAAGACTGTTTGTGAAGCTGTTTCTTACCCAAACATGGTAAATGTCTGCTCCCTGTGTCAGTGGCAGTGCGAACGCAGATTTAATTTTTTTATAATTTTATATAATCTGTATAATTTTTGCAAAGGTTTAATAGACACAGGGGTGAATCGTTGTCATTTAAAAATGGGATTGCAGGGGTGTTTGAATCGAGATTGTGATCTTTTAACAATTAATCATGAAGCTCAACTATATGTTAAAACTCTAAAAAACAGAAAAAACTATTTTATCCCAACAGATCTGTAATGTGTTTAATTCAGGTGGAACAAAATGGCACAAGTTTACATGTAAATGTTATTGACTTCTAGCTTCTGGGAATTATGGGTACAGAGAGGAAATGAGAAGTAGTGTCTGATTTCTACACTGTACACAAAAATTACCATTGGTTCAGTTTCTTCTAAAACCTTTTCGACTTCTGCCACCATCCTTTCACCTTTTGCTCTAATTGTTCTTCAAGCTCAAGCCTGAATGACTTGTGGAACGGCACGTGCTTGATCAATGTGCTGGTTTGCAATAAATTACGTTCAAGTGACAGGAGAATGTCCATACTTGTCCTGGCCGGTGGTGATCGTTGATTGGTGACACCCGCCCAGACTCCCAGACCACTGCTGAATCATCAGAATTGGCTGATTTAGTTACGGCAGCCCAGACAGGCCAATCTATCAATTGATCGGTCGGAGTAATGCATTGCTGACCTGGGTCAAGGGAGCTCGGGCTTGTGGCTAGAGGTTGAGGGGGTCCAGGGCTTTGTGGGTGTGGTGGTTCACCTCGCTAGCCTGGCCTGCAATGCACTAAAGAGGATTTAGGGAGTTGGTTAGCAGAGCTTAATCTTGCACTTAGCGGGAGGTGGCATTCCGGCGGTCACACTGCGTTTACAGAAGATGGATGCCTATGTTCTTCGGCCCTCCAGGGGGCTACACAGAAAGACTTGATCAAGAGGCAGGGTCTCTGAACACTCCATCAGCCTAACAGCGCTGCTACCAGCCGCACGAGCGCAGAGCCTGTGCAACCCAAAGGATTACTTAAGAAGAACTGCAGATCAGCAAGTGATAGAGAAGGAAATAGAAACAATGGGATGGATAGATTAGAAGCACTTATGAGATTTGGTGTCACCTCCTACTCCATACTGCAGTACTGGGGGTGGATGAAGATGCTGTTTTGTGACTTAATATAGAAAGTTGGGTTACCAGCACTTTATGTGCATCAAATACCTAGATAAATTGCTTAACAAAGGCAATTTTCATTCCTTTCCCATTCATTTTTTTTAATGGCAAATAGGCTTTAATGTTATATCATGGTAATTTGCCACTTAGAAGTCAGTTGCATATATATATATATATATATATATATATACAGTATATACTGCATGTACTGTATATGTACAACGTGTTAACGCATTAATTAATTAACGCTGACAATAATTTTATTGCACATAATTTTTTATTATTATTATTATTACTATTTTGAAAGTCCGTTGCTAACTCTCACTGGCTCTGAATACACATACAGACAAACCATGGGTCACAGGAGGGGTGGGATGTTGATCAGTACTGGCTTGGGATGGGCGTCATCACGCGTCTCAACCAATGAGAGCATTTGGGGTGGGCCTAAGACTACAGCAGCGCTCACATGAACTCTCCCGATAAAATTATTTAGGCTGAGCATCAACATTCACAAACCACTGTTCACTGTTATTTTTAACAGAAAATAATTAAACGAGCTCGTAATCACAACTTCATAAGTGGGAAATAGTTTCCGATAGCACGTGAAGGCAGCAGAGAAGCGCTCTCGCTCAGCACAGTGGAGTGCATCGTTTTGTTAAATTTGTGGTTTATTATTTTGAGTCGTTTGGGACGCAGTAACACACAACCCTCTCACAATATATATCCGCAATCAAGCTGCACATATCAGAAGTTCCACGCGCCAGCGCGGTTAGCACACACTACATGCGTACCGCACCCGCGCCCAACTGAACCGCGCTCTGGCCCACCTCTTCCAACCGAGCCAGGGAGGGCTAACGAACTGCGCCCGAGCGTGGCACGGAGTGATCACACTAGTCAAACGAACTGGGCTTTTGAGGTCAAACACGCTTGGGCACGGTTAAGATTGCCTAGTGTAAGTTACAATAAATATTTTAACTGCTACTATGTAAAAGGAATACTTCTGTAAAAAAGCACCTTATTTGTTTAAAGTGTTTGCAAACCAAATGTTATTACACTTTTGTTCATATAGGAGTACTTTTAAATGAAAAAAGTGCACAATACACTACTTTTGAATTCATTATTGAATTTTGTGCATAATGTGATTAATCGTGATTAATTACAGAAAATCATGCGATTAATCGTGATTAAAAAAATTATTTAAAAACAATATATTTAGTCTATACAGTCTTAGTCATTAATAACTCTTACTTTTAGGAGAACACTGGCATATAGCTTCAAAGCTGATAGTCCAGTATGGACTACGTGGCACAAAACTAACATGATATTGTCACAATGCTCGTAGAAGCAAGGAGCGAGGAGTCGCGGAGAACGTTCAATAATTCCTTTATTGAATGAACACATGGAACATGGGGGTTTGACAAACAATACCGGACGTGGGAGACAGGGAGACACAAGGCTTAAGAACACTAGGAAGTTAATCAAGGAGAAACAGAAACAGGTGAGGAGTAATTAAACATAGACAGAGACTAATGAACTAATGATGAGGACAGGAACAGGAAGGACCAAATTTGGGCACAAGAGGGAGGGAAACACAGGACATGGGGAACACAGATCTGACAGATATCAAGACTAAAATCTGTTAAATTTTATTGAACAGGAGAGTAGCGTTGTTTCTTAAATGAATTGTTTTGAAGTGTCTTTGAACAAATCAATTAAGTGAATGAATAAGTGACTCATTCATAAAGACAAGTTCAATTTGGAATAGCAACTAGCAAATTACACTTACTTTTTATGAATTCAGTCCAACTGAATTAATTTCTGAATGACTCAGCATTTTTTAACAAATCATTTGAGTGAATGACTCAACTTTCTCATACTCAAGACACGGATTTACCACCTATAAACAAACACACAAACAAACAAATAATGGAATAATGCACATATTTAATATAATTTAATGCAATATATTATATTAAAATTATATACTGATCTGAATTATTGAATTTTTGTGTGTGTGTGTGTGAAAAAGAGTTGATATTGTAGCTCAGTTTAAGTGCTTGACTCTATAGTTCAGAATGCTCAATAGTTCAGAATGTTCCAGAACATTAACATTATTATTTAAATAAAATTCTAGAATAGAGTTCTAGAATGGAATTCAAAAGTTACAGAATGTTGTGACTTTCTGCCCATCTCCCTAGGATAGCTAATAACAAGCTGTCGTGACACGATAATGTCATGTGACTGCTGGTGCCTCTGCACAGTGTCCTCCCAGCCGCACAATCACTTTGATGCCTCGATTTGGCAAGTGCTAGACACCGTCTCACTGGACAAGACCAGTCATTTCAGAGAAAGTAACCCACAGCATGCACAATAAAGAAAAAGCCTTTCTTTCGCTCTCACCATCCATCTCACTCCGTCTGCATCAGTGCAAAACGTGCCCCCAAAGACACAAACAAAAATACACATGCATATCACACATTCCCCTTCAAGCTTTCAAGCAAAGTCTCCTGCAAACATCTCCTGTGATTTGCTCTCTCTACTTCAGCTAGCACGAATTTCACTGTTCTATTAGCCTGGCTACAAGAATGTTGAGTCATCTTGGTTCTTTTCTAGCCTGGCTGAAGTTTGAGGTATCTTAGCTGTTGGCTATAACTGGTGTTTGTAGCATTTGGAAGTATGCTGTATGTTTGGCATCTCCTGCGTCCATTACCAGTGACTGGAGAGAAACACACAGCGTGATAGTCTGCAGGGAACCTGGACTCATGTGAGCTTTTGTTTTCTGCATCTGAAGAGATCAGTGGGGCTTTAGGTTTTCCGAGACTTTAACTGCATCTCTACTTGATGGCTCCTGCTGCTTGTTTAACTTTCCCATCTCGATCTTTCCAACCTCATTAGGACATCATCTCCTTCTCGTCTTTCTCTTAGTTTCTCCTTGCTGACAAGGAATTCTCCTGGTTTCTGTGGTAGCATCATGCATGAAATACTCCACATAACATGACTTTCATTTGTAGTTTGTTTGTAGTCCCCCCCCCCCAGTTTTATAAGAGTTTCCATATTTCCAACATGACTTGTGAGTTGCGACAATCCAAACAAAACAAATCTGTTGTCAACAAAAGAAAAGGCTTTAAGGTCTCCCTGCATTTTTCCACCAAAAAAAAAAAAAACCTTCCTTTCTATAGCACCTTTCATACAATGAATTCAGCACAATAATACCATAATTAATATAAAATAGAGATTAATAAAAAAACATACTTTATAATAATTCAAAAACTGTATTAATATACGTAAAGCACATAGAAAATGGAAACAAATTCAATGAATAATTACATAAAACAAAACAGCTACTGTATAGTTTAACTTAGAATTAAAAAGACTTAAAAAGAATTAAGTTGTTCTGTAAAACATCATCATCATCATCATCATCATCATCATCATTATTATTATTATTATTATTATTATTGCTGCATAGTCATAATCAGTAAGGGAGAAAACAGGTTTTCCTTCTTCTTTTGTCCTTGGCTGATTTCATGCCTCTGATGTCACTGATATAACTTTGTTCTGCAGAACACAAAAGAAGATGTGTTGAAGAATGTTTCAGCTGTTTTTGTCCATACAATGAAAGTCAGTGGACATTGTTCAAAAGATCTTCTTTTGTGTTCCAAAAAAAAAAAAAAAAAAGTGCATAGAAGTTTGAAGTGAATAAATGACAATTTTCATTTTTGGATGAACTTTCCCTCCAAGGATGCATATGCTCTCATTTGGTTTATCATAACTTTCATATTCTTCATAACCATTCTTCGGGCAGGTGAAGCTGCCATTGTCACAGGTAGCAGACAGAGATTCCTAATTAATGTCGAGCAAACAAGCCACAAGCATTTCTCACAATTAAGCTTTCTCTCCCAACATGTCAAGTTGACTTAATGTCAAGACTCATATTAGACTGTTACATCAGATCACTATTTCTGAAATTCTCCCAGTGAGATCCTTCTTACCAATGTCAGGTTAAAAGAAATGTCTTGACTCATCCTGGTGCTCTTGTGCTAGATGTCTTTTTTGCTTATAAACATCCTCACTAGACTTGACCTTTCTGAGGTCATCACAATTCAAAGATCACCTTAGGCATTTCGGGTTAGTTTTTGCAGCGTTCCTCGCCCACTTCCTCATCGAAAGCCTCTTTCCAGCCAGATTCCACACTTACGCCCTATTAAGCGGCCTGTATGGAGTGATCCATCAGCCTTTTCCCATAGCGACTTGTATCCTCCCTTCCATCTGTCAGGCCCTAATGCCCCTGACTTGTTTTGCTCCTCCAATGAGAGACGCTTGCTTCATGTACGGCCCTATTCCAAATACACAAGCAAAGTATGCTATCTGTTGTTTTAGTGCACAATAGTATAGATGCCTGATATATTGGTGTAATGTTTGTTAATAGACAGTATTCAATATAAACTACATTAAAAAGTTTGGAGTCGGGGAAGATTTTTGAAAGAAGTCTCTTATGCTCACCAAGGCTGCTGTTAGTTGAAAATACAGTAGACACAATTCAAAATAACAGTTTTATTTTTTAGTAGATTTTTGAATGTGATTTATTCCAGTGAAGCTAAATATTCAGCAGTCATTACTACAATCTTCAGTGTCACATGATCCTTCAGAAATCATTCTGTTTTTCCCCTCAGGATTCTTTGACAAAATTTTGAAATTTTATAAGAACAACTTATTTATTTATTTATAAGTATTTGTCATTTTTGAAACAGTGTAAAATTATTTACTGTCACTTTTGATCAATCTAATGAATCTCTTTGAACAGTAATGTATATCGTATGTATGTGCTTGTTCATCATTTTCTGTATTGATTGATATTGGATTTTTAATCATGCACTGCTGCAGTCATCTAACTCACTTACATTTTTTTAAAAACAGTAACAATTTAATATTACTGTTAAACTTAATTTTTGGCAAATCTCAAAATGAAAATCTGCTTATAATACTGCACATTTTCATTATTCTTATTTGTGGTTTTAATTTATATATTTAGTTTTTATTTATTTTTACTTTACTTATGTATTTTAATGTAAATGCTTTTAATTAAATTAATATATAGAAATTATCAGTTATCAGTGTCAGGCAAAAATGTAACATACAGTAGATACTTTCTTACTCAAAAGTGCCATAACTTTTGACTTTTGTAGATCCTCTGCACCTTCACAAAGGCATCTGGAACCAGTAATGAGAAAAGTAAGAGGATACACAGTTGCAAACTCTCAAGGAGGGACCTTTTATCTCCCAATTTATTTTACAAGGACTCTTGCCTGCATGCTGGCCCTTGGCCTTGCTCTGGTAATGCAAGGAGAGAAGGACGCAGGCGAGAGGTGCATTTCTTTTACATTCTTTTCTCCCTCACGTTTTTCCCAAGCTCTGGCTCTGTCGGTGTTAAACTAGACTTGCTATGCCAGCGACTCCTGTCATTCCCTCCACAAAAGAGAGGTTTGCATGTTAGAAAACAAAATTGCACTCCATATATAGTCAAAGGGCTTAATTCAACACCGCTATGCAAAATAATTCAGGCAGGATAGGAGTTTATAATTCCCCAACATTTTCATTAATTTGCTCCTCATGTTTGCTGCCTGCAGTAATCAGGGGAATGAAATAGGGCTCAGAATGATGATAAATCACTCGGTGGCCATGTTTTCTGCGGTGCTGCTTCATTACTGAACGGTGATGAGAGTGAAAATAGTCTTCGCATTGCTTTGTGAGTCAGGGGAGGGTAGATTTTGTGTGTGTGTGTGGGAGATGTGTCATTTTCTACCCTCTTACCAGCTGTCATTTTCTTTTCTTTTTTCTTTTTTCTGTCTGTGTGTTTTGAGCAAACATGCACTCATGTCTACTTAAATTTCTGAGTTTTGCTCTATGTCTGTGTGCATATGAAAATGTTTAGTGTGGGTGAGCATGTGTTAGTATATGGAGGTCTTCTTATTCTCTGTCTTTTGTTCCACCTGTTTTTTTTTTTTCTGTTATATTTGTTTGCTCCAGGCTGAACGAGCACCTCGCTCATTTCATTTTTGGTTTGAGCCTGTCTGTGTGTTTTGTGTCTGGTTGTGTATCAGTCTTGGGGTTAGCAGGGTTTAAAGGCCTGAATGTGAATCCAAACAGGGCAAAATCAATCTTGCTATGGTGCCTTTCTTTGTCTATTTTGTTCCTCTGAATGACTCACTGGCCATTCAGCTGTTTTCTTGGTGCTAGTATCAGTATGCTGAGAATGTGATATGTATACCCTGTATGTGAATTAGCTGTGGTGTTGGAAATAGCTATTGAATCACCCCATCTAAAAACACAGTCACTTTTGGAGTTGGAGTTTGTGTTGAAATGTGAAATGATGAGTTATTTTCTTCAGTCAGTTTTGATGGTTCACTCAAAACTCATTATTTTCTGACCTCCTGTATGTCATTGTGGTTGTTGTTGTTTTTTTCCCCCTATGAAACACAAAGTAGAACTTTCGATCAATATTGACTCTTTTCTATCGAAAGACTGCTCAGAGTGACCTTGGCTTAAAACAGGACAAGAAAACCACAAAAGCCTAAAGGTTATCTATATAACTCATGCACTTTATTCCAAGCATGAATACACAAATATAAAAATTCCAGTAAGCTGATAATTATTTTCATATTTCATATATTCATATTTCAAAACCTTTAAGACCTTCGTTCATCTTTGGAACACAAGATATTTTTGATGAAATCCGAGAGATTTCTAACCCTGCACAGACATCAACACAACTGAAACGTTCAAGGCCCAGAAATGTAAGAACATTGTTAAAATAGTCCATGTGACATCAGTGGTTCAACCGTAATGTTATGAAACAACGAGAATACTTTTGTGTGAGACGGCGTTCTGACGTAGAACCCAGATGCACTGCGCCTTATTTACAAACAGAAGAAGCACACACTGTACATAAAACAGTCTTCGTAAAATGTCTGAAGATTTCAACAGAGAGGATGACTTGCACATTTTTGCCCAGCCTTATTTGAACCAGAGTATACAGCCGATAAATGCTGGCTCCTGCGTCAGCAGCACCACACGTATGTGTCGTGGTACTCTGGTGAACGCGCGTCAAACACTGACATGGAAGAGAAGAAATTGTTGAATAAAGTCATCTTTTTAAAATAAAAAAAAAATCACAAAAAGTATTAAAAAAGTAAACCACTGATGTCACATGGACTATTTTAACAATATCCTTACTACCTTTCTGGGTCTTGAATGACTCAGTTGTGTTGCTGTCTATGCAGGGTCAGAAAGCCCTCGGATTTCATCAAAAATATCTTAATTTGTGTTCTGAAGATGAACGAAGGTCTTACGGGTTTGGAACGACATGAGGGTGAATAATTAATGACAGAATTTTCATTTTTGGGTGAACTATCTCTTTAAGTCTGAATACCATTCTAAAAGGGGAGTTTATTCTGTGTTCTTTCTATTGTATTTTGATCTTATATATTTTTACTTACCCTTTTCAGAATTTGACTTTTGTCAGGTCGGTCGATATGCCTGAGTGTCATTTAAACAGGTATAGTCCCACAGAACCAGTGTGATGACGCATGACAGGTCAGCGTGTCTGGTTCACTCTTAGTCATGCACATTCCTCTCTTTAAATAAGCACTTGTGTGAAAAAAACATCAGCCTCTCTCGAAAAGTCTCAGCGTCCATCCGGTGAATTTGCTTTCTGCTCCGGCTTGACGTCAACATTCCCTCGGCATCCTCATTGCGTGCTTCCTTTAATAAAGTCAGGAAACTGCTGTCTGCCAACAGTCATGCTCGCTTTCAATTAAGGACGTTTCAGAGGCATCGTGCCATGAATCAGAACACCCGCCACTCGAGCAGGTCCCGAGACGCTCACGTCGATATATGCGAATGCGAGTCCGTGCCGCAAGGCCATGCCATTCTCCACCGAGGTGATGCAGCCAACCAGGATTTAATTGTGTTTTTAGGCTATTTCATATTAAGGGGAATAGATGGAATTAACTAAAGACAAATTAATGTAATAAAAGCTCTCAGAGCTGCATGCCCATTGCATTAGCTGCGATGGCACTTCCCCATCCACCCTGCCTAGATTCAACTTGACCACGCTCCCCACCCTTAAGAGCCGTCTGTGGTGAGAGCAGCTAACGCAATTGACATTGATAGGTGGATGGAGCTGTGGAATCGAGTGTAATTGCGTTAAACGAGCAGACATGGATCTGAGGAGCAGGGCTCTAACTATGTTAGCACGCTACATATGTTAGCGTTATGAATGCAGGGGTGAACTCTGCTGGGTGATGGAGCATGCAGTTCATCCTGAGGCCCAAGCGGAAGGAGGCGGGTGGAGAAGTGCATGCTGGGCTGTAGGGGTAAACCATGTGGAACCGTTCAATCAGAAATCAGAGTGAAAGAGCGGGAGGAATGTGGAGAGAATAAAGGAGATGTTTAGAAGAACGCCGACTTATGGGCCTGCCGTTTGCCTTTAAACAAGAATCAAATCATTCGGGTTTATTGCTACTGTTATTATTCTCGTTGTTGTCAGTTGTTTTGTTTTTTTGCCCCTTAGTAGGTTAGTAATGATAATGCACACATAAACTGAGTTGACATGTCATTTGACTTAATTGCAGTCACTTACTATATATGCTTTTACTCGCCTATGTGTGCTTTTGTATGGTCAAATCAAAAGCATTTATCTACATCAGTGATTGACACTTTCTCTCACTTTGAATCAGCTTTGTTAAACCTATACAACAGACATTTTGATTTAAAATAGCCACTTTATATTTCTTATTAGGTTAAAAGTGTTATATAGGATTTTTGCATGTATATAGGATCAGCAAAAAAAAAAGTATTGTTTATTTTATTTTTTAATAATGACATACCACTTTATTTATTTGTTTGTTTGTTTTCTTCTCTGTTATTTGTTTTGTTGAAACTACAATATAATATGTAAGAGTTTGGAATATTTTTTTCTTCTTCTGTGGATTGTGTTTTGTTATGTCTAGTTTTGTTAAAACAAAACAAAATAAAATAAATAACAGAAATAATAATAATAATGATGAAAATATTTTGTTTTGATCTGTTATTTGCTTTGTTTTGTTAGTTTTGAAACTAAACAATAATAAAATAATAATATATGTTTGGAATTTATATAATAATAATAATAATAATAATAATAATTTATATAAATAATGCATTTATTTATTTATTATTTTTAATTTAGTAGTTTCTGTGAATGACAGTCCTGTTTCCATCTTGTCAAAATTTTCAGCCAGTCAAACCATTATCAAACTAAATGCAAATACCCACATTATTGATTGTTTTTTTCTTAGTATAGAAGTGAGTCATTGTACTGATGACAATTTTTTATTATATTAAAGAGACTGCTAAGTGAAATTAGTATAATACGAGTTAAAATATACATATTTCTTGTTCAGCGATTGATGCTGTGCTGAAAGCTTGGGAAAACACTGGTCTACATTACAGAGCTCTTTCAGATTTCCTTTAATTGATCTTGGAAATTTAGTACACATTTACCATAATTCAATATCTGTGGCTACAAGATCACACTTAATGAATCTATCGAGCATGAACTCAACAATGATGTCTGCCATTGTTGGGTCCTTTCTCATTCCCCCACGCATAGCTGCCTCGCACATGAGAATCCTTCACCAGTCTTTGTTAACGTTCCTCTGCAGGTCTTTATCCCGTCAGCAGCACCAGATGTGTAGTGTTAATCCCTTTTTTTTGTTTGGAGCTCAGAGCTCCATAAATATTTTCTGTCAACATGTAAACATTTATAAATAAGTCATATCGCCCCAATGTTTCAGCATGGTTGCATGCACACCCCTTCGACGGGTGAAAACGAATGTCCGTCTCGCCCCAGTTTATTGTCCCCCCTTGTTTACTACATGAAAACATGAAATATAAATGCAGGTGTGAAGACCAAGGCACAAGGGTCATGTATGATGCATGAGATTATTCACCCTGATTCTGCGTTTTTCACTGTCTTTTATATTTCACACAGTACAGACAGATGTGAAAGTGAAATGACTCTTGGGCTGTCTTTGTGACTGTGTGTTTGTGTCTCTGTGACCGAATGAGTAACTTTAACAAAGTCACATGCTCAGTGATTCAATAAACTAAGACTTTGGTTTCCTATAATAGCACATTTACAATGACAAAACAGCACAATGTCTTATACTAAATCCTGTGTTAGTTTATATGACCTTGTCGACTTAGGTAAGCAGTGTACTTTTTTGGCATTTTGTCAAAATAATTGTATTATTTGGACAAAAGTCTTTAATAAGCATCCAATTACAAAGAAAATTACTTAAGTGCTGTAATGCTTTCTATCTTTATGCCCACTTTGTAGTCAGAGTTACATAATGTATGTATGTTTTTTGTGTTTGTTTCCTTCTTGGAAACTGAAGTCTGTCTGGAATTTGAATGATGGCTTATGGTTAACAAGACCTCCATTAAACACCCACAGCCCCAACAAATAGCAAGAACTGAAGTCTATGCAATTAAACCAACATAATACAAATAACTTGAAAGCATTTGAAGATGAAGTGTGTAAGTTCAGAAATTACAAAATTGCAGGAAAAGAATAAAGAAAAAGAATAATAAAATGATATGCTTCAACTTCATATCAGACATTTTTTATACATAATACTTAATTGGTATTATTTATTTGTTTTGCTGGTTATTATTATATCATACTGTTTATTAATTCAAGGCCAGATCAGACTGGAAATCAAGCCTATAGAGGACATAGACATGTGGCCAGATTATGGTCATAATGGCTGTAAATCTGATTAGTGTTGTTTCTAACCTGCAATGGTGCCACAAATGGGATTAATTGTTCTTATCAGACCAATAAGACCCTCCTTTCCTCCTCAACCCACAGATCAGAGCGACTGCTCATCAATTTATCTGATACGAGCTGTTGCTATTAGTCTGTCTGGGTTTTACGGCCCTATCCTGTAAACACGAGGGTAACGGGGGCCACTGAGTCCAATTTATAGAAGCTTGACAGGCTATTTACACAAGCCAGGCAGAAAAATGGTTCTGATAGTAGATCTTTTGATCAAAAGAGCTGATCTCCTGTGTGGTGGTATATAGCTGAATGCATTTTAACCTTGACAAATTCGAAACTGCTTTGCTGATGGTTAATATTAAAACAATACTGGGAGAGGAGGTCACTAGAGCATTTGATGTGGAACCAGAGTCCATTTGTCATCAGAGTTTACTTGGTGTGAAACTGTAATTGAACTCGGGATTAGACTAAAAAACATACACCTAAATTTATGATTTATGTATTTGAATTGCATATAAAATGTCCATCCATTTGGATTATACAGTTTTAACATATTTAAATTAAACTGAATGTAAACATCTATTTTAAACATTTATTTGGTTTTATTTCAATCATGATAGTTTCAAAATGCATTTGTTCAAGTTGCTTGAAATTGGCATAACTATGTACATTATAAAAACAATTACATTTATTCATTTAAAATATATGGACATAGTTAAAATATAGCTAGCTGTGGAACTGGAAATATTTAATTAGTTAATGTAGGAGATTGGAACAAATTGGATTTATTGATAATAAATATATAAGCACAGTTATTTTGTATTTAAACACATTCATCTAACCTTTTACATTTATGTTTGACTGACAAATATTACACATTATTATTATTATTTTATTTTATTTTATTTTTTTGAGTGCAAGTTTAAAAAGTTGCATGAACGAGGTAATTTGGGAAGAGATCGAATCATTTATTGCGTCAAAACGTTTCCTGATTTCTTGTAGCAGTTCGTATGTTTTGCACCCCAAGACATTGCCCTCTCTCCTTTTCCTCCACCGTGTCTCTCCTCCTACGCCATCAGATAGGTGAGGCTTTGACCTTAATTCTTCACGGTCTGTCAGCCGCTCCTGGGCTGGCACAGCGGGTCATCAATAATGTCTGGGCCAACATTGCCCACTGTTGGCACGGCGAACCTGCGGCTGCACTGCGCCCTGCCAAGCCCCTGGAGAGTTTATTAATGAGACTAGCTTGAGTGAGCATAGGTGAGAAAGTGTGTGTATGTGTGTGAGAGAGACAAGACAGTCTTTTTCAGTCTTGCTGCAGGGGTTCCAAACTGTAGTACTAGGGCTCTGTCTCCAGGATACCCATTTATTAGAGGAACCGTTTCACCAGCCATCTCTGAAACATGGGTAAGAGTCAGGAAATGCCCTGTGGGTCAGTTCTCCAGTAAACATTCACTGGATGCAAACACCTTCACACTGCTTGTCTTTCATAGGAAATGTGCACTTCTAGCTGTCTTATTGCATCAGGGTTATTATAGTTGTATAAAACTAAAATTAAAACCTTAAAAAATATATAAATAAATGTTAACTGAAATAAAACTAAATAAACTATAACTAAACATGAAACCAGAATAAAATGTAAAAAGACACACAGAAAAATTACTTTTCAAATAAAAACTGATTTAGCATATTTAGGAGAAAAATATAATAGTATCTCAATTAGGGCTGCAAATTGATTAATCACAATTAATCACGTTCAAAATTTAAGTTTATGTTTACGTACTATATGTGTGTGTACTGTGTATATTTATTATGTTTATATAAATACACACATATACATGTATACATTAAAGATAAACATTTTTCATTACACACAAGCGCTTTTAGTTTAAAAATGATTATAAAGCATTTATTTTAAATTAATATTAATATATACAGATCTTATGTAATATAAATAAGTGGTAGAATCAACAGATAACACTTTAAAAATGGCTACATGTGACCTTACATGTTTGAGTCTCTATCGCTATATATTATCAACTATATAAACTAACTTCACAAGTTTCAAAAACATTGTACGTTATTTCCACGGTTATTCAAACGACAAATAAATTATAGAGAGAGAGCGAGCAAAGAACACAGTATCAACGGAGCTTTCTGAAACTCCAAATCTGTTAAACCATTGGGTCGCAAAATGATTCACTGTTTCGAAGCGCTCCAATTGAATCGCGTATCGCAAATCATTTGATTCAGATTGGGTCTTCAAAGTGTGAATCATTTGATTCAGATCGGAACTTCAAAGCGTGTATCGTGAATCATTTGATTCAGATCAGGACTTCAAAGCACGTATTGCGAATCATTTGAAGATCGGGACGTCGGAGCGGGTGGGCGGGATGTTTTTATAAAAATAATACAGGAGAGGCAGGGATGCTTAGACCAGAGGGGGGAAATATATATATACACACATACAAATATATTTTTAAATATATACATACGTATATGTGTGCATTTATATACATAATAAATATACACAGTACACACAGATATAGTATGTAAACATAAACTTTTATTTTGAATGCGATTAATCACGATTAATCATTTTGCAGCCCTAATCTCAATGTTAGCCTACTAAAATATCACTGCATTGCACTCCTTAGGTCCTTATGTCATAAATCAGTATGTAGCGAAACATGAGTCTCTTAAAAGCTGAAAAATTATAAACAAGTCACTCGTTTTGCAATAATTATTTATTTTTTTTTTTAAAAAAAATTTATATAAATTATTTGGCAATTTAATTACACTACCTTTCAAAAGTCTGAAAGAGTTTTTCATGCATTTCTTTTCTTTTTTTTTTTTTTTTTGTGGAATTGAAATAGTTAGAACCAGATTCCTTAAATTCTTTATGATTATCATCTCTGTTCCTTGCACAGTGTACTTAGAGCTGAACTAGGGAGCAGATTGAGACACAGTGTTCCATAACCAACTAGTTTGATGTCAGGGACAACAAGTGAATCTCCCATCACAGGTGCATCTTTCCTTTTACTTTAGGCTCTGGCTTTAGTGGCCAACACAATCTAGTGTGCCGTGCATCATTATTTCAGCAGAGCTGACACCTTAAATCAGTAGCCTTGCTTTCTCTGGGTCACTGTGGCTTTCACTAAGAAAGCTGAGTGGTCTCATTCTCCCACATCTATCCACCTTCACTACTGTAATTACCTAAAAGCATTTGAATATGACCCTCAGAATGACAGATTGTAGGTGTCTGGATAAGCTGAGTAGTAATGTGAAGACTGTTGTTGATGTGTCCATGTTTGCCTAAAGATATGTGAGCGTGTTGGTAAGTGTGGAAACCCTTTTACTCTTGATAGCTGGAGCATCATCTTTCTAAGAAACATTGGAGTCACATATTCAGTTGATTCTTTACTTTCTCTTTAAACTTTTCCTGCCTGCTATTTATTTATTTATTAAAAAAGCTATGTATGTTTTGGTGGAACAAGTTTAATGCCTGTTTGCATTATAAATAAATAAATAAAGTAAGTAAGTAAGTATTGCCAGCCTGATTACCAAACTAAATTGCTCTACATGCCCTGTGCTTTTAGTAAATTGTAAATTGTAAGTAAATTGTTTTTCCTTTAACTGCTGAATGAAATTGATCTTTCTGTAGGTTAGATTTTTTATGCAAATATGCATAATATTTTACAATTGATTTGAATAGTTTATTGTTAGCATGTTGCTAAGTTAATGGCTAGACAGCACACATAAAATAATTTTGAATTAAATTAAATTACATATTAAATTAAATAAAATTATGAACTGAGCTGTTTTTATATTGTATGGTCGATAGGTGTGCTTGTAATAACACCTAATCAACCTTCTCTGTGAAGGATGCAATGCTAATAATATTAGCCAGAAAAGTAGGTTTCTAAGGCAAGGCATGGAACATGTTGCTAACCAAAAGGCAGAGGTTATCATGTTCGTGGCATAGATTATCATGACTTCGGTTGCTTTGAAAGTGTGCCTTAAAATGCCATCTAGGTAGGGAGCTTGTTACATTTCCATCATTACAAATCATGGAGTTTCTATATTTATTTCCCAGCAGGCTGCCATCACTGTCCTCTAAGGGGAGAGGAGTGTGTGTGTGTGTTGCCTTAGCATCAGCAGAGGGTCTGTTTTTGTGTGTGCACAGCAGGATGCCACTGCCATAATTAAGACAATTAATTTGAATGGAGAAGAGCGTTGCACATTAGCCAAAACATTTGCACACTGCTGATTTCAGCCGCTGGCTTTAAGAAATGTCAGTGGCATCAGGGCTAATCTGATTAAGTGTATGTTGTCTGTTAATGCACAATTAAAGGAAGGGGGGGGGGGTAGTGTGTCTGACATATAATCACACTCTCCTCTCCTCTATAGAAATGCCCAAAACCTCTTCATAACCACCAGTTGTTTTGGAGACGATACCTCATTTGTAAGGGTGTAACAACACATATCACAATACAAAAATGCAAAATGTATCGTGGATAGCGACAATGTGTATCGTGGAGAGTTTACCAAAAAAATTAAAACTTAGACAGATTTAATTTAGGCTTTTAATCACATAAACATTGATCAGTGAACATACAAAGAACACATGAAATATGATAAACCTGGAAGCTCGCAAATTTGAGCTTCCATGTTGTTTAGCAATTATTATTAAATCTAAATTAAAATGCATTATTTAATAAAACTCTCTCTCTCTCTATTCTGGTTAATGAACACAACATAATGTACATATACTGTATCTTAAAAGTAATAATTTAAGGAAGAGAAGAAAAAAAAAATAACACAATTTTGTCTTTGTTTAAAGTATCATGACAGTATCATACCTTGAGGTCAGTATTATGTATCGAACTGAATCGTGATATGAGTGTGTTGTTACACCTCTACCTCAACCTCATTGTAAAACTTTTAGATTTTAAAGTGACTTGCAAAATAGCACGACCTTGGGACTGCCAGCCTGTCACCCTCTTCTCCTTTCAAATCTCAAGAAAATTGGTGTATCTCTCTGTCTTACTCTTTCTTTCAATTTGCATCTCTTTGTCTACCTTTCTCTCGCTCTCTGACCTTGGCCTTATCATATTAAAGCTCCTCTATTTCCTGTAAGAGCTGCTCAATGGCTTCGTCTCCAGATTGGGCTGTTAGGGAAGAGTTCACCAGGCGCCTATCGGGCACATTTATCCCAGACTGTTCCAGAAATGAGTCAAGCAAATAAGCAGGGGAGGAGGTGCTGGCCGTGCAGATGGCTGTCTCTGACACAGAGAACAAATTATTCACCCCATAGAGGCTAATGTACATTAGTGAGGCGGCGTCTGCTGCCGGGAGGAGACGACAGGGACAGGTATCCCCACAACTCTTCTGCTTTGAGCCACACAACTGCAGGCTTTACAAAACGCTCATTAATGGTTTGGTCTCGCTACAGTCGTACGGCAGGGGAGCTGGAAGACCAGATAGTAGAAAAGACCTGGATATGACTTATCAATGCTAAGAGATAAAGAAAGAAAGACAACATAATACAGCAGGGAAATATTCACCTCTTTCCTCTCCCCTCCCTGATTTCCATCCATGTAAAGCTCAGGATTATATACTGTATGATTGTCTAGATCACTGAGTTTACTTGGCATTTTCTATGACCCAAACACTCAACAGTGATTGACTGTTAGATTTGCCATACTTTACAGTAACTCACTCTGTAATTGACAACTAAACTTCACATGCTGCAGCACTAGTGTGTGCTTTAATGTGTATCTTTCAATTCAGCTATTTAGGGGTCTGTTATTCTTACCATGCTTCGACAACTGCATGTAAGCGAGTTAGTCATAAGGGGCAGTATAAGGACAAAAAAATGCAATTCCTGTTTGACAACCATGTAGCAAATGTGATATTCATAAGTGTGTAGAACATGAGTGTTATGTAAAGCTCATATGAAGTGATGAGACATGTTGGGGAATAATTTGAAAGGGTTTGTCTGTGATTGATTAAATAGGGCATTTTTTCACAAAAAAATGTGTTTTAATTTTTTTTTCCATTTTTTTTTGTTTTATTTTTTGTAGACCCTGTTTTAATGGTTAAATTAAATTGTATTAAAAAAAACATGTCTAATTAATTGGAATAATGAAGCTTGCACAATTTAACAGTGATTTTTTAAAAGTTTAACAAAAAAATACATTTTTAAAGCCCTATGAAATATGTTGAAGTTGAATAATCAAAAGCATCTCTAAATAATTGATTTTATGAAAAGCTTTTTTTTCCAGAAGTACTGTTGTTTATTATTTTTTTTCTGGTAGATAAATTCTGGTAAATAATGTTAGTAAATATTCCTTAAAATAATGTTTTAATAATAATTTTATTAGTAGAAGTACTATCATTTGTGACCCTGGACCACAAATCCAGTCATAAGTAGCACGGGTAAGTTTGTAGCAATAGCCAACAATACATTGTATGGGTCAAAATTATCGATTTTTCTTTTATGCCAAAAATCATTAGGACATTAAGTAAAAATCTTGTTCCATGAAGATATTTTGTAAATTTCCCACCGTAAATATATCAATACTCAATTTTTTATTAATAATATGCATTGCTAAGGACTTCATTTGGACAAATTTATAGGCGATTTTCTCAATATTTTGATGTATTTTTGCACCCTCAGATTCCAGATTTTCAAATAGTTGTATCTCGGACAAATATTGTCCAATCCTAACAAATCATACATCAATGGAAAGCTTATTTATTCAGCTGTGTACATATAAATCTCAATTTAAAAAAATAAAATAAAATATACCCAAATGACTGGTTTTGTGGTCCAGGGTCACATTTAATTAAGTAATATATTTCTGTCAAAGTTTCTTCAAGTTAACCCTAAAAGGGGCAACGTATCCTGGGGGATACAAATATTTGAGAGGCTGTTGGGAGATGGCATGGAAAGTGTAGGTCTCATTTCTTGGCTTCATGTTGAAAGGGTGTTTGTTGTGAATATTTAGATATATTGACTTTGTTCATACATTCTTTGTTTAGCTCACGGGCAGCATTTAAATCTATATGGCCGCCTGTAGTGGGAAATCTACTCACCCTCCGATAAAATTTGATCTAGTTCACATATTTACACGTTTGAGGGGACTTAACTGTTTAAAAAGCTGTTGTTCAGCATTAGCTTGTTAGGTTAACATTGAAATTTTACAACATATTTTAGTGCAAAATTTTATAAAATAAAATAAAAATTAGTATACTACATTATCTTTACTGCAAACTTAAACTTCTATAACTTTTTATACTTTCTTTTTTTTAAATGCTTTCACTTCACCAATAATCTGCTATTTGTCTTCTTTAAAAAGAGACCAACCTTAGGTCTGTATTCCAAAGCGTTCAGGAATTACTACCATGTTGTAACAAGCATTAATATACAAGTGTTCTGTTTTTAATTAATTTATACCCCCAAAGGGGCGACGTGTCCTGGGAGATACAAACATTAAAATCAAAAATAAGAGTCAAGTTAAAAAAAAAAAATTTTTTTTTTGAAATTTTATTATTTGAGTCCCAATAAGATGGACAATAGCATTAAATTAATTTTCTGATGTCTCTTTATGGTAGCGCCCCTTTTAGGGTTAAACCAAAGGTATATTTTGACGGGTTGTTGTGAAGACCTTTACGTTTCTCTGTTTATATGATATGACAATGGAGCAATGGTAAAATGCTCATGAAGTGACTCTCAGAGCAGCTCTAGAGTTTATGTTTATGTGTTCATGTTCCGCATTATACAGTAAATTCCATTATTGTGACTGGATTCCATGATTCCGTCCACGTTCTCACATTTCGGAAATCATAGGGCCCTAATTAAAATAAAATGCCTCTCGAGGCTGCTGTTGTTTTTAAGATGGGTAATTTAAATAATCCTTACTGTGGTAAAATAATGCAAGTAACAAATGAGTGGCTTTTTTTTGCTTTGTTTGCAGTAACAGCAATATGATAAACACCAACGTTTGTTTGTTTGTTTACATTTGTATGCTTTGTAATAATTTGGCCTGTTTGTTGAAGATCTGGTATTTGTCTATTGGCTTTTTTAATTTTTGCAGTAAATTGCATTTCTAAGTTTGAAACTCAATTTGAAGGTTTGCCATCTGAGTGCCATCTGTGTCGGCTCTTGCGGTTATAACTTTAGCTTAAATCTGATGTATCTTTGAAAGCCAATATGGAAGCTGACATCTGTTCAATCTCTCCGAATGCTTCTTGACATCTTATCCATAGGAGATCTTTCTTATTGGCCTGTGGTCTCCAGTAAATGTTCAATCTCTCTGGTAGTCGACGACCTGCTGTAGTAGCAACAGTAATTATATGATTTGCTTTCACATGCTGATTCAATGTGAGCTTGCAGCAGATATTTGATCATAAGGACTCTTTCCAAGCAAACACATTCATGCTTTGGTATCTACAGTGCCTTTTATTGAGTTAGTCAAAATTATTTTGCTCTCAAAAAAAAACACATACATGGATGGACATGCATTTTCATCATTCAATAATAGCAGTTCAATAAAAAAAAACCCACTAGAATAGGGCATAACAGTTTATCACCGAGAGGGCAATGTGTGGAACTGAAAAACATTGCCATATGGGTGGGTGAGTCTTCTAGAGGGAGAGAGACGTTGAGCAATACGGCGCCTGGATGTAGCTAATACGAAAATGACCTTTTCCAGAAATATATTGCATTGGAAACAGACCACATTTAGTCAAGCTACACTGACCCATGCCTAGTAATGATTTATGGATTGACCCACCGCTCTTATGAACAACAAACAAACAAACACAAAGTTCTTGGGTTGATACCTGCACTCCAATATGCTGTTACACCTCTAGCACTGCCTTTTTAAAACCCATTTCCATTGAATAGACTGTCAGTGCCATTTTGAGCTGACTTAAAACTTTTGTGCCAGGCCATGGCTGGATACAAATTAAATTGTTATTGATTGTTGTGAGTTTCCAAAGTGAACCCACACATAAACAACATCGTAAAGGTGCTGTAAACAAGTTCAGTCATAGTGCTAACTTCCGACATTTTGTTAGCTTCAACCACACGGCCACTCTCCAAAACCCCATCATTAGACAGTTTTCTGAATTGTTTAAATAATAACAACAACAACAACTATAATAATGATAATAATAATAATATGATTAAAGGTAGTAATATAATTATTATGAATAATTAGATTATTTAAGGCCATTTTTCCCCTTTCACCTGGGTTTGAAGACTATGTTGGGCAGAATTGTTATATACTGTATACTGTCTGAATTGGAGTTGCAAAGCCTAATGACAGCTGTTTAATTCTGGGAATAGTAGATATGTTCCTGCTATTTTGCTGGTGCATGATGTTCTTGTTGTTGAAATTTTACCATGTTTCAGGTCAGCTTAGCGTGATTTGAACTCCATTCCCCCCTCCCCCCGTAATCGGTAATATAATAACACAGGGTTAAGCCATTGGGAAAAACTAATTGCATTCCTGTGTCCCCTTCCTGCTTGTTTGTACAGGCTGTTGACCCTAGAATCAAACTTTTTCTTCTTTTTTTTCTCCTCATACCTGTCTTATATGTCTCATGAAAGTTAACATTATTTGCTTTGTCATTTTTTCCCTGTCTAGTGTGCACTCAAATGTACACACCATGTACTTGGCCATTTAGTGTATACATTTTTAAAGAATAGAATCATCTCAAATTGAACATTTGCCTTTGTCGTTTTTTTTTTCAGTTTGTTTTTACTACTAGCTTTAGAATGTTCAGTACGGCTGCCAATATAAAAAAAAAAAAAAAAAAAAAAAAACTCAGTAGGTTTATCCTTAACACCTAATCAGTGCATAATATCTTCTACTGTAGGTACTTACTAATTTGCAACCTTTAGGGGTATATACAGGGCTTAATTTGTGCCAGAACAAGCCGGATCCGGATCCGGCACCTCCGAAATCCGATCCGGCACCTCATTTTGTCGGATCCCACTCCTCACACGCCAATGAAAGACGTTTGTGCTGATCGTGCTGACCTATAGTGTGCATATATGAAAAATCCTCTATAATGACCACGCTTGCGGCACATCTACATTTGAAATGAATAACCTGAGCGCGCAAAAGACACGACATGTGAACTGCTCTGCTCTCACATAATGCACGGATCCAATAAGCCTATACACTTGCGTTTTCTTTCTGTTCACATTTACTTAAGAAAAAACCTGGATACTCTCCAGGACGGCTATTTTTGCATCATTTTGTGTGCATTTGGTCACTTAAGCTCAACAACAAACTACGAAAAATAACTCAATATGATACTCGCTTTGGATGTGACTGTGAGCGCTCAGCCTTGAAACCGCCTCTGGAGCGCGTGAGTACCGATTGGCTTAAAAAGACCCAGTCTGATTTAAAAAGACGTGCAAATTATAAATTTTTGTGACGATGCAACAATGACCCGATTAAGCAAGTGACAATTCTGTCAACTTTCCCGAAATGCGAGCGAAAGTCTTGCATCAGCGACAGTGTGCAGCAGCTCGTTGTATTGCAGACGAGATGCGCTGATGAAGCCGCTTTGAGAGAGTGAAAGAGAGAATACGCGGTACAGCTGAATTGAATCACTCTGTTTTCAAATGACTGATTTAATCTGCTAGTTTGTGTGGATTTATTTACTCATATAACCTACTTGCTATATTGAATAAATGTTTACAGGAATTTCCCTCATTATAAACTTGAAAGCTGCGGGGATGAGTAAAACTATGTGATATACACACAATCCCCCACGAAATTCTGGACATGATTAATTATAACTCTATTACAGAGATTTGTGAAATAAAATTCCATTATTTTTTAGTATTTTAATTTTTTTTCCCTCAGGCCTGGAAATTGCTGTTTCAAAATTTCATGGCTTTTTCAGGTTTTTCATATACGAACCCTAATAAAAGCAACTGAAGCACGCTGTTAATCACTTAAGCTGGCCCACCAATGTGATCGGCCGAATGCTCTGTTACCTCTCCCTCCTCTAATCACATGCCGGATCCGTCACCCCGTTTTGTTCCAGGACCTCGAAATTTACAAATTAAGCACTGGGTATATATGATATATAAGTGTGCTTATACGGATATTGTCCCTCTGACAAGTTGTTATACCCCTTAAAGGTGCAGTAAGCGATTTCTGAGAAACCCTGTTAACATTTTGAAATCAACACCCAAACAAACACCCCTCGCTTTGCCCCCAAATTTACAAACACACTATGCAACAGGCAACGACTAATAGCTGGCGCATCAGACAGCTCGTGCGAGCATGAATCAGTACTGTTACTATAGCTAATATTACAACAACAGCATATCTGGCTTATGGAACATAGCAAAACCAATAGACTATGAACAGTAGAACTTTTTTTTTTTGCACACATAACAGACAGCTAGCAAATATTTAGAAAATTATGTTTGTATACATTTTTACTCATTATATGACTTATTACTCATTACTTACTTATATATGTTATCTGCATATATAGTCCCCTTCACACTGTGTTGCTGTATTGCTTATATTACAGAATTGTGTAGAATAGAAAATGTGACTGGTTTTCTGAAGCCAACTACAACAGGGTAGTTCATCCAGCATATAGCCCCTTAAACACGCCAGATTTATTCTGTTTCAGCTTAATGGCAAAGGATGGACTTTCTCCGTTATCACTCTCCAAACGGGAGTCCAAAGATAGCCAAAATGTCGAAGCCATGGACCCAGAAATGCAATGACAATGTTAATTTGGTTATGTCTGAATTATTGTATCTCCTGCTGCCAGATGGGACTATCTGTAATTAGCCCAGTGAAGGAATCACTTTTCCGTTTTGGCAATGCTTAATGAATATGAATCTCTTTCAATATGAGACTCAAAAGACCACATGGTTTTTGCTAAGGCACCTGGGCCAGCCTCTCTAGCGCTAATGAAATCCTACTGGAAACAAACTGGCTGGTGCAGACAGTCTTCAATAAAGCAACAGATTCTACCATTTATCCTTCTTGATTGTGCCAGAAATGAGACCTTATGGTTTTCGCATCCTTTTTCTCCCACTTCATCTCTTTCTCATCCTCTCCGAGTCCCTGGCCTTGCCCTGGCACATCTGTTTTGACAGATGTTTGACTAAAGAGATTTGGCTGGATGTTCTCTCTGCGGTAACTTAAGTTTTCCCGATCCCTGTTTGATATTGTTCCACTTGCACACAGTTACCGAGAACACCTGCTAGTGTTAACTCGACTTACCGCGTGGCACTCGGAGAGTCATTTAGGTTCACCACGTGTTCTGCGTTTCTGCGAAATATCCAAATCTCTTCCTATCTTTCTCGTTTTTAAACATTTCAATAATTTTCTCACGTGCGACCTTGCAGTACCAAATCATAATTACAATCACCTGTACCAGTTTCAAATCACATCATTATTTAACCACCCTCTGAGACTTAATTATCATCAGGGATCATCTAAGGGGACAAGTCATGGTATTTTAGCGCACTTATTTAATTGCACAGAGCTTGATTAGCCATTTTGGTGAATGGTCCCTGCATATCTTAATGAGACTAAAGAGAAGCTTGATTTTGTACAGTGCAGTTTGTCTCACTCTGTTTTGAGCGCATTAGCAGTCTGTGAACTACAGCAGGCTTGCTTAATGGAAATTGCAGTTTATATTATTAGGTGTAAGACACCATGTCCTCTATGATGAAATGCACTAAAAACAATAGTATATGTGAACAGCAGTTTATTTTTTATTTACATGCTTACTATCTATCTATCCATTCATTAAATGAAAAAAAAATACAGTGTCATATTTTGAATATACAAATATATATATATATATATATATATATATATATATATTAGGGGAGGAACGGTTCAACTTACGTTTCGGTTTGTATCACGGTTTTAGAGTCACGGTTTCAGTAGGTTTCATGTTTAGGGGAAAAACTAAAAAGTATACTGTCAAATTAAAAATAAAGAAAATAAGAATAATCTAACTACAAGCAACAGCACAAATAAATACAATAGAGGAAAAATACAAAGAAAATAAACAAAGAACATTTTTTTAAGGTAGGTCTAACATTAGTTCCCCCTCGAGGGAACACTGCATCGGTAACAACACTTTGGGGAATCCCCTCAGCGTAGCGCGTCTGAAGCATGAATGAAACTATTCCAATCCAGATTGGTGTTGCGTCATGACGTAACATGTGACGGCATACTCGGAAGATACAAAGGGACCCCGGCAACCAACAGAGTCAGCTTTTTGCTCTTCAGCAAGCGCTCTGTGTCATTGTGTGTCTTATTTGGTGTTGTTTGTCACAAGCAGTATATATTATCATGGCGAGTGGACAGTTTAAGCGGTGTGTGCATCCCTGCCCAAGGTTTTTAATGGGTGGGGACACACATCAGCTGTGTGTTCATTGTTTGGGAGTGCAGCACGCATGGGCAGCTTTCGAGGGAGCTGCCTGTGCGGACTGTGAAGCTCTGCCGATCAGAGTGCTGTGATCCCGCCTGGCTGTGTTTGATGAGGCTGGCCAGGTTCGCGCCCCCGCGGTTCAGGTCCGGCGGCGCGGCGGCTTAGATCGTGGGGCTCACAGATGGATCTGTCAGGAGAGCTCGAGACTGCTGTGGCACATTCTCAGTTCTCGTCTGACAGTTCCGATGTTCTCACTCCCCGTGCGGCAGCCCGCCCCGCGGCTTCTTCCACACGGGAGGAGGACCTGATGTTTGAGCTGTCTGATTCTTAGGAATTAGACGTGATCAGCACCGAGGCGGGTGAGATTGCAGAGAGCTCACCACTGCATTCACCCGCATAAGAGGAGCTTGTTGATGTGTTGTCTCGTGCTGTGGCCAAACTTAATATTAACTGGCCACAAGAAAAGCAGGAAGTGCAAGTGAAAAGTAAATTGGATGAGCTCTTCCTGCAGCACAGGTATCAGCCTCAACGCCGGGGTTTACCATTTTTTCCTGACTTACACAATGAGTTGTGTAAGTCATGGAATAAACCGTACTCCGCACGACTGTCTAACCCTCCTGTGTTAGATTATAGTAACATTTTAGGAGCATGTGAGTACGGTTATGGGACGATGCCTTGGGTGGAAGAGGCTTTACCTCTCTCCTGACGTTGCGTCGTCCCTTAAATCCCCGGTACTGCCCACCAAACCTTGTCATGTTACATCATCATTGGTGGGCAGGGCTTATATGGCGGCTGGTCATGCTGGTGCATGCCTGCATACAATGGCACTTATGCAGGCATACCAGGCTGATTTTTTAAAGGATTTAGACACGGGTGAGGGACCAACTCCGGGTGATTTAGCGGAGCTGCGTAGAGCCTCAGATTTGTCTCTCCGTGTTACCAAGGAGATGGCCCGTGCCATCGGCCGCTCCATGGCAGCTATGGTAGCCACGGAGAGACATTTGTGACTAAACTTATTGGGGATAAAGGAAAAGGACAGGGCCTTTCTCCTAGATGCCCCGATATCACCACCTGGCCTGTTCGGCGACGCAGTCAGTATGGTAGTCGACAGGTTTCAGGAGGTGAAAAAGCAGTCTGCAGCGTTTAAGCAGTACCTCCCTCGCCGTTCTCTAAATCTAAGAAGGCTGCTCCGAGTGGGCGGCCCCAGCCGGCATCAAGCTCCTCGTACCGGCAGGTACAAAAGGAGAGTGTCGCTTCTAGAGCCCCTCCTCAGGGATCTTGGCAACAGAGGCGACGCTCTTGCCCTCAGCCCGCTGAGCCGAAGGTCAATTTGAGGACCGTCCTTCAGGCGAGAAAGGCTTCGGGTAAGAGGTCCTAGCTTTCGCAGGGACTCTGAGGGTTTCCCCCCACGGGGTGGAGCGATCGAGGTCGTTTCCACCTCGGAACCCTCAGGAAATCGATGTTGGTATCCCGCCGTCCAGTACGCTTTGAGCCATATCTATTTTCAGCGAACGCACACTGCAGTGACCGCCCCAAGGGCTTGCGGCCTGGCAGCGACAGCATCCAAACACAGAAAATCATTTTCGATCTTTTCCTGCCGGTATTCCGCTTCAGGGGATCGTAAACGATACTTAAAGAACACCCGAGGTCAGCCTTGAGAGGCTGATTCCCTTAGTAGATTATGTCGGCGCATGGCAATGCCTTCTGAATATATCTCCATGGGTCCTGCGTACAGTAGAAAGGGGGTACAGACTGCAGTTCGGTTACTGCCCCCCGAAGTTCAGTGGGGTGGTCTGGACTGTAGTGCACCCAGAGCAGGGTCGCGTGATGGAACATGAAGTTCACTCCCTGTTGGTGAAGGAGGCCATAGAACGTGTTCCTCCGCCAGACAGGGAGTCCGGGTTCTACAGCTGGTACTTCATAGTTCCCAAGAAGGATGGGGGTTGCATCCAATTTTAGAGCTGCGGCACTTGAATCGTTCTATCAGGAGATTCAGGTTCAACATGCTCACTATTCCTACCATCGTGAGTCAGATCAGATCCGAGTACTGGTTTATCACGATAGATCTAAAAGATGCATACTTCCATGTTTCCATCATTCCTTCTCACAGGAAAATCCTGAGGTTCGCTTTCGGGGGCGAAGCGTTCCAATATCGGGTTCTTCCATTCGGCCTAGCTCTCTCCCCTCACACTTTCACCAAGTGCATGGATGCAGCTCTAGCGCCACTGAGGCTTTGGGGCATCCGTGTGCTGAATTATATTGACGACTGGCTTATACTGGCCCAGTCTCGGGAGATGGCAGTTCGGCATCGAGATGTCGTCCTTGGCCACATTCAAAGCTTGGGGTTGAGACTCAACACGAAAAAGTGCGTGTTGTCGCCCGCCCAGAGAACCACGTTCCTGGGGGTGGTGTGGGACTCGACAACGATGCAGGCACAATTGTCTCCCGCTCGTATCGAGTCCATCCTGGTGATGGTTTCCAGGGTAAGGATAGGCCACGCTATCACTGTAAAGCAGTTCCAAAGACTGCTGGGGCTCATGGCAGCTGCGTCCAACGTAATACCTTTTGGCCTTCTGTACATGAGACCCCTACAGTGGTGGTTGAAAACCAAGGGATTTTCCTCGAGAGGGAATCCGTTCCATATCATCAGGGTCATGTGCCGATGCCTTCGTGCCCTGTCCATATGGAAGAGACCTTGGTTTCTGTCAAAAGTCATTTCGACAGACGGCCGCTTTGCGAGAGGTCTGTGGCAGGCCCAGCATTCCTCATGGCACATAAATTGTCTGGAAATGCTAGCGGTCTGCAAGGCTCTGAGGAGCTTTCTCCCAGATCTCAGTGGTCACCATGTCCTAATACGAGCAGACAATATGTCAGTGGTCTCATATTTGAACCATCAGGGGGGTCTGAGGTCGTGCCCTCTGTGCAGACTGGCACATCAGATCCTCCTGTGGTCCAAGGGGAAACTGTCGAGGCAGGGGTTAAGGCCCGGGGAATGGAGACTTCACCCCGAGGTGGTGAAGTCGATATGCGAGAGATTCGGCCCAGTGGAAGTGGATTTGTTCGCGTCTCGAGAGACGACCCACTGTCCACTGTGGTTTTATGTCACGCATCCAGCCCCGCTGGGGTTGGACTCCATGCCTGTACGCTTTTCCCCCGATCGCTCTGCTCCCAGGAGTTCTGCAGAGGGTCTGCAAAGAGGGGGTCGGTCTATTGCTGGTAGCCCCGTTCTGGCTGGCCCGGATATGGTTCTCAGACACCATGATCTGTGGAAACTGTGGGTCTGGCCCCTGAGGGGGCTCAGTACCTAGAGGCTGGCTTGTCGGCTGGAGTGATCGAGACCATACTCGGTTCTAGGGCTCCCTACACAAGGAGATTGTACGGCCTAAAGTGGAATGTGTTTTCCACGTGGTGTAGAGAATGTGGGTTGGACCCAGTTAACTGCCCGGTGGCTTCAGTTCCTCCAAGATCGCTTCAATGCTGGTCTTACCCCGTTCACACTAAAGGTGTACGTGGCTGCCATTGCGGCTTTCCACGCGCCTTTAGATGTTGGGCTTCTGGGGAGGCACCAGCTGGTTGTGCGTTTCCTCCATGGTGCATGGAGGATGAGGTCTGCGACTCGTTCCAGAGTCCCAACTTGGGATCTGGCTGTGGTCCTTGAAGGGATGTCACTTGCCCCTTCGAACCTCTCATCTAATGTGGCACGGCCACATCCTTCTTCAGGCCTTCCATCCTCCACATCATGTGTCGGCGGAAGAAGAGAGGCTTCATCTGCTCTGCCCTGTCAGAGCATTGGACATCTTTATTCAGAAGTCTTCTCATTGGAGGAGGTCGGAACAGTTGTTGGTGTGCTTTGGATCACCCAAGAAGGGACTTCCTGCTTCCAAGCAGACAATTAGTAATTGGATTGTTCAGGCTATTGCCTTGACCTATCAGGTGTGTGGTTTGCCTTCACCTGTGGCCTTGAGGGCCCACTCTACTAGAGGCATGGCATCCTCTAGGTCTTTCCTTTCAGGAGTCCCGTTGCAGGAGATCTGCGAGGTCCATCCCGCATACTTTCATCAGGTTTTATAGCCTGAACCTTCCCTCCACGTCGGGTGCACAAGTGCATGAGTGCTCTCGTCCTAAGTTGTGCCTGGTTCAGCTTCACACTAGGACAGGCATGTTTCGGTGTGGCATAGTGGGTATCCGTTCCCCAAAGTGTCGTTACCGATGCAGTGTTAGTTCCCTCGAGGGGGAACGTCTCAGGTTACGACTGTAACGCTTGTTCCCCGAGAAAGGGAACGAGACACTGCGTCTCTTTGCCACACCTCTCCATGCCTGGGAGCGGCTTGCTTCATCGCAAAAGCTGACTCTGTTTTGTGCCGGCGTCCCTTTGTATCTTCCGAGTATGCCGTCACATGTTACGTCATGGCGCAACACCAATCATGATTGGAATAGTTTCATTCGTGCTTCAGATGCGCTACGCTGAGAGGATTCCCCAAAGTGTCATTACCGATGCAGTGTCTCGTTCCCTTTCTCGGGGAACAAGGGTTAGAGTCGTAACCCGAGACGTTATTAGGTACAGAAACTGAATAAAGTAATCAAATGTAAAATAGCATTGCATATTTGACTGTATAAATTAAAGATTAATCTTTATTAAAGTTACAAAAGCTATTCAATCAAGAACAGTGAATGATTTCCTTGTTGTTATGATTAATATTAAGAAAGTGCTGTCATTTTAAGAGAATGCACTGACCCAGTGCACTGATACTGTACGTTCAGCTGGCTATGTCTGCTATAGGATACTTACCAAGATGGGCATTTTGACAATTTTTGTGTTAATTTGTCCATTCAAATGCAATACTTCAGAGAGAGCTTAATATTTGCGCGCATTCTGAGGCACGGGTTTGCACGCTTCGGATGAGTGCACGCACAAATCTTCTTACTGCGCGCGTGAGCTCGTGTCCTCTGGCTCTTAAATGTTTAAACTGGCTAGGCTTGAATGAGTTTAGTTTAAACACAGATATCAACGTGTGCTGTTCAGGTTTCACCTGCACACGCGCGCTATCAGCACGATGACGGAATAAATGACTGCTCATATTTTGTGAAATTTTGTAAAGGCATAAAACATTAATTTAATTTATCTTTAAATTATTTAAAATCAAACTGTATTTATTTATTTTGGCAAACAAATGGGATTTACTATTAAAATTAAAACATGGAAGAAATGTTGTCATCATTACTTAAAAAAAATAAAGTTTTAATCATTTTAATTGTAGCCTAGTAGTAGCAGTATGTACATTCTGCTGAACAATAGTAATATATTTCTGCCACAGTGTCTTCAAATTAAACCAAACTTTTATTTTGACGGGTTGCCGTGAATACCTTTACAGTTCTGTGTGTATATGATATGACACTAGTTTTACTCAAATCAAACGGTAAAATGCTCATGAAGTGACTCTCAGAGTAGTGCTGGAGATGTTGTTTGTGTATTTATGTCCTCATTTCGTGAGACGGCAGATGCTGAAATCACCACGAGCGTCATGCGCGTGTCTGTGTGTAGTAAACAAAACCGCGCGTCTCCGCCATTCATTCAAACAAATGACGCGCGCGTCTCCGCCATTCATTCATTCATACAGAGATGATCGCGTAATTATGAGTTAATGCATGCATCAGATTGCGTAAATCACTGAGGAAAATTATATAGAAATGATTTCTGTGTAAAAAATATCAACTGAACTTATATAAGAAATATCACTATTTTTCCAAATATGCACTAAAAGGCTGCTGCTGGCTGGACGCTGTTCGGTGCTTGCACGTGACTGCCATTCTGAGTTTTGTCACAACCAGAGGCGTGGCAAAATATTGGCAGAGCTATGCCGCCTCATAATTCTCTATGCAGGAAAATCCCTGTATATATATATATATATATATATATATAACATACTACAGATTAGTTATGAAAAAAAAGTTATGCCCTAAAATTCAAGACTTTAGAAGGGCAAAAATGCTCCTGTATTAGTTTTTGTCTCATATTTATATCACACGATAAACAATATCACACAAGCAGCAGAGAGCAATATCACATGAGTCGAGTGTTGTTTGTTCCGAATATAACGAGTGCAAATGTGGTTTTATACAACAGTTCAGTAAATACAAAGTTAATATTGTGTTATATTTTAAATACAATATTGTCTGTTTTTGCTCAGTTTTGCCAACAAAAATATTACCTATAAAGCCACAGCAGAATTGTTGTGCATCTCCGAGCAACACAGTGGTGTTTAGTTTCTGAATGAATCCACATTTTGAACGAATCGGGTGAATCAATGATTCAAAGGCCCATTGATAAAGTGAGCCGTTTACTGAATTCCTGAATGAATCAGCCATTTGAACAAATCAATGAATGAATGACTCTTAAATGAAAAAGAACTGACCATGAATGAAAAAATAAATAAAAACTGAGATGTTTCTAAAATTATCTTCTTTTATGTTCCATAGTTTGTTAGGCCGTTGTAGCCTAAACATTTATGTGTAATAAATTGTATGTTGAATGAAATAAAATATTTCTTTCTAAAGCGTCTATTTGTAATGTCAAATTAATACTTTCTCATTTAACAGAAAAATAGCTTTAAATATTATTTTGGGGGTATTTTCAAAGCCAAATGTAATTTGTGATTAATTAGATTAATTAATCGACACATCATGTAATTAATTAGATTAAATTATTTAAAAAAATTAATTGACCAGATATTGAATACATTTTATTAGTGTCATATTTTCAAACTGTGATTTATTCATGCATGTTCTACAGTATATTTATTTATTTATTTCCATTAATGAACAAAATAGTGTCATATTTCCATGTCACACTCTTTAGTTAGAGTACATTCATTCATTCATTATTTGTTCGTTCGTTCATTTATTTCCTAATTTTTTAAGAAATTCTTATTTTTTCAGGTCTTTTCTACTTCTAAATTTAGTTAAGTATATTCTCGATTATAATATTTTTATGTATGCATTTACTTACTTGCTTACTTGTTTGCCTGTTCAGTTACTTAATTAAAAGTGATCTGTAATTTTTGCCTCAGACTTTAGCCCAGAGAGAGAGAGAGCGAGAGAGAGAGAGAGAGATTACAAAGTTTTGCAGTGCACACCTGTTGCTGCCACATGACCCACTCTCAAGGCCAAACAAACCCAGTCTCTGCTTTTGTTCCTCTACAATTTCCATTAGACATCTGATTGTAAAGTCTGTATTTTCATTGCTGGCAGGCTGCATTATAAATATATCCAGTGGCTGCTGTAATTACATCATTTTCTATTTGAAATTAACAAAAAAGATGTAATGAAGGGACCAGGTTTCCATTATTTGACCCACTTAAATGAAATTCCGAAATCCATCCGACTCTATCTATCATTCCGTCCATCTTGTGCATATTTAATTTATTTAATGACCAGAGTTATCCAACACTAATAGTCCCTGTGTGTGAGAAAGTAATTGCCCCCCAGTTAAATCAGAATAATTAAAGCGGTTATTAGAATCAGGCGACTGCACACAGCCCTGCAGGGTAAAAATCACTCCTTTAGATGTTCCAGCACTAATCACTGAGCAAACTGTGTCGTGATCACTGCAACTATTTGATAAGTTTATGAAATCTTTGGTTTGTCTACAGATTTAAAAACATATCCGGACTAAAATTTAATAAGAAAGGAAATCAAGAACGATTTTTGGGAGCTTTTTCGACTTATTTATATGCTTCTTTTCTATTGTGGGCTGTGTGCAGTTACACTTAATTTTCCACATGTTGGCTCTAAACCAAATACACAGACTGACCTGCACAAAGCCATCGTCATAGCAACAGACCATCTCTCTTTCTACAGCCATCATTCACGCCTTCATATCTCAGTGATTTTTTTTTTCTCTCTCTTTCCTTGTTCAGTATCTTGAGTAGGTGGAAGCTGGAATGTAAAGTTTGATGTCATCTGTTTAATGAGTAATCTCAATTCATCTTAGGAAATCTGTTACAGACTTGTGTGGCCTTTCCATATTTAATCTTGAACAAATGTTCTGGGTTTAAGACAAGTTAAATGAGCAGTAAGTCCTTGAATCTCATCTTAGGTCTCCTTAGGAAGTTCATGAGAGTTTATCAGAGAAGGAGCAATGCCTGATTTGTGAATGAATCTCTCCTTTGAGTTGCATTTATTATTATTTTTTTTCAATGAATTGTTGATTTTGCTGTCTGGATTAATTATCCTTTCACAAATCAGACTGACATCATTCTCAGTTTTAACTCACCAACTTGATGATCTGTTGCAGTGGTTATAAGCTCAATGAAGAGGATAGTTATCAATAAATAATGACTTAAAGTTAGGTTTGTTCTCAACACAAAGTCATCTGGAGCACTTGAAGGTGCTTTTGCATCCTTTTGAAGTTTAAACTCTCTAGTCCCTGTTCATTTTAATTAAAAAAAAATATGTTGTTATTGTTAAAACTATTATAAATTGGTTTTGTTGAAATAAAGCTGAAATTAAATATAACTGATGAAAAACTTCAAGCAGAATGTTTTCCTGACACTGAATTAAAAAGAGATTTAAAATTATACTAAAACTAAAACTGAAATAAATATAAAGTAAAGATAAATTAAATACCACTCTAGGGTGAGAAAATAATATGTAGAGTGAGCAAAAGGTGAATGAATTATTATATATATAAAACTTCACTGGAACCATGACGCCCAGCTTACGAAGTGCCCTGTTTTCTCTGCTACACATTTTCTTACTTTTTTCTCTGTACATGATTAATGGCGTAATCAAGCATCCCTACACGTAAGACTAGGGGGGATGTGAGAATAAGCATTTTTCATGCTCGGCTAGATAAGATTATAGCTTATAGGATCAGATAAAATGTCTCGCTCTCTCTCCCTTTGCTTTATTTTTGAAAGTGGCCTAGTTTTAAAAAGTTCAACACATAGCGGGGTGGCATCAGAGAGCCGAGCATGTGAAGTGAGAGACTGAGAAAGAGCGGGGCAGTGTGAAGCCACAGGATGCTGCAAGGTGTGTGTACATGTCGGTTTCATTTTTGAAAGAGCGATGCAACAACTAAATAAAGAAAACTTTGTGAACCCAGTGGTATTTTATTCCCAGAAGCACTGTGCACATTGTGGTGGTTACAAAAAAGTGTAGCGGCACAGTCGGCGTGTATGAAAAAAAAACATTTTCGTATTTTCTCTTCTCTTTCTGTTGAAAGAGGATGTCCCTCAGGCATGAAGGCCAGAGTATAGTGTTTAATAGCAAAGTTTTATCTATTTGTGTGTGTGTGTGTGTGTGTGTGTGTGTGTGTGTGTCTGTGTCTATTAAGTCAAGCAGGTACAGACGAATAGTCCCATCACTGTGTGTGACATTGACTAATGAAACACATTCCTTGTAGCACACACAAACAAACAAACACACTTAAGCTACGGCATGCCATGACAACATTAAAGTGTGTCACCCTCACACTGTGTCTCATGGAATTCCTTTGGATCAAACAAACTGTCCCGTTACACGCTCCCAAATTAAATTCTGCTCTGGTTTTATTCCTGCCCATCTGGAATGTTGTTGTTCTGGCCATGTTGAATCATGCATAGTGTTTCATGACAAAGTGTGTGGGACTTGAAAATTAACAAGGTGGCTAGCCGCACACTTTTTTTTAAATTTTTCTAAATTATATTGTGCAAAAAGTGTGTGGTTCAGGCCCTTCTCAACAGCACAATGGGTTTTGTTGGACGTTGTACACAGTGCCAGAGCTGGAGCCGAGCCTGTTTTGCTGGCAATATAAAATTAAGGAACATGGTGATTGATGTTAATGTGCTTTTTATTTGGCCATTACGTCTTCTAAAGAGCATGCATTAGACTAGTTTCACGATTAGACTAGGATATGCTCATTAGACTAGTTTTGCAAGCCCTCCTTGTCTTGTGACATGATTATGAGTGTGTTAGGACTGTAATGTTGTCTCAGCATCCCTGATTTAAACTTCAGCTGAAAAAAAAAAAGTTGATAACTTTGATGTAAGCAGAAGTCTCTTATGCTCAGCAAGGCTGCATTTATTTGAGCTTAAAGAAGACGACGCTTTTTTTGTTTATATAATATATGTGTGTGTACTGTGTATTTAACATTCACAACACTGTTCTGCATAAAATGTGAATGAAAGTGAATATGCAAATTCACTCTTTGTCACAAGGTGGTGCTTATGGAACATCAGAATTATAGCAGTTACATAAAGTAAACACAATTGCTATTACATACAGGCATTATACAGAGGTAGTATGAAAAGAAAATGCCATCAAAACTTTCCTTGGTGAAATGTGAGTTTCCAGGTATGATTTAAACTTCATAAATCACACAAAATATTCATTATTCATCATCAGTAGATCGAAACAACGTGGCATGTTGACATAAATGTGGGCTGTTTGGTGATTGCTAACTGCTTTTTATTTTGAAACATGCTGTGCTCACATTTAAATCACAGCCATATAAAGTATAATGATCACATTTAAGTAATAGGATGATTCCTATTTTTCCATCTCCGGATTTAAAATTGAGACTTTGAAGCAGCACCTTTGATGGAACACAGTGACTGAATCTAAAACCTTCAGCTTACACACAGATTACATCCACACAAGTTACTGAACTCGCACTGTATGACGTTACAGAAAGTTGTCCGATCCAGTTCCTTTCACACAGCAGTGTTGTGTTTCTTGTTAATATGCAAGTTAACTTAAAGACACTCTAGTGCTGGGCTTCTTTACTAGCACATGTATTATACATTCCGCTTACAGTATATCGGTGAAACACGTGGATGATACCAACTATACAAACTGTGGGGGGGGGGACTCAACCACGATTGAGGTGCCCTTGAGCAAGACACCGAACCCCCAACTGCTCCCCGGGCGCCGCAGCATAAATGGTTGCCCACTGCTCCGGGTGTGTGTTCACGGTGTGTGTGTGTTCACTGCTGTGTGTGTGCACTTAGGATGCGATAAATGCAGAGCACGGAGTATGGGTCACCATACTTGGTCGTATGTCACGTCACTTTCCCTTTCAACTGTATGGGGGGGGGGAACCTATACTGAACCGTTCACTATATAGGCTACTACATCCAGGGCGTCGCTCAAAATGAGTGTGTGAGTTTGTTTACAGAATGCTGTTGTCACTGCTGCAAACTCCCATATAAATTATTATTTGAAAAATATAATTTCCCTGCAGCCAGTGGGCCCCCTTTCCAGTGTAGGCCCCTGGGCTTCAGCCCCTTAAAGCCTGTGCATTAATGCGCCCCTGCACATACAATATAGATTTTGAAAATATTTATATCTCTATATTTATATTCATATAATTTATATTACATAGAAATATATTTAATATATAAACATAACATATTTTTCTTAAATATATACATGAATGTGTGTGCATTTATATATACATAATAAATATACACAGTACACACACATATTTTATGAACACGATTTTTTTTTTTTGGATGCAATTAATTGCAATTAATCGTTACAAGAAAGCAAAAAAAAAAAAAAAAGTTATATAAGATTAAATTTAATTGAAGTTGAAATGACTTATACAGCTAAGTTGATTGTACTTATTAAAAATAAATAAAAAAAACTAAGGCAACACCTTTTTTACAGTGAGGAAGAGAGCAAAAAACAAACAAAAAATAGAGAGAATAACAAATATGATTGTTATCTGGAGGAAATGGGAGTCTGAAAACAGAGGAGTGATGGAGACAGTAGTAATGTGTGTGTGTGTGGGGGGGGGGGGGGGGGGTTTGATGGTCTCTCTGTTGTGCAAATCAAGTTGTTTGAATAGAGAGGGAGATTTTAGGTGGCTCAAAGGACAAACATTGTTTTGCTTTAATTTCTCACACATGCTCACACATACACATACAAATGGATCCCGTTATCAGCCACTTAAAACCTGTGAAGGCTAGATAGGCTCACGGCTAAATTGCTACACATTGCTCTCTAGAGAGCTGACCTCAACTGACCTCAAATTATTCAGCAGCTCCTGAGATCTATTAAAGCGTCTTTAGCCTCAAGAAAGGCCCTTTAGTGTCACATTAAATGTTATTTTTCTTTCTTTCTTTCTTTCTTTCTTTCTTTCTTTCTTTCTTTCTTTCTTTCTTTCTTTCTTTCTTTCTTTCTTTCTTTCTTTCCCACCCTCTCTACTCTGAGCCCTAGTGGCAGTTTTCACCCCTTTATTGATCTCATTAATTGTTTGTTAGATGTGTAATTAAACAGTAGAGAGGGAAACATCTTGTTAGCAGCTGGGGTCTTTATGTGCTCTTTGGACTCCAGTCTTAGTTAAGATACAGTGAGAAATTAGAAAGTCGTCTCTAAGCCCAGTGGGAATATCTGCGGGAGACCGGAGCCCCAGTTTGGGAGCTTTTAATAGCAGATTCTGTAAATGCTCCATTAGAATGTATTCAGCGTCAGATACATTGGAATAATATTTGTAATGCCAGGCTAATGGGCATCTTTCGCATATATTTTGTCAGAACTTTATGTGCTTTGAGACATGAAATGTGCTGAAAGACAGAAAAAAAAAAAAAAAACTACACTACTGTTAGGGGTCAGTTTGCACAAAATAATAACTGTTTTCAACATTGATAATAATAATAAATGTTATTAGAATGATTTCTGAAGGATCATGTGACACTGAAGACTGATTAAAATAACTAATTCAGTTCACACACGGCGTGAAAGGTTGAGAAGGTGTGTGTTGGGCTAAACTGGAAAGGTATGGTAATTGTGTCAATTTGGTGGATTGCATTTCATTATTATCTTACTTACTGCCACAGGACTAAAGTCAATTACTTTTCTGCACTGTTCAACTAGCCTGCCTGCTTGACAAACTACATCAATACTGGCAACTGCCATGCAGATTGCAATTTATATGTCTTCTCTTCCCCCTCTCTATACTTCCTTCTCCCTGTGTCTGGCATTTGTTTATGGCTAGCATGACTGTGTCTTTGCTCTTTTAATTGATCACATGATTTTATGGTTGTGGCCTTATTTGCATGTTCACTGAATGCATTTTTGATCATCACTGAAATAGCTTGTGAAATATCAAATATCCAGTAATGTTGTATGCAACAGAGCATTGCGAATGTAAAACAATCAAAAGCTTTTACAGCTATGCAAAATTGGATGTATATTTGCATTTTCCAGAAGTAACTAAGATATGTTTGATTTTGGGCGATATTGTCCCTATTAAAAAGGTAATATATTTAAAATACATTTATTTCATACTAAGTATAGTTCAAGTCTATTAACATACAGTATTTACTGACAGATAACTCGAGACTTACTGATATAAAAAAATATAATTAAACTTTATTTGGCGTACTACTTGTGCACAATGCAGATTTCTTAATGTTAAGTCTAAAATGTGTTTTAATGTCGCTTTTGATGAGGATGATCTTTGAATAATATCGGCCTTTAAGTGCAACATATTTAAAGTGTACCTTTATACTTGCAATAGTTCCACTTTAGCATAATCAGATATACTAAGTATATCTTTAATTGGACTTCAGCACTTCTTCTGCACAATTAAAACACATTAAGTATAAAATTAGTTGTTCCAGTTTAGCAGAAGTTAAGTATACCAGTTTAGTATACTAAAAGTACAATTGCAGTGTATTTTATTAATTACATAAATATGAAAATGTATTTATAGTATACTTAGCATGAAATAAATTTATTTCAAATACATTTAAGTATATTTATTTTTCACTAGGGGCATGTAGGCTTAATTGTGCGCATCAGGAAGCTGCTCTCAAAATACAGGGTATTGAAATCACTTTTGAATGAGCACTTATGTTTTACTTTTGAATTCACAATCGTGCATTCTCTGTGTACAGAAAGTGACAGTGCTGAGTGCGCATTCTACAAGATGGTCATTTCGCCTTACTATGTCACGTGATTAGTGAACTCTGATTCCTGCTGTGCTGTGTGTGACTCTGCATCTTGTGCTGGATGAGCAGAGCAGATGCGTTTAGTTTAGAATTAAAGTGAACATTATCCAAGTGAATTGAATGGTTTTTATTTCCTTAAGAAAAAAGAAAGGATAGTGGAGAAATGTGATGTAAATGTAGCAGAGGCATCCTCTATAATTTCACCCTCACACTCCGTCATGGTGATATTGCGAGAGCTTTTCACCTTGCCGAGAAATCTCGTCACTTTTTAATCTCGCGAGATCTCGTGGCACAAGATCTCGTCACACCCTTATACTCTGTACTTAAATACAGTGCTGACTTGCACACATAAGCCTTGCATATTATTGCATTCTTACAGTACCATATTAATGTATGCACATGCTTTATGATGGTATATTGAAAACCCATTAAATAATTAATATTGATGCACAGAGTCATACATTTCTAAAGTGGAGGGAAAATGAAATATTTAGCTGAACTTTACCTTTTTTAACTTTTAGTTGTGGTTGAAGTTTTATATTTTGTGTGTGTAGATATATTTTAATAGTTTGAGATTAATCAATAATTTACGGACCGCCTGCAGTACTGCTGTGGACCCCCAGGGGTCGTGGAACCCTTTGAACACCCCTTTCGAATGCATTTGCAAACTTAGAATTGACCTGTGTTTGCTCCCCTGCACAACTTTTTTTTTATTTATTTTTTTAAAGGGAATGTGAAAGGAGGGCATGTGTTTACTCCCTTGTTCTCCTTCAGCTACCAGCCTCCAACCTTTTGGTTCAGTACAGCAGTAAGTAACTGATATAAATGCTTCTGAAAGAAAGAAAGAGGGAAGTGGGAGTCTGATAAGGGCATTAAGTGGGGAAAATGGATTTTAAAAGTATGGTAAATCCTCCCTGGTCTTTGGTTTCTATAAATATTAATGTTATCCCCAGCTGTTCGACAGGTATGCATGGAATAAAAAGCCGGTGATAAGTTGCCCTCGGTTGGCGTGTGCTGCGTTCTCCCCCTCTCTTTCGATTGTTCACCCGCAGAAGTTAAAACGCCTTGAAAAATGAATAGATCCCCATCCACTCATCCCCTTCTGCCTAATTCTTTAGCTTCTTTTACGCCCTAATACCCACTGTAAACAGCGCAGCAGCCCCGTATCGTTGTCTTTTTCCACTTGAAATCACACTCATCTTTTAGCCAGTGGAGCAAAAGGCAGAATGCCTTTGGAAGCAAAGTACTTCTGAAAAGTTCTCTCTCAGATGAGTCGCTGCCTTCCTTGCTATTGTGAATTGTTACACTAGGCAAAACATGAACTTAAAGTGCAAAGTCTCAATGTAAAGTGCTAAAAGCAAGGCATCATGGGTCATAGAGCTCAGTATATCTTGAGAATTGTTGATGTCTTAATGCATGGAACAGAACAGAATGCTTTTGAGATGCAGTTTTAAATAATACATATTTTAACTTCACAGTTCCTGTGATATAGGTGTCCATCTAGTTCATATTTATATAGACACAGTGCAAAACCACACACTGTGAATGAATGAATGAATCAATGAATCAATCAATCAATCAATCAATCGATATTTTGTATATGAGTAGATGCAAGAAACCAGACCAGTCACAGTTCAGTATGCAAATAGTACAGTGTTATCATTGATATTTATTTTATTTATTTTTTCAACGCTTTAACTTTTAAGAGAAAATGTATGATGATGAGTATATGTATAATGTAAATGTATAAAGAGACCTAAATTATAAGAGTGACACTATAAGGCTACATTTATTTACATGTTTGTTTTCTTTATTTTAAGTGGTTTGGGCTGAATTACACAATTGTAAGCATGGTAATGTCATTAAAGCACCCAGAGACTTGGTTCCCAGACTGGTTCCCTTGATCATAAAGGGATCATGACCGTTTACTGTGGCCCTAATCTTTGCCATAGGAGGGCCACTACAAGGGTAATTGTCTTTTAAGAAGCACTAATGAATCCAAAGAAGCTTCTACAGTGACCGATCGATGGCCCTCTGCTGTGCTGTTTAATTGTCTGTGTTTTATGTCAGCATTCACTGTGTGTGACAGTGCAGAGGGCTTAAGCGCATATGTGCTATCTAAATAGAAAGAGGCCTTTGCCGCTTTATGCACCATCAACCTGGCAACCGTAATGTGCAAATTTCTTATCTGATAAGCTCTGTGAGGAGTGAACTGAGATGAAGAATATGAGGAGAGCATGTGGAAGGAGGGTGAGAAACAGAGACATGGTTTGGGTTTTCTAAAGATATTAATTTAGCATAAATCATGAGGTAGGGCCCCGTTAATGAGAAGCCCAGCATTTAGACAATGAATAAATGTGCTTAATAAATGTCCCTATTCTAATTCTGCACGAGTCACAAGTCATTGCTTGCTTAAATACATACATGCATACATACATATGTACTCATTCATACTTTTCCATCAAGATCAGGAAAAAAATAATATTAACAAAATTTAACACTCTTATGGATGCCTGTTTCTACCACTAAAAAATAATAATAATAAAAAAAGGTAATTGTGACTTTTTCTCTCACAACTCTCACCTTTTTACAAGTTCACATCTCACAATTCTGACCTTTTTTTCTTAGAATTGTGAGATATAAACTCACAATTGCAAGTTTATAATTACGAGGTAATTCTGACTTGTTTATAACATGCAATTGTGAGGAAAAAGTCAGAATTGTGAGATATAAACATGCAATTCTGAGAAAATGTCAGTCCTTTTTTCCCCTCAGAACTGGACTTTGTAACTCGCAATTGTGAGTTTATATCTCACAATTCTGAGAAAAAAAGTCAGAATTGCAAAATATAAACTCGCAATTGCGAGAAAAAAAATCCAAATTGCGAGTTTATATCTCACAATTCTGACTTTATTACTAGCAATTGCTAGTTTATTTATCAGAATTCTGGGAAAAAAAGTCAGAATTGCGAGCTTGTCAGATTTGTGAGATGAAAAGAGTCACAATTACCTTTTTTATTTTTAATTCAGTGGTGGAAACAGGCTTCCATACACCCCGGTTTGATTCCAGGAATAAAAATAAAATAAAAATAATAATAATAACCATTTTATTCAAACCAAAAACTTAAAAAAGGCACTACACACCCCACAATATGTTACATACAGTTTTTAAACATCAGTCACTGTGATTATCAATTAATAGAAATTAACTAAACCCATTTCTCATCTGATGCCTCACCTGACAATCTTTAAAATGTTCTCTTAATGGTCTCGCCAGTGCTAGGAGTAATGAGTGTAAGAGCGATCATTTGGCAGACACCTGGTGCTGTGTCATGGGATGTTCAGCTATCCTCAGCTAACCAATTTCAGAGGCCCTAACCTGAAATATCACTTCCTGTCCTCCCTCTACGACTCTGCATTTCCCATCTATGTTCATGCCAGAATAAGACAAGTAAGTAAAAATGGCTCCCATTATGTGCTATTGTTCTGAAAATGGCAGGGAGGGGCAACTTTAAACCCCCTGTGCCTGATTGCATTAATTACCATGTTAGCTTCATTAGTGCTATTAAGCAATAAATCCAGGCAACTGGGAAATGAAGCATGCTTTCTCTCTATTCTCTCTTTTTTTACTTTCTTTATTAAATTCTTTACAAAATTAATCATAGAATTCGGTCATCTTGCTTAGAGCAGAATGAGTAACTCACATGCTTTAAAGCACGCAGAGTTTAATGATCATCTATTAATAAATGTGACCTTTATTCAAACACAACCATATCAACCCCCGCTTGCTGCAAAAACATTAGATTTTAGAGGTATTTATTAGATGTGCTCTTAAGTCATGTTGTAGGAGGGGGTGTGGTTCATCTGGGAATAATGGCCTTGTGTTTTTGTTGTCGAATCGTTGAGGGTCAAGTACAGCATTAGTGGAACGAGTCTCTAAACATGAGCGGATCCTGTAATTTGTCTTCACATGTACCTCTGAAAGCTCACTGCCAGAGATTAGCAGACAAATGCGACACTAACAGTGGCTCAGATGCACCGCTAAATAAGGGCTCCAGGGAATTCATTAAAGTTTATTTTTTGTCAGGGCACAATTTGTATTTTTTTATTATGTTTTCTTCCCCTCCCACCACGGACCTCGCGGCAGCTGCTTTACAATCTCAGTGTTTGATTGTTAAATCATAGAGACAGGATTGAGTGAGAGAAGACGGGGAAAGAATGTTTTTGTTTGTGGGAGTTCAAGGTGATGAAATTCAAGCTAAATGTGAGGAGCAGATAGCAAGGATGGATGCTCATTACTGCAAAATAAATCACGCCCCGATCTCCCTCGTTAGCAATTACTAGCGCACATTAGCGTGTAGCACCTCGGGCTCTTTGTCATCCGCCGTCAGAAGCCAAGAAGCGCGGGCTTCGGCACGTTGTACATCATCTCCCAGGATGCATCAGTGCCGCTAGCTAACATCCTGACAGAAACGTTACGGTATCTGCTCCTATAATCAAGGTGAAATGTGTGCTGGGGTCATAAGAAGATAAAAGCTGCTTTCTGATCCACGCTCTAGTGGTGTGTGGGAGGTCATGTTTATTTATGTGGAGTGTGTGCACGTGAGGAATGCGTTTTGTTCTGTTAATAGGGAGCAGACATTTGTGTATGCAGGAAAAAACATCAAGGGGATGGAAGATTGACACAATCAGTCTAAGTGAATCTCATGAAAGCTGAAGTAAAGAAATTAAAAGGAAGTAAATATACATTTTATTTTGCTTAAAGGCATTGAAGACCTTTTAGGACTTTTTGGACATTCTTTGCAATGGGACATTTATTTTCTTGTCAATTAAGCATTTAATCAGTTTCCTTCCCAATTAACAATGTTGCTGTAAGCATGATTGATTGAATGAAAGCAAGCAAAAAAATAAATAAATAACTGTATAAAATGTATTATTATTAGTAGTAGTAGTAGTAGTAGTAGACATTTTTACAACAGTTAATGTACATTAATGTTTTCACGATGATTAAGCAGATTATCAGTCAAATTTACTCTAGGAAAATAAATTAATAAATTATATGAATGAACTATGAACTAATTTATATATACAAATACATATATAAATGTTATTTATTTCTGTGCATTATGCATTCATAAAGTACATTTCACACAAAATCAGCTTAATCACTGTAAAATAAATGCAATGTCTGATAATATGCTATTTTTATAAATAATAATAATAATTATTATTATTATTAAAGGCTGGTATTTATTTATTTATTTGCACTTACATAAACATAAAAGCCATTTGGAATAGGCCTGTTCTTCTAAATGCATATTAGAGCAATAGAAGATAGAAACGGTGGGTGTTGGCACAGTGAAATGTATCAAGCAATTTATGGTTATGGCAAACAGCTGGCTGGATCTAGGTCTGAAACATCTTATAAACATTATGCTGTTAGTGACAGTATTGCTAAAACACACTTTAGAAACAGCTGCTGGAAGGAGGGGTGTGTGACATTATCCATTAAACACAGAGGCGTAGTAAAAGGTGGTACATAAAATTGTGCAGCAAAGAACGTGCTGATGGCCACTAGCTGAGAAATGCCTTGCAGTGCTAAGTATTTATCAGAATGTGCAGCCTTATGCTGAAGCTCTTCCTGGTTTTTCATGTTCTGCTCACTCACATTCACATGACTTGACACGAAGGGATTCTGCTATTGTTTGCTGCAGGCGTCTAAAGAAAGGCCAGTAATAGGTTTCTTAGGGACGGGCAGATAAGACACAAAAGTAAAGCTGGAAACCAAGGGGATAGAGAAAGTGTAAATGGGGGGAATTGCATTCAACACACTTTGCGACGTCTTCTAAATATAGCTAAACACTCAGGACTAAAGCTTTTTTTTTTCTCAAATTGTTTAGTACTGCATTTTTCCACAAACATTGACCTGAGGTGTCCCTTTAGGATAACTTTGTTATTGATAACAATGGTCTGCTTCTGTTGCTGATTAGGTTTTCATTAGAGGTAAATTGCTAAATTAGCAAGAGTCTTATTACTTGTATTATGCCATCTTGATAACTGGATTGAATCTGAGGTTGACTCAAATTCAATTTGCCTGGGATGCTCAGTTGTCAAATAAATTTAATCAATTAGTAATCACTTAAAAAAAAAAAGTGTACATTTGCAGAGGCACTATTCATTATTTTAAAAAGTTTATAATTTTAACCCTAAATTAAGAGAATGGATGAATGAACAAACAAACATTAAGAAAACAACAAAATGAGAAAATAGCATAATATAATTTTTCATTTTATCAGTTGTGTTATAGGACGTTCAGATAAAAGAAACTGTGAGCAGCACATCCATCCATCAACATAATCTATGATCAGTGAAGGAATGCTGAGGTTTCAGCATGTCAGCAGGTCATGTCAAATGTGTTCAGAGGTCAGTTTATGTTATTAACCTTCAGTCAACACAGGTAATTGGTCAAGAGTAAATGATCACCAGTAGTATGTACTGTATGTCATCTGACCTCAGTTTGTGCTGATTCCATTGAAAACTGATGGTTTTGAAGGTATAGACACATGCATAATATGAAAAATGTAGCCTAGTTGAGAGGTAGGAACAGGGGTGTGATTCAGAGAGGGCGACGTGCTGGCCCACATGTCTCATGAGACGTTTGTTGCAATCTCTTGTTTTCTATTACCACTGTGCTGTCAGCTCTCTGTGGTCTCTCGGCTTCTGATAGAATAGTTTATTCATAAACACAAATACTACACTGTGATAGTGTGACAGAGATGAACCTGAGCCGAGGGGGAGAAATAAGATTCATTCATTCATTCATTCATTTGACCTGCTTCTGAAAGAGCTGGTTACATTACTTACAAATTGTAGTCCGTTACTGATTCCAAATTGCATGATAAAATTTGTAGTTATAGTAACGAAATCCATTACATTACACATTTTATATAATACAATCAGACTGCTTTTTGATTAGGTTTAACCTAACCTGTTTATCACATTGATGTAAATAGGATAATATTGTACCAAATTGATATTAAAATGCAAAGAAAATATATTCCATTCATTATTATTAAGAGCATAAAGTGAATTAAGCATTACATTATTTCAGGGTTTCCCAATCTAGGGTTCCTGAAGGAACTGCAGAGGGTTTGTGAGTTTAATGAAAAGCGAATAATTAATTAAGTCATAAAAATGTAAAATTAAATTAACTAATTTTAAAATAACATAAATCAAAATAAAACACTTACTAAAAAATTAAATATTTTGTTTACCTGCATGTCATGTAGGCATTTTAGAAAGGAACATTTAAAAGATGAAAAATATAAGAATTAGGGTGATTAATAAATTATGAATAATTTAGTGCTGTCAAACGATTAATTGCGATTAATCACATCCAAAATAAAAGTTTTTGTTTGCATAATATATGTGTGTGTACTGTGTATATTTATATGTATATAAACACACACACATACAGTATATATTTTGAAAATATTTACATGTATTTACATGTCTATATTTATATTCATATAATTTATTATAAATAAACATATTTAATATATAAACATTACATATTTTTTTCTGAAATATATACATGCACGTGTGTGTATTTCTATATATAAATATATATATATATAGACAGCAAACATACATATATTATGTAAACAAAAACTAAAAAATGTATAAAAAAAACACACAAAGTGACAGCACAAATCACTTCTGCATTTCAACAGCCACTAATGCCCAATCCCGTTTATTTTTTATTTTTTATGAACAAACAGGCATCAGTTGTCAAGTTTGGCAGTCCATCAAAACACTGGACGCAGTAATCGAACATCACAGTTTGTGCCAGTGAATATAAGCGGAACTGATGTCATCCAACTGTGTTGGTTGCCAGTGGTCTGTATGTCCTGTGAATAGGATCAGTTGTTTGGTAGCTGAGAGCTCTGTGAGCTTGTTGGCTGCTCCGAGTGGTCATTATCCAGTGTGGTCTTGTTTGAAGCTCTAACCGGCGTGGTTGTAGCCAACTACCCATGCTGTTAATCCTGTTGATCAGGGGGATGATTTAAACAATTAATCCTGTGGTACAGTGAAAATCTGCACCGTTCACTTTTTTGTGGATAATGCCACGTCCTGTGTCTTTGGCTCTTTCCTGCTGGCTGCAGCACAGTACTGGCTCTTTCTGATGCTGAGAGGGGGGCTTTAGATTACTGTGCCCCTGCTGGATCAAGAGTATATCCCGTGATTCAAAAGGCTGGCAATCACGTTGAATAGAAATATGCAAATATTTAAATTTGGATAGGTGGTCATATGGATAAACGTTGACCACCCATGTGTGTTAATGGCTTTGTGGAGGTGCATTCACAAAAGCACAGTTGCAGCCACAGTCCAAAATGAACAGCAAATGAAATGTTTAAATTAATATTTGGCAGCATGTATAACTGCACCATTGACAGGTTTTAAAAAAGTAGCTGTCCATGGTGCTGAAGTGCTTTATTGGTTTTGGAGGTGTTTATTTCATTTTTCATGTTTTGCAGTGTTGGCTATTATTGTTCTTGTTTTTGTGTTTATATTTTTCCCCTCAGCCTTCAGATACTATAGTATATTTAATCAGCTGAGCAATTTTCTTATCGCACATAATGTCAACATAGGCTCATTGGAAATACGTGCCTTTAAATACATTTCTGCAAAACTGAAACACGTACCTATACATACGAATCGCTGCAGTTTCCAGTTGAAATAAACACTAGAGACAGTAAAACTCAGACAGCTTTTATTCCTTTTCACACAAAGTATGATTTTCAGGTCCACAATTTTGATTAATAAAGCCTAATTTCCGCACAATTACATCTGCACAAAACTGTTCAAACCTGGTATAAGGAAGTTCAAATGGCACGATTGCATCAACAAACCCGTTTTTATAACAGTTTTGCATTTGTTAACACTTTTGGGTAGGTTTAGGGCTGGGTTTGGTGTAGGGGGTATTTCCAACACTATAAAGCATTAACTTTAACTGCCCAGATATTTGAATTATGAACCACCGCAATACATACCTGAAGTCAAGTCAAGTCAGTCAAGTCACCTTTATTTATATAGCACTTTTAACAATACAGATTGTGTCAAAGCAGCTTTACAATATTAAGTAGGAAAATAGTGTGTCAGTAATGCAAAAGAACAATATTAAATACTCAATTTTCTGTTAAAGGCAGTTTATCATTGAATTCAGTGATCATCATCCAGCTCAGTTCAGTTCAAATAGTATCTGTGCAATCAAGTTGACGATATCACTGGAAATTAAGTGTCCCCAACTAAGCAAGCCAGAGGTGACAGCGGCAAGGAACCAAAACTCCATCGGTGACAGAAAAAAACCTTGGGAGAAACCAGGCTCAGTCTGGGAGCCGGTTCTCCTCTGAAGCAACATAATAAGAACACAGCAATATGTGCCTATATCAACATAACAAAAACGAGCCAGGGTCACAAATTTAACCCACGTTTTAGCACCACTCACTGAACATTTCACTTTGAAACTGCTGCGAAATTTGCAGTAAGTTACGTAATAATGGTGTTGCAGAAATATATTTAGAGGGACGTATTTCCAATGAGCCGGGGATGCATAATGACCCTATACACACATCTAAAGCTGACAGGACCACAGTTTTGATCACCAAGTCCATGCAGGGTAACCCCCCCACCCCAACCCCCCCTGAAAGAAGAAAAAAAGAAAAGAAAGATATTACTGCTGTCTAATAGCAAATGAGGTCCAGGTATCCTGGAGATAGGGATAGAGGACTAACCAAGGCTCCTTCATCACACTCCAAACTAAACTCAAAAAGAAGCCTACGGTAGCTTTGATAGGGAGCTACTCACACAGCAAGACTTATCGATTCCCCCACAGTGACCTTCAGACACAGGCTAAAATATGGATTTGTAGAGGGAGGAGAGAAGGAATATTGTGTGTTTGTGTTTTCCTGAATTTGGGCGGTGAGGGACACAGAGTTGTTGTCATATTTTGATACCAGGTTTTTTCCCACTTCTTTCTCCTACACTTACTTTTAAGCTCAGTTGGGAAATCACCAGGCTTATGTTTATATTTTTTATACTACCATTTGTGATTCTACAGTATGCAGTAGGAATATTTTGCACATTATGCAAATATTCTGCATGCTTGGAATGCACAGACGTCCTGTTGTATTGGTAAGAAGTGCGATATACAGCAGACCTTTAATATGGCATGCCACATACTCAGGAACTGTTCCTTTCCTACAGTCATGGAGAACCTGAAACTATCATAACATTTTAATGTTGATTTTCTAAAATATGATGGAAACAAGCAATTTAGATTTTATTATTATTATTATTATTATTACTTATGTAACAGTGTCTATTACTGTGAGAAACTAGCATACATTTTTTTGTTTATTTATTTATTGTTTACTACTAATTCATATATTGTTAAATAAAATAGTAAATGTTATACAATAAGCATTCTGAAGTGGTATTCCATACATTCACATTTTTTTTCCATGGTGGTCATGGGAAAGTAAAGCTCTGCCGCATTTTCAAACTGCTGAAAAATCGGAAGAGCTGCATGCAGCACAGTTCACACTGCAGACGTTCCCGCTCTGCTGGCTCCACACAGCTTGACTCAGTTGATTAGCTCCCTCGTGTCAGACGATGGTGCACAGTTGAATTAATTTGCTCTGACTGTAACTTTCAAAAACCAAACACATTGGAAATCCAAGCCGTATGTGTAAACCTCACCAACCCTGGCTGCATTTTTCTCGACCGTTGTCATGTTAATGGCCTGCGGCGCCGCTGTAATACACCAGAGATGAAGCGAGAAACGCTGATGTGCGCCGTTACTCCACAGAGAGAAAAACAAATACAGACAAATCAATCGAGACTGCTCTTGGCAGTCTATCTCATCCCACACTGCTGTCACGTGTTCTATCTTGTTCATCGACAGGTAGATATTACTCTTGGTGGGCAGGTGAAGCAAACGGCTCACTTGATTTAACTAGAATCAGTTAAGTCATACTCAATTGGTAGACATTTCTTTTGCCCTTAAACTTTTTTTTTTTTTTTTTTTTGAAAAAAATGTAATTTGACGAAATTTGCACTCTTGTTTGGAGATATATTTTCACTTGCATGCGACTACGCCAGTGTGCCAGGATCACGTTGAAACACCAGTGTCTGTCTGGTAAAGGCTTATTAACCTTGAAATGAAACCCGGGCCATGGAGGCCATGGCCTCTGATAACGCCATGTGTAGCAGAAAATGAAAAAGCACTTGATATACAGTCTGGAGGTAATAGACTCCTCTGGCCCTGACTGATATGTCATTACAAACCCGTACCTTTTTATAAATCAGTTTTTGTCTTGGTCTTTTCATGCTGGGATTGATTTTTCTTTGATTTTTCTTAAATCGCTGTTTATTTTATCTTGTTATGTTTTAATTTCAGCTCTCTCTGTCTTTATCTTTATGTTTTATACATATAAAAACATATTTTGGGTTTGTATTTTGCGCAAATATGTTTTGCGGCTAATTGACATGGATGCTGGGAAATGTATTAAAAGCCTTAGTAGTATCTGCTGTGTCATATATTTCTGTATATATTCTGTTTCTATAATTACTTCACTCTTCACAATTAAACAGCTTATTTTTAAACAGTATATGTATTGTTTTATACTTTTATACAGCAAACATAACTTATGAAATGCATTTTTAAAAAGTGTGTGTTTGTTGTTTTTAGTGAACCCCACTTGGTTTCATATTTCATCTAATGCAGTGACATTCACATATATTAAGTGTGGCTTAAATGTCCAAATACTTTCAGGGCAACCGTATATATCTCTCGCTTTGACTTAATTATTTATACTACCCAATATATTATACCATATATTCATACACTATTCATCATAGCTCATTATAAATTATGCAGTCTTCACCAAATTTTGTGGTGTGAAACACACCATCTGCAGTTAATGTTGAATGCATTTCTTTTCAGTTTTTGATATTCAGTGTTGATTAATTGCTTTAAATATTCTCAAAGGGTTAAGAGGTCTGTTTCATTAATTTACCCAGAAAGCTGTGGACATTTGCACGGTTCTAGGTTACAGATCTCTGACTGTCGGCTTGAAATTAAAACTGTCTTTTAATGTAACATGGGACACATAATTATGGTCATTCAGAATGCCAAAGTGTGCAGCAAACTTGCAGTTCATTAGGCAACATGTCTGTGCGTGCTATTCTTTGTGAATGAAGAGATGTGTGAATGATTTTTGAGAGCAGCTTGTGTGGCTGTTACATTTAGACCCAGTGCAATCCAAAAGCAGGTGTGTGCTGTACTGAGTGACTTTTACTCAAGCGATTGTCCAACGTGGAGAAATATCACACTCACACACTCTGACCTGCCTGTAATGACCCCATAAGGGAGCCCAACAGCTTTGAGGTGGTCTGACCTTTATTAGGGGCTGATATGGGTTCCAAGAGAGCTCAAAGAGACTCAACCCATCTTCCCAAACGGACACAGTGTGTTAAAGTAGGCCACAGTAATGTCTGTACCGAGTATCACTCCTAATAAGACTTTATTTCCTGCCTGGTACTTCAGAGCAGCACCAGAAATGTATTATACAGCAATCAGGGACACTCACAGAAAGAAAGAAAGAAAGAAAGAAAGAAACCAATGACATAAAGAAAGGAGGAGCAACAGATTGAACAAACACATGAAATAATGACAAAAAGAACAAAAGAAAAAAGAACCCAATGACAGAAAGAAAGACAGAGAACAACAGAAACAACGTAAGGAATGACTGACAAACGAAAAAAAAAAAAAATAAAAAAAAAAAAAAAAAATTAAAAATAAAAAACACAAAAAAACAAAGAAAGACTAAATGACAGAAAGGAGCAGCAACAGATTGAACAAACATGAAAGAAAGAAATAAAGAAAGAAAGAAAGAAAGAAACCATGAGTGCACAAAAGCAAGTGAGAATGAAAGAAACATAATGGAATGGAGAAAAGGAAAAATTAAAGACAACTAACCAAAAATGAACAATATAATTTTTAAGTTATAAATGGGAGAGTACAAAGTAATGAACAAAATGAACAAAAGCAAACAAATTAACAAGAAAGACAAACTATCAATTTATTTGAAAAAAAAAACTGAATGAAAAATAAGGGAACTAATGGAATAAACAAACAAACAGTTTGTTTAAAAAAAGAGAGAAGAGAGAACAAAGAATTAAAGAGAACAAACAAACATGAGAGAATGAGCAAACTAAATAACAGTATGAACAAACAGGAAAAAAGAAAGAAAGGACGAGAGCTAAAGAAAGCAGATTCTCAGTCTGGCTGATATCATTTCCTCTTGTATTAGTTGTCTGGCTGAGTGGCATCTCCTGAGATTGGCAGGGTCTGATAGGGAGCAGTTCACACTTGTCACTGGCTCAATAACACCAAAACAAAAGCAAGTGCAGTGGAGAGCAATGCGGCTGTATCTCTCTCTCATTCTCCTGTCTTCCTCATTCTCTCCGTCTCTTCACATCTCTCACCCTCTCATCCCCTCTCAGATATAAACTTAATTTTAAGACAGAGACATTGCAGCTGCGGCCCATCTCCGCCTGCGTGCACCGATGAAAAGACACACCACCTTGACCTTTCCAGGCATTCTCTGAAATTCACTAGACCTGCTCTTGCTCTTGTCAACATGCACCGCCGATTTTTGTTTGACACATCTTTAATGACGCCTTCTTTAACAAGCCCAAGCCACGAAGTTCAAAAGCAACATTTTGCTTTTGTTTATGTAAATAGCACGGTTGCTCGCGGAAAGTCATTTCACGTGCTGCTTATCCTAATTAGCAGGACGACCCTCGCGACCGCTTGTCTGTTTGAGTCAGTTCCCGCATGACAACGTTGGCATTTACAAGGACGACTTTCAAGACCGCTTCTGCTTTTTGTCAAAAGAAGTCCGCGGTGCATTGTCATATTTTGCGAGGTGAGTGAAGGACAATTGTGTGCCATTCATTACACGCTCTGAACTAGATCTTCAAATCCACAGATGAATACATATCCTTGTAGTGCTCACTTCATGTACCTCGTACTAGTGTGTACTTGCATCGGAATGAAAATATCTGTAAAACTACAAACTCTACTCAGTTTTAATCACATCAGTCATGTTTGCACGTACGTGGCTGCTTGTATACTCTCGCCAACATCTCAGACTTCCTCATGAATTATTAAGAGGGACTGTCAGATAAAAAAAAAAAAAAAACCTTCCAAACACTGGGGCCATTGTTGCTTTTTGTTGATATGGAATAAGCTTAAATATGAGCGTGTGTAATGCCAGATGATAGTGAGGAGACCGCTAGGGAGTCCACGCTGTTTGTTTGCCGACGGTGCCTTGCGACTCCCGTTGTGTGTGTTTAGGTGGCTGGCAGCCCGTGGGTGGATCTTATCATATGTAAATAAGTGTCCCCTCAGGCTCCGCCTCTCCATTTAAAAGGGTGAGGGAAACTCATATGTTTTCTGCTTTTTAAGAATGGAATAATACTATTTGGAATGTGATAATGCTTTCCAGTGCCAATAAAATGTAATACCCTTGGCTATGTTTTACAAATTTAGTTTCAATATATGTTTTCCTACCAAAAATCAGTGGAAAAAAATGCCCCCAACAAAATTATTTAGAACAACATTACCCGTAATCAATACAAATCGTCTTTACTGTTCTGTTCAAGGGGAAAAAAAGTTATCTACATCCTGAGGGAGACTACATTAAAGGGATAATTCACCCAAAAGTGAAAAAAAAAATCTGTCATTAATTACTCACCCTCATGTTGTTCCAAACCCGTAAGACCTTCATTCATCTTTGGAACACAAATTAAAATATTTCTTATGAAATCTGAGAGCTTTCTGACTCTCCATAGACAGCAACGGAACTACCACTTTCAAGGCCCAGAAAGGTAGTAAGGACATCATTAAAATAGTCCATGTGAAATTAGTGGTTCAACCCTAATTTTACAAAGCTACGAGAATACTTTTTTGGTGTGCAAAGGAAACCAAAATAACTACTTTTTTTAACAATTTCCTCTCTTTCGTGTCAGACTTCAATGCACGTTCACGAGAGGACCATGATGCATTGTCTTGAACATGCGTCAAAGACTGACAGAGTAGAGAAGAAATTGTTGAATAAAGGTATTTTTGTTGTATTTGCATACAAAAAGTATTCTCGTAGCTTCATAAAATTAAGGTTGAACCACTGATGTCACGTCGACTATTTTAATGATGACCTACCTACCTTTCTGGGCCTCGAACGTGGTAGTTCCGTTACTGTCTATGGAGGGTCAGAAAGCTCTCGGATTTCATCAAAATATCTTCATTTGTGTTCCAAAGATGAACGAAGTTCTTACGGGTTAGTAATTAATGACAACATTTTCATTTTTGGGTGAACTAGCCTTTTAAATACACAGTGACATTTTCCATTTTTACAATTTTCCTTTCACAATTTTTCTATAATGCCTAATATCTCTCTGATGGAACAAGTGTTGCGTAGCTCGTGGTCTCACGTTGTCCTCTGCATGTATTTGCTTGGTTCAGAAAAGAGTGGTTAATGTCAGACCAAGACTTCCCGTGTCAGGGGAAAGTTTGTGGTCTGTTCCTACAGTATTTCTGGGGTCTGATATTTTACTCTGGAGGTTACGGTCGACTCCACACACTTTTTTAGCTCTCAGCCCACACTCTTACACCTGAGCAGGTTTGACCTGGGGCCAGTCAATTCCAACCTCAAGCTCTGGATAGATGACAGAGCAGGGTCTTTGTCTACGCTCCTATGCTCTTTTTAAAGCAGCCGTCAATAACCTCTGACCCATGACTTTGCCAGTTGCTGATGTGCTCTCCTTTTTGCCCGAGTGTGTCTTCAAGATAAGGAAAGGATTGGGTTAGAAATTCGGCTCATGCAGAGAGAGACTGGAAACCCTCTCACACACATAAACATCAGTTAACATTTTAATTCCTGTCCACAGACATCAGCGAGGGAAGTTCATCATGTCCTTCAGGCCGTATTAGCCAACCTTGACTATTAACTCACACCTGAGGAGAGGTTCAGAATGATAAGAAACCATAGAAACGCGAAATTACCAAAAACCTAATAGAGGCTATGAGAAATACAGAATTACGGATTCAAACAACCTCAGAAGCGTGACTTATGAAAGAGACCTGTGTGCTGAGGTAATTAGCCTCCTGATGGCAAACATCCCCTCTTATCCCTGCTTCATTAGGGCTGTAAACTCTCTCTCTCTTTCTCTCTCTGAGTAACCACAACCTTAATTGGCATTGTATACTGAGGTTTATGACCCGAAGCAAATCTGCCTAGACTCTGCATTCATTTGGCCAATAAGATTGTCTGTGAGTGTGTGTGTGTGTGTGTGTGTGTGTGTGTGTTTTTGTGCACCACCTTGTTAAATATCCCCAGCATCTTTCACATAATTTGTGGATGAAAGCCTAGAAAGTACAGGTATCGGATTTGAAGCAGCTTGTAATCTAATGAAAATTTCAGTAATGAATGGAGAAAGGCGTCAGGTTTTCTGGCCCCCATTTCCTCTGCAATTTAGGATCGTTTACCTCAGAGAAAGGAGAAAGCTAGTAAAGGCAAAAACATGGAGATGGAATGAAAATGTTCTTTTGTCGGCTAAATGGGTGAGAAGTCAATGTTCTGTGTTTATTTTAAAATATAAACTTTTAAAATGGCATTCAAAGAGTTTGTTCCTTTTGATTTTGTCCTAAGTGGCGCTCAGGTAAAGTGTTTGTGGTGCAGTGCCTCCTAAGAGAAGAGCTTGTGCTGAGACCATACATACAAAATAACATTTATAATGAATCATCGGTGCATAAAAGGGCAAACTTTAGATTTGCCACAGTACAATAAATGGTAAAAGTATTGTACATTTCAGTGGCCTTGTAGCTATACTGTGTGTGCTCCTACTACACATATTTTGGGGATAAATATGCACCTAGAAGTGACAAAACCATTTGAGAACACCCCTCATGTACAGGTGCATCTCAATAAATTAGAATGTCGTGGAAAAGTTCATTTATTTCAGTAATTCAACTCAAATTGTGAAACTCGTGTATTAAATAAATTCAATACACACAGACTGAAGTAGTTTAAGTCTTTGGTTCTTTTAATTGTGATGATTTAGGCTCACATTTAACAAAAAACCCACCAATTCACTATCTCAACAAATTAGAATACTTCATAAGTAAATACTACATTTTTAGTGAATTGTTGGCCTTTTGGAAAGTATGTTAATTTACTGTATATGTACTCAATACTTGGTAGGGGCTCCTTTTGCTTTAATTACTGCCTCAATTCGGCGTGGCATGGAGGTGATCAGTTTGTGGCACTGCTGAGGTGGTATGGAAGCCCAGGTTTCTTTGACAGTGGCCTTTAGCTCATCTGCATTTTTTGTTCTCTTGTTTCTCATTTTCCTCTCGACAATACCCCATAGATTCTCTATGTGGTTCAGGTCTGGTGAGTTTGCTGGCCAGTCAAGCACACCAACACCATGGTCATTTAACCAACTTTTGGTGCTTTTGGCAGTTTGGGCAGGTGCCAAATCCTGCTGGAAAATGAAATCAGCATCTTTAAAAATCTGGTCAGCAGAAGGAAGCATGAAGTGCTCCAAAATTTCTTGGTAAACGGGTGCAGTGACGTTGGTTTTCAAAAAACACAATGGACCAACACCAGCAGATGACATTTGTAACGTTGAAACGTAATATTAATATATAATTAAAAGGGAAACAGGTCAATTTAGCTCAAAGGGAATCATTAATGATTTTATAGGGAATTTGAACAGACTCACTGTTTCACGGCGATTCACTGAACAAGCCGTATAAACTCTGAACTGGATATTAAAATCCAAAATATAGTGAAAACACTATTAAATAGCACAGTAGCACAAATCTGCAGATTAAGACATTAACTTATGAGCACAAAACACAAGATCCTTCTCTTTTCAATATAAACAAGGCTTTATTTGATAAATCTAAGACATGAAACTAATCTAACACATGAACACACGCATTCACACATTCACACGTTGCAGAAGAGAGAAAGTAAGGAAAGATGAGTTTAAGAGAATGAAAATATGAAATCCCAAGTTTATAGCAATATGTGCAATTGCATAGACCTTAACAACCATCAATCACTTATTTAAACCTCGCTTTGAGTTTCTCAATGAGGCTAAAATTTGTATTAAATGCACCAACTGGAGTTGTTTTACTTGCGTTGCCTTTGTGTTACGGGATTCCCTTCTGTCATCGTCATTGCAGGAAAGGGGGTTTCCCAGGTTGCTGGTTGGCTGACAGTTCATTTCGTAGTGACGTCTTGGGCGTTGGCTGACGAATGGTCTGAGTCCGTTGCTAGTTGAAGTTTGAAGCGGGTGCAGTCGGAGCTGGACTTTGCGGCAAACTTAACTTTTGAACACGACACTCAACGGAAAGAAAATAAACTAAAATAAAAGAATACACGGATGTAAAGACTAGGTGGTATTTCTTCTCATCATGGTCGCAACTGGCCGCTAGGCCAGAGCACATGGCGCTCAAAGAGCAGCGTCAAAACGCATGGCAAAAGAGAAGAGTTTTAGAGAGGACAAAGAGTAAGAGAGGATTCAAGAGATAAGTAAAAAGAGCATTTTTATGGTGAGAGCGTTTGATGGTGTCCTGAGGTTTTAAACTCGGCTTGTGGACACCTCCTAATGCTTGTCTTGACCAATTAGATACTGTTCTGGCTCGGGGTGTTGCTTTGTTTCTGCCCCCAATCATAAATCATGTTATGTTATCTGGTCCGAATTTTCCAAGCTCTTGCAAAGTATACTTTTTGGATGTGATTTTATAACAAGACTATCATACATTTGACAAATAATTGATTGGAAGAAACGTTTAAAGCATGATTTTTCACACTCATACATACCAAACATGAATATTAATCCTTCAGCTATTCAATAATGATTAAAAAGACATACATCATATTTGATTGAAACGAGGATAAATGTGTGGGTTACATACATAATATGCAGTTATGCATAGAAATTATTAGTTTCATTAAAAATGAAAATGAAAGTCTTTTAGGATGATTTTAGGTGCATATGAAAGAGAGATTGTCTCTGAACGAAGGAATTCCAGTGTGGCTCTTTGTCTTGTGTGGGGGTAGTCAATCTAAACAAGTCTGTAGCTCGTGGTTTTTCAGTGTGATGGTCATCTGGTGACCATTAATCTTGATTACTTGCCCCAAATTTGACAGTCTCCTTAATGACTTGGAATTATCAATAAGTGTTCTTTTGTTTTAATGTTGCAAGCTGTTTTGTGAAAAAGGCTTGCTGGTTAGGCAGGGCTTGATGCTTACCTTTTTCACAAGGAGCACATGTGCTCCTAAGTTGAAAAATTTAGGAGCGCATAAAAAAATTTAGGGGCGCAATGCAAATTTTTCAAATTATGTGTTTTAGCTTAATAAGGGGATATAAAGATACATTTACAAGCACAATTATTTAATTTATCAGAATACAGAAAGTACACAAGGTTTTTAAATAATTTTGCATCAGACTATTTAATAGGCTAATTATGTAATTAGTTATAGTCCTATTAAATTATGTATGTGACAGCATCAAATTTTCACAATAGTCATTGAAGCTTTTGTCAAGGTATGTGTTTTGTTTTTTTATCACAATATATAATTTTGAAGTGAAAGAAAGTGTTGTCCTCCTAACAGGTTAAATAACTTTATTAAAGATCCTTTAATAAAGAAAGACTTTATTTAAAAAAAATACACAAAAATATAAAGTAAACAAGTGTTTCAAGTTTAGAGTGCAAAAGATTGTTCAAACGAATGAAAGAACAATAGGTAACACTTTACAATAAGGTCCCATTTGTTAACATTAGTTAAAGCAGGTTAACATTAACTAACAATGTGCAATAGCTAATTGTTGCAGTAGTTAATATTCTTTGTTAATGTTGATTAATAAAAATACAAATTAGTTAATGATTGTTCCACTGAATAATGTTAGCAGACACAACTTTTGATTTTATAATGTATTATTAAAAGTTGAAATTAACATGAAAATTATTAATAAATGCAGTCATTGTTTTTTCATGTTAACTAATGGAACCTGTTAAGTGTTACTGAACAATAATAACGAATCAGTCAATATATAGATAGGCCCTCTGTTCTCTATTATAGATCAGTGGATTTAAAAAAAAAAAAAAATAGCTCATTAAGTCTTTAAGTATTAATTATTTGGTGCTATTGTGAAGACTGAAGCGAATATAAATATCCAAATGACTGTGAAACATTATTTACACAGTTATGAAAGTAGCACAGCTGCTTTGTTTACAGGGTTACCGGGGTAACGGCAGCGTCAGCGCCCTCTAGTGGCGAATGTGCGTTTCATTCAGCGCGTTTCCTTCACTCGCTCCGCCTTTCTTCTCATCTGTGCTAATTTAAATTAAACCGTTGCCTTTTTAAAGTTCAGTAATCATATGAGGCTCATTTAAACTGAAGAAATTAATACGTTTGTTATTGGCTACTGTATAAGTTAGGCTGTTTTGTATTTTGTATTGTATTCGCACTCATGCTCCTAAATAAATTTTCCACTTCGCACACATCCATTTTTAGTCGCAAATGCGAGTGAAATGCTCGCACTGTTGAGCCCTGTTAGGCTTGCTTCAGACTAGTGATCTGATTTACGACATCCTGTTGCCTCTCTGGAATTCCAGCTTCTCATGTTTCGATGTTCTGATCGAATCTTAAATTTTCCTGATTCAGTCTTCTGATATTCTACACATTGCACCCCAAATCATCACAGACTGTGGAAACTTAACACTGGACTTCATGCAACTTGGGCTATGAGCTTCTCCACCCTTCCTCCAGACTCTAGGACCTTGGTTTCCAAATGAAATACAAAACTTGCTCTCATCTGAAAAGAGGACTTTGGACCACTGGGCAACAGTCCAGTTCTTCTTCTCCTTAGCCTAGGTAAGACGCCTCTGACGTTGTCTGTGGTTCAGGGGTGGCTTAACAAGAGGAATACAACAACTGTAGCCAAATTCCTTGACACGTCTGTTTGTGGTGGCTCTTGATGCCTTGACCCCAGCCTCAGTCCATTCCTTGTGAAGTTCACCCAAATTCTTGAATCGATTTTGCTTGACAATCCTCATAAGGCTGCGGTTCTCTCGGTTGGTTGTGCATCTTTTTCTTCCACACTTTTTCCTTCCACTCAACTTTCTGTTAACATGCTTGGATACAGCACTCTGTGAACAGCCAGCTTCTTTGGCAATGAATGTTTGTGGCTTACCCTCCTTGTGAAGGGTGTCAATGATTGTCTTCTGGACAACTGTCAGATCAGCAGTCTTCCCCATGATTGTGTAGCCTAGTGAACCAAACTGAGAGACAATTTTGAAGGCTCAGGAAACCTTTGCAGGTGTTTTGAGTTGATTAGCTGATTGGCATGTCACCATATTCTAATTTGTTGAGATAGTGAATTGGTGGGTTTTTGTTAAATGTGAGCCTAAATCATCACAATTAAAATAACCAAAGACTTAAACTACTTCAGTCTGTGTGCATTGAATTTATTTAATACACGAGTTTCACAATTTGAGTTGAATTACTGAAATAACTTTTCCACGACATTCTAATTTATTGAGCTGCACCTGTATGTATGCATTTTTTTATTTACTTATTGACTGACTGACTGACTGACCGAATGAATGAATAAATAAACATTATTTATTTATTAATTTATATATTTACATTTTATCTGGTTCACATCCATCAAATCTCCAGAGTCTGAGCCCACTCAATACTTAAATACACAGTAACATGAACGCTGCAATGTAAAATGTGACCCATCAAATCTGCACAATTATTTCCCTGGCTGCTCTTAGAATAAATCATATTTGTGTTTCACATTTTTACAGCAGCAACAGCACCACGGCCCTTGTGGCCTCCTATCTTGTGTGTTTCAAAGAGGGCAGCCCTCATTTAGCTCCAACTTTGAAGTATGAACACAAAAAAGAAAGAAAACCAGGTGCAAATGAAGGGGTTAGGTGTGTGGGAAGCAGAAAAAGGAAAGACGAACAGCAAAGAATAAAGCCAACCTGGACCCACACATGGTACCCACTCAAGGTGAACAGCTCGCTTCTACATGGAAACAATGGCCATTACTCACCCAGCAGCAGACACACAAAATTAGACCATAGAGAGAAAATGAAGTTGAGGAAGGAGGAGAAAGGGAGAGCATTTTCTGAGGTGATATATTTCAAGCCCGGCTGCTTATGCTAAGCAGGAACAAAATGGCTAAAAGCAGTGGATAAATATTAATGTGGAATGAGGGCCCTCTAGGAGCCTATAAACACTCATTGCTCAAGCTGTGGATTAAAACGCCCATTAGCAAGAAGGCCACGGGTTCATTATTCAGCGCTTACAGGAAGCGAACACATGCGCTAATCATGTTACTACTGTATGCCCACCAGTTATCTTGGAGGTTTTGGCATGGTGTGTTTAATGATGGCCATCGCACAATGTGGCACATGGAAATACGAGAGGGAGAGATGGCTTCTTTTCAATCTAAAGTCAAGCACAGGTGAGAATTTAACAGGAGACTGATTCTTCAGTACACTCACAGTCATTGGAAACCTCACAAACAGAGGCCGAATCGCTTCCAGTTCAGAGAAACACAGCTCACACTTCACCGTGTGCTGAATCCAGACGAGTTTGGGCAGATAATTATATCGATTTGTCTGTGTGAGGTCAGGACAGTGATATCTGACTTCTCATCCGATTGGTCAGGGATACATACACTGCTCTCGCAGAGTGTGTAATAGATGTATGAGTGTGTTTACCCATAAGAGCTGTTATTGTCATTTCTATTGATTGGCACTGATGCACCGTCATCTTGCTATGAAGGAGGTGTTTTCTTCATGTAGGTTCCGGGTGCTTTTTGAAATGTGTTGCCATCAATTTTAATATCTATTTTCTCTCTCTCTCTCTCTCTTGTCTCTTTATATGTGCTGTTACCTTCATGCAATCACAAATAAGGTAAGTGCCTTAATATGTCATTATTTATTCATTATTTTATTTGCTTATATACCCTTTCTCTTGTTATCTTCATATTTTTAAACCACACCGGCTGCAGCCACATAGCAACAAGCTTTTATATGACATTTTATACTTGTATTTAGTTTTCTCTGCCAGCACAAGTAGTTCCAAAAGAAGTGATCCCCTGTGACTGCACATTCTGCATTAATGTGCCAAATGGCTTGGCAATCATAAACAGCCTATGGTTATGCTAATGAAATATGTGTGCTGGAATAATTGTTTATACTATTTATTATTAAAGGTGCACTACAGAATATTTTATTAGGTTTAAAGTTATACTTTTGCAGGGTATTTCAGGTTCATATCCTTTGTCTTTGTCTGTTTACATCAGAATTGTCTTCTCTTCAGAACTGAATTAAGAATGGCTTCTTAAATTAAAATTCAGTTTGAATTGAATTTGATTTGATGTAGCGAACACGATGCAGATTTATAGTTAGAATTTGAATGATAGATAGATAGATAGATAGACATATATCACTTATTTAAAAGCATAAAAGACAAAATGTCCTGTCAGTCCTGTGCCTGTTCTTTTTCTGTTGTCCTGTTCTAAAGGTCAGAACTGCAGTTTATTTTTATTTTTTTGTTTAAGATGTCATTACAGTCAAAGGGGCAGACATTTACTCTTGGCACATTCTACACCTCATTACTGTCCTTTTTTCATTTTGTTGGGACATAAATTAGGCTAATTATACAAATGTAGACATTTTCAGAGTTAGGATAATGAATTTGGTCTCTATGGGAGCCTGTAACACCGGAAAACAGGTTGTGTGAAAGAAAACTTTCCCAACTTGAGATCATCCTCATGTAGCATCTGCGTCTTCTCCGCCAGCGGTTATTAGATTTATACAATATGTGAGTAAATACTTTAGGTCGTTAAAGATGAATTGTCAGTTGTAATGAAAATCTCTCGTTGAATTTGCTGGGTGCCACTTATTGAGTGGTAGTCCATTACAGATTTGACGTATGTAATATTTTGAAATCAATACTGCAGCAAACCCCTCCCAGTTCAAACACAGTTAGGAGGAGTGTGTCTTGCTGAGATGGTCTGCAGAACCAATTTACAACTCCAATTTTGTTAGACCAAGGGAACATACAACATAAGATAAAACATTAAAAAAAGGCTGGAGGCACTCTGTCTTGTTTATGAATCCACTCAGGTTAGGCATAAATGCAATCTGGGCTGCATTTCTGAATTTGGTTGTGTGTCAATGTGCACACTTGTGTATAAAGAGAGATTTTGATATGTCTAAAACTGACATTATATCTACAAAATCAATAAATGCTGCTTCTAGCATGTGAAGCCATTGATCTGTTTTGCATGGTGCCATACCGTCATGGATATTGATGATGACACATATTCAGATTAGTGCTCAGCAAAAATGTGTTTTCCAGCGATTTTTCATTTATTACATTTGATCTCCCCAATCCTGAATATTTGCTAACTTGGTTGGCATAGATACAGAATTGTATGGCCATCCGGCCAGTAGACTGAGGTGTTCTGCTGTAATGCTGGTTCATGGCCTATGTGTTGCTAATGCATTGTATGGCCTGTGTTAATGGCTTAATGGCAATCTTAATAAGATTGCTCTTGACCCTTGACCGCCCAACACACAGCAAAAGAGCTCAAATTAGTTTATTTTATTTTCTTTTCTTTTTTCTTCTCTTTTCTTTTCTTTTCTTTTTTTTCTCTTTTCTTCTCTTTTCTTTTCTTGTTTACTAGCCGTTTTTAAGTAAAAATTATTTCTAATGAAATGCCTTGAATGCATTTTTTTTGTCAGTGCACATCACATGTGCATAACTAGAAACCAAGTTTATATATATATATATATATATATAACACTGATACTATTTGACTTTTAGGAATTGTTCTGTGCAAAACAAACAAACAAACATACATACATACATACATACATACATAAATAAATGGTGCAGCAGTTGCATGACATTAGAAAGTGGTGTTCCTGGGGTTCAGATTTGGCCTATGCCATTTCCTGACCCCCTTCCATCTACTTTCTTGTTTTGCCTCACTTTTTAGTTCATTAAAGTTATAGAAAAGCACACAACATTCAGACACATGCAGACATGCTCCTTTGGTGGCTTAATAAATCCATGTTTAACATGCACAAGTCTATCTGGACTTTGAAAGACTTCCAGTGAGTTTCCTCTAGTTCCATGAACCCAGTGAATAAGAACACTTTAGCATTATAATGATTATGGCCATTTTCATTATATATATCTTTTTTTCTGAATGTACGTTTCGTTCCATGACTCTTTTGTGCATGGCAATCGTCTGAATGTGGGAACAACGAACTGGCTTTCCTCCAACCTGGCATTAAAGTCTTGTTCCTGACGGTGCCTGGCTTATTTTTCTTATTTTTCAAATCTAGCTCTTTGTCACCACTTTTTTTTCTTTTTTTTTCATTCTGCAGAATTGTATTGCCTGCACTCTCTGTAAGAGGATTTCAGAGCATAAAAGGGAATGACACAAGGTTCACACACTTACTGGATTTGGTGTGGCTGCTCCACATGTGTTGGCAGAAGGGGGTCTTCTCGGAAACAAACATTTTCACGTTTGGCTAATGGCGCTAATTAGCAGTGAATCTGTGATTTTCCCTCCTGTTGGTTTTTGCTGAGTGTCATTAATAGCAGCATTAAGCTGTGTCTCTGGTGATGTAGATCCCTGGCTGTGAACGCCAGACAAAAGGCAATGCTTTATTGTTACGCATGGCCATAATGTCTGCATTAACAAACATTAGGCTAAGCTGCTACATTATCTCTGCGAAAATAAGCTTGAGATTCAGTCGTGCTCCGGAGCATGTGTCTGTACACAATTGCCATTTTCAAGTTGTGTGAACTCAAAAGTAGAACTACTGAAATAGCTGTGAATCTCCTCGTGAATTGCTTTGTTTTAGGAGCTTAAAAGCTTCAGTTCCCATTTCCGTTCATTGTAATTGCGTGGAAAAGTGCAACTAGTAAAGTATTTGGAATTTCCACAGAAGAAAGTAAGCCATTCATAGACAAGCACATGGATGAGGCTGATTGGATAATGACAAAAATAGCATTTTTAGGTGAACTATTCCAGTCATCTACAGACTGTTAATTTGTGACTGTTCTCCAGAGCTTATATGTAGGGCACAATCTTGATCTTGAACAATGCATGTAGCCATCTAAAATATTTATACTCCTTTTATGGGGTTTCATTTCTCTTTCTGCAACAAGACAAAATAATACTTATGAACTCCCACTGTTATTTCCCTGCAGGCTCTGACCATTAAAACCACTAATTCTAGTCCATTAGACTCAAACCCAAGTACAATAGATGGTGATATTCCTTCCTGTTAGTAGGGCAGGTTTCTCTGTGTTTTGCAAATAGCTTTGCATGCTAGTCTACTGAGACAATAATCATATTTATCAGATGGATATTATTTTTAATAGATTTCCTTAGACTAGTCATTAAGTCATGCACTATTAAATTATTTGTTGGCAGATAATTCTTCAGTTTTGTTCAGACAGCAAAACTTGTACATTTTTAGATGGAAAGATGGATGAAACCTTCCTTTAATTGCACATTTTCACATAATGTTTTTAATTTTATTTTATTTATCAGTTTGTTGCCTATTTTGTCCTAGCAATTAAGACTTAGCTAAATTAATGTCCACTTCATTCATTCACATCATTCTCCATTGTGTTCCTCACTGTACATCTGCTTCAGCCTTCTAAGGGTTTTTTGTGCAAATGCATTACAAGTTCACGTGAATCTAATTCCTCCTTTCTGCTGTACACATGCTCTCTACACACTGTCATATTACCAAAGCTTCCAACATTCTGTCCTTGTTTGAGCTTCTAATCAACCAGCACGACTGGCACTAATGCAAAGGGGAGTAAACACATTAATAAACATTATGCCCTAATCACACATTCAAAAGGTGCTTATTGCTCTGAGGTGCTTGTTAATTAAAGGCACTTTTGCGCAAGTGTTTTAGCATGCAGCATTCTGGCACCGAGCGACCACCTCCCCACAGTTTTCTCTGATCAATCGACAGGAGTCCCTCATCTCACAGGTTTTATTTGTTTGGCTCTCTTATTAATTTATTGTCTGTGTATTGATGTACAGTGGGTGAGTAATGGATTTGCTGCACAGGAGAAGGGTGGGTTGGAGTCTCAGTGGGCCCTTTGCCCATCAAGCACTGCCGAACGCTGCAGTACTCCAATAGCAAGTCAATTTGCACCCTTAAATTGGTTGATTATGCTGAATGGGGGTGGCTGAATGGAGGCTCATAACTCAAATAGATTTCATATTATGTAGAATGGCCAACGCTATGCTAATCTCATCTGCTCATTGATGGAGGGAAACAAAGCAAAGCAGCATGGGAGACTTTTGGTAGTAGGAATGAACTGAGGGGACTGAGCAGAAAGTGCATTGCCAAGTGTTTAGACATTTCTCTTTCTTTGCAATTCTTTCTCACTATCTATCTTTTTCATTTATCCCCCCCCCCTTATCTCCAGGGCTCAAAAATAAAATGCTTTTTTTTCTGCTGGCTCAGTTGGCCCAGTAGTTTAGATTAGTATGTTTCACGGGCTCAACCAAAAAATATAAATTTTATTTTTAGCAATCTATTTTTATGTCACACAGAAACTTATTTATTTATGTTTTCTTGACCAAAAGAAGAAGAAGAAGAAAGCTGAATTTCAAGTCAAATCACCTTTATTGATATAGCACTTTATACAATACAGATTATATCAAAGCAGCTTTACAGTGTCAAGCAGGAAAACAGTTTGGCAATAATGCAAGAGAACACTAAGAAACAGACTTTTTTTTCAGTTAAACGTTCATTGGCAGTGATGTCAACCAGTTCAGCTCTCTTCCAAAGTGTCTGTGCATCAAGCCAACTGTTACACCCTGTGTTTTTATTCTCTCGTTTTCCTTCTCTCTTTTTTTTAGTGTTTGTGCACGGTGCTGATTGGCTCCTGCAGACTATGACTGGCCCATTTATGTCACATAGCACACCTTATAAGCCCTGAACTTCCTTGGGAGGGCACATTGTGTTGTTTATTGTTGGTTTGTGTTATGTAAATCTTTTTCGTAAGGAGTTTGACCATTATTGTTTATTGTAAACCTTTTGATCTCGGTTTTTGGCTAGAGTTAGTTAATAAGTACTTTTATTTTACTTTCTTTTGGAGGGTTTAGAAAGCTTTAAGTGAGTTTTGTTTGTTATTTTGGCCAGGTCAACTCAAGTCCCCACTTATTTATTTGAATCACATAACTTTCCAAAATTAACAAAAAACAGACACATATCAACATTGCACAAAAGGGAGTATTTTTGTTTGGTTTATACCCTCAAAAGATTCCCTGCTTCCACTCTCTACATGTTGTGTCCTTTACCCCTAGACGGGGCGTATATTGGGGGCTCGTCGGGATGAGAGAGTGGAAGCAGAATCTTTTGAGGGTTTTTGAAACCAAACAAAAATACAGTGTCAAATATATAAGTGGGGAACTTTTCTTCGGGAGTTGACCTGGCCAAAATAACAAACAAAACTTTCTTACTTAAAGACCTCTTTCCTAAACCCTAACCAAAAGAAAGTAAAATAAAAGTACAATATATTAATAACTTCCTGCCAAAAACAAGATCAAAAGTTTACAATAAACAATAATGGCTAGTCCTTAGTTCCCAAACCCTCAAATTTACAGATATACAAACATTTATTACAAGCTCAAGCAAACAGTTTAAAAGGGGATTCCAAATCAGTCAGTAAAGTCAATAGTCAAAATACCAAACAGTTTCGTACAATTGATTCTTTTCAGAGAACAAACAGATCACTCTTGTCAAAATTCATGTGCGCACACACAGCCACCAAAACCAACATTCTCTCCTCACAACAACACATGTGCCCTCCAAAGGAAGTTCAGGGCTTATAAGGTGTGCTGGAATCTGCACCTCAAGATGGGCCCAATGCAGGAGCCAATCAGCACCGTCTGACACAAACACTTCCAAAACAAAAGAGAGAAGGAAAACGAGAGAATACAAAACAAGGGTTGTAACACCAACAATATTGCCAGAAATTAAGCATCCACAGCTAAGCCAAGCCAAAGGCGACAGTGGCAAGGAACCAAAACTCAATTGGTGACAGAAATGGTGAAAAAAAAAAAAAAATCCCTGGGAGAAACCAGGCTCAGTCAGGGGGCCAGTTCTCCTCTGGCCAGACAAAACTAGCATGGTGTGGGTTAATTCCAGACTGCAACACAAGTCAGATTGTGGGTCTCATTTATCAATCTAATGTAGAAACGAGCGCAGATCTGTGTGCACAAATCAACTTACGACAGAGTTCACATGTGATTCATGAAACATTTGTATGCTGCCAATCTCATCATACGAATGATCGCACGTTGATAAATGTGGCAGCAGAAAACAATCGTCATTTGAATACCACACCCTTAAAAACACACGGTTTAGAAGCCTTGCCCTAGAGTTTACGACACGGATAAACGAAACCCGGCCAAAAAGAGGAAGTAATCTCATTAAAGAAAAAAATACCTTACTCCAAAAACACCCGTTAACCTTGTAATTGCAAACAGTTATGCTACATTAATTTACAATAATGGTAAATATAAACATTCGCCTATTTAGTTCCTCTCACTCTACAACAGATATTTTTTTTATTTAACGGTATTCAGAAAAATAAGTATTTATAAAATTACATATTAAACTATAAAATAAAACACAAAATAGGCTATAGTGGCATTCATTATACACAGCATACAAGCAAAACTGAAACGGCATTGGGCTCATGAGCCTGTCTTATTCCACAAGAATCCAAATGTTTCCATTTTTGCCATATTTGTAACATTTGGTTGCTGAACTATTATTAATTATGTAGCCTAAACAAGGCGTTATACTTCACTCATGTTCTAATATCCGTGTAAAATCTTTCACATGCGCAAAAATGTTTGTTTGGGCGCTGAACGCTGATTTTACAGCAGAACTTTTAAATAAACAGTGTAACTTTTATGTTTGGTTGACTGCATTTTAGTTTGATGATGAATGGCTGAAATGTCAGGCAATGCAATAAATAATGTTGTTTGTGTGTGCGTGAGGCGCCTGTGCGATCAGATGGATTAAATCAAATAAAGATATAGGCCTAAAGAAAATAAATAAAGAGTGTCACAAGAGTGCATTAAGAGTGTCACAAAAACGAGCGTATTGTTGCAGTTTTTTTTTTTCCTTTTGTTCATTTGTTAATTATACTATAGCCTATTATACATTTTGTGTGGTCCTATTTATTTTATTCCTTTTATAGACTTAATTTCTGTTTTTCTCCATTCACAGAAGCACTGCAGGTGTGTGATCCTCATGGTCTGTGGTTTACACTGCTATTTGCGCATATAAAGCTAAATCCCTGAATAAAAAAAAAACTGAAAAAAAAACAAAACAAAAGGCATTCTAATCTTACTGGTCAGTGATTGACTAATGAGCTTCGATTGTCGGTCAGGAAAATAACCCAAATGATCAAAATGCTGTCATTCTACAATTCTCCATGATAATTATGCTGCGCTTAAGTTCAGGCTAAAAAAAAACTTGCGTACACTAGCTGAGACCAGACGTGAGATTTGATCATAGCCACTGCTCGCGTCCATATTGATAAATTCCAAGTTTTGCGTTGAAACGACTGTACGCCCACTTTTCTGCCGTACGCTCGTTTCATAAATGAGGCCCACTGGACCGATCTGTTCTGTCAGCTCGCCCAAAAGTATCTCACACTGTCCTGGGGCTGTAGGTCCTTTCTTATTGTTTAGCCCTGGCTTCTCTTTTTCTCTCTCTCTCTCTCTCCTTATCTTTATTTCACTCTCTTTCATGGACACACACACACACATACACACACACACACACACATTGGCACACTCGAAGTATGAGTCATAAACTCTGTTCTTAGACTGTAACTCAGCTCGGAGATACCCCCCCCCCCCCCCCTCTTACCAGTGAAGGCCACAGCTGTAAATTTGGGACTTTCGGAGTCAGCGAGTAGCCAAAGCTGTGACACAAAATTAGAGTGTTCTCCTCCACCAAAGTGCTCTTCATCTCCAAAAGATCTTTAAAGTGCTCAAAGATTTTCCCTCCATCAGATGTCTGTAATAGGTCCAATCAAATAATAAATGAACAACATAAATTACAGTCATGGCATTCTTGAAAAGGAGGGAGGATAAAGAAAAGGCAGATTTTTCAAAATGTCTAGATCAAGCTAAAAGGCTTTTGTGCTAGCTTTGGTCTTGTTGAAAAAAGGCCAAAGTTATTGTTGTCCCCACTGTAAACTAGTGCCAAAATGTTTTGTCTCTTCAGTAGGAATTATGTTCAGTTTTTCTTTAACTATGTTGCATAAACTTCCCAAAAACCAACATCCGCACATCCCAAACCAGAATTATAACAGGAGTCTTGTTGACATACATTTCAGTTGAACTGCCGTGCTCTTCATGACCTTTCACTCTCAGCTCTCTCTATTACATTGAATGAGACAGAGAAGTAATTGCTTTTGACAAGGTCTGAGCCATGGGGTGACCTTTAGTCTGCTGATGGTCAGTTCATCCATGTGAACCGCTTCTAGGGCCTCAAATAATCTCAAAAAAGTATGTCAAACTCAGGACTGCTCAGTGTCTCTACCTAGAATATTCCACCATGGGCAACTCTGCAAGGGGCTAATGACTCAAAAACACTGAAATCTACTGTAGCCTTAACTTGTGTCCTCATTTGATCTGGTAGTTGTATTCAAACTTTAACGTTCATAAAGTCTAGACATAAATAATAATACTTTTCTTCACAGATCTTTATGTGCACATCTCTGCATTGTATTGAGCATTCGATAATCTTTCTACTCTACGTAGAGCTCACATGGTTTTTGTTTTCTGTGGTTCAGATTTGATTTAAGGCACATTTTTATTATCTAAAGAAAATCAATATGAATTGACATTGAATTGGTTTCCCTGCCTTGGGCACTAGATAGTTTGGAGCCCATGGTTTGGAGAATAAATGGACAGATGGGAGTATTATTAAAATGTACATAACATTGCACATTTATATATTTATCATCGCTGGCTTGATGGTGCATTCAAACCAAACTTGTGTTGATCTATTTTATTTTATTATTTTATTTCATTTTTGTTTTGCTTCATGTAGTTTTGTTTTAAGTTTTTTTTTTTTATATATATATATATACCAAATTACTGGTACTATGGAGATGCCTAGTTGTTGTTTGGTATTTAATTTAATACAGAGCAACAAGGTTGGGGAAAATCTCATCAAAGATTATCAAATAAACTATTCTCCTTGTGGGAATTTGACTATACAGACCCTGATTATCTATATGATAAATAACTGAAGATATATATTGATGTGTTGTGGTTTGGGAAACTGAGGGTTGGTGAAGTGAGGCTGTGTATGTGTGTGGCCACCTGCATGTGTGTGGTCTTTCTTTCTCTGGAATCAGGTGAAAAAGTGTCTCTCGTCGCTTTCTGTAAATGACACCATTCGTCTGAGCTCAGACTGCTGATACAAGACCTCTAGTCCCAGCACTCCGTCTCAAACCCTCTCGTCAGCACCTGACCTGCTGCCTTGAACCTCTCACCTCCATGATGATTGCAAGTTATTGCACCTCATTTCATACAGCAAACTTTTAAATCCGCTCGGCCTTTATGGATTGCACTACACTTACACTTGCTTACACCCCCCTTAACTACATGTCTTTAGATTGTGATGAGGATGTTTTTTTTGTTTTTTTTTCCTCCTCCTTCTGATCTCCAGACAGAATGAGGAAGACATGACTTATTCATCTAGCGCAAAGTTTAACATGACAGATCATCAGATCAGAAGGCCCAACACTGCACAATCATCATAACAAAGCATTGCCTGTAGGGCCAACATGTGTATCACCCAAACTAGAACAATGTGCCATGTTTAAGTCTATTCCACAGTTTTTCCCCCAAAATTATAAGTGACAGAGGAAGGTTCTGTTTCAGTCTGTGAGTCATACATGACTCTGATCTCTAATGAAGCGTTTAAATATGTCCATATTGTCCAAGACATGGCGTAGTCGTACATATATGTAACACACAGATACTCTTCCTGGGACACAAGTCCATCCTGCATCATAAAAGAAAACTTTAATGAAACACTATAGTCCCACACGCCTGTGTCTCTTTAATGGCCCTGCATGAATGAACATGTGCAGTGGCTAGGATGACAGTCGCCCTGTTTTATTAAATTAGAGACCTTTCCAACAAGCCATATCACTGCAGTTTCTTTGATCTCTCTCTCTCTCTCTCTCTCTCTCTCTCTCTCTCTCTGGTATTTATTAGTTCACCCACCCACTACTGTGAATAACAGTGCACAGTGCATTTGCTGACACCGGGTTTTTATTTGCCCCTCCTTCAGGTCCACAGCTGGTGTTTATATATTGGATTGAGCCTGCTGTCAGTGTCAGAACATCATTAAAGTGCCCCCCTCTAAGGTGATGGATATAAGTGCGCATCAGGGCATTTGAAAAAGAGAGATCAGTACAGAATACAGCAAAAAATAAAAATGTAGTGAATTCTTGGATCCTTAGATCACAGATGTTTATGGTCCATTTGATTTGAAAGGCTGTCAATTGATTGACATTGACACGATATTGTAACATTTGATACTGAATATTTACTCACATTTTGTTTTTTTATACACTACTGTTCAAAAGTTTTGGATTGATAAGATGTTTCTCAAATAAGTTTCTTATGCTCACAGAGGATGCATTTAATTGACCAAAAATACAGTAAAAGCAGTATTCTTTTGTGAAATTTTATTACAATTAAAAGTGATCTTTTTTATTTGAATACATTTTAAAATATTCTTTCTTCCTGTGATGGCAAAGCTGAATTTTCAGCAGCCATTACTCCAGTCTTCAGTGTCACATGATCCTTTCCAGACTGCAGCCATTTGCAAACTCAGAAGTTTCTCTCTTAGTTGTTTAGGTGTTTGGTAATGCAACATTACGTGTTTAATATCAAATTCCAGACCGAGGCTGGCTGTGAGAGTAGGCGAGCTGCTCGTACCCTGCTGGGGTGACGTTTCTCAGTGGAAAGAGACCCTGCCGAGAGAACAGTCCATCCAGATGGACCGTGCCATAAAGAGTGCACACAACTCTCATAACAGAGGCTCTCTCCTATATGAACCCTCAGTAGACACTTCTAGCTGAGCTCTCATTGTTTATATCTAGTCTTTTTTTTAGTTCATCATACAGGAGGCCACTAAATCAATGGCCAGGCTGCTCTCTCTCTCTCCCTCACCCATAATTTCTACTCATTTATCTGCAGTTACAGCCTGTTTGCCAAACGTTGGACAAAGTGTACCTTGAATCTGTAATCTCTCAGTCTTCATAATTCATAAGCCTGTGCTCAGCACCTCATGAATTACTTGGCACAGCTTGTTGAGGTATACAGCCTGAGATACTATATCATGCATAGAATTTACGCATTCTGTCACAAGAATGAATATCAAATGTGAGGAGTGTGGCAGAAAGATGATGAGGGAGGGAAAGAAAGAGAGAGAATTTAGAAAACAACCTGCAATCAATTGACTATGTGTTGTGCTTGAGATGAGGGCCACAGTTTTACAAATGCAGCGCTCACTTCTCAGCCATGTCTCTGCTGCAGTTATCCATTCACTCAAATCCATAATTAAAATACATTAAGACTCCAAGTGCAAAGCAAACACCCACAGGCAATGTTAAGTTTGCTGCTGCGTTTCACGTCAGCACTTATTTTTGTGGTTTATTCTTGTTCTCTCCATTTCGTTCTTATTGTTTCCCTTCAGGACACATGTTTTGGCATGGCTTGAAGGCAGGAGAAGTGATTCAAAATATATATTTTATTTTCATTTTGTTTTAAATTTTAAAATAGTTAATAATATTCCACAACATTACAGTTTTTACAGAATATTTTTAAATTGAATATAATATAAATCAAATATATGCCAGCTTGGTAAGCATAAGAAACATTAAATAATTTTCATTTTAAGCCTGCACTAATCTTATGTTTGTGTTTTATTCTTGTTGTTCTCCATTCCATTTCCATTAAGGACATGTATTTTTGGCATGACTTAAAGGAAGTGATAAAAACAAGACTGTGAATGTAAAATACGATTTATGCACTTATATATTTGTAAATATTTAATAATAAATTATTTATTTGAAATTAATTAAAATAATTACTTATATAATCTAATTAATGGATATTAATTAATATAAATATACTGTATAACCTACCAAGCCGGCACTTATTTTTGTGTTTTATTCGTGCTCTGCATTCCATTTTTAATTGATCCCTTCAGGATATATATATTTTTGTCTTGGCTTGAAGGCAGGGGGGATTGAAATTAAATAAAATAAAATAAAATAAACAAACACATACATACACATAATAAAGCTATTAAAATTATACACATAATAAAGCTTATTAAAATTAATCAATAATTAAATATTCATTATTATTACATAGATCTATTGATATTAAATACATGAATATATTGATGTGATAAATTGTCAAAGTTAATAATTACTCTATATGTTTTTAATTATATACAATTTGACTTATTAGGACTGCTTACAAGGCATGTGAACTAGAGATAAGCTTCTTTGAGTGAGGAAATAGTGTCCTGGGGGGGGGCTGTTAAGTGGAGTTCTGAAAGGCCCTCTACCCTCACTTCTTTTTTTATCTTTTAAAACTAGCCCCCTCCTTCTTTTTCCTTAGACCTCTTTGAAAGAAGTCTGTGCCCTTTGGACTCTTTCTCCTCTTTCTTTCTTCATCTACAGTACTATAATATCTACCTGATCCACTCTCTTTCATCTCTGTCTTCTAAAATTAATGCTTTCTCTGAAAGAGATCTTTGGTATAGAAATGCAATGAGAGAGACTCAAATGTGTTTCAGAGCAAACGGTAGCAGAGGGGAGATTGTTGTCTATTTTAAAGGGGCCATTTAGCAAATTGAGGCACAGGTTCACGCTCCTCCTTTGTGCATTGTGCTGCCTGCTTGCATTGCTTGAGTGCTTGAGATGCTGTTTAGACATTGGAAATGGGGAAGGAACGATCTCTGGAGGGGTTAGCTTGGGCCAGAGGAGACGTCCTAATGAGATCAACAACATGATAAAAATAGCAGGGAGATTCCCAGCAGCCCAATAATGGTGGTTTGTATACTGCAACATTAATAGGTGATAGGTGGGATTTCACAGAAACACTCTTTCCAGTGGTTTTGTTCATCAATTTTGAACATTAAACTGAATTTCTGACAGGTCTTTATGAAATTAACTGCTGAAACATGACTAGAAAGGAGAAGCACTACAGTCTGTAATACAGTTTTGAACACCACACTAAAAAAGTGGCTTTTTAACACTGTATAAACAACTTTGAAATGTTAAAACAGTCCGCCCCATCGAATACTTATCTAATTTATATTTTGAGTACTCAAGCTGTTAAAATGACCAAAATTCAAATCCTAAATGGGGAGTATGATCCACATCAATCTTTTAATCTCAGATTGAGATCTCCAGATTAAATTTGAGACCTATTTTAAGACCATAGCTACAGAGATTTTGAGATGAAGCCCTTGAGATGATGTGAGCTCTTCTAGCAGTTACATTCTGAAACAACACAGGTGGAATGTTGATCTTCTATCTTAACTGTTCTCATGTGGCGAGAAAAAAAAAGACAGATAGACAGAAAGATTGCTGGTAGCACTGCTGTAAAACTCAAATACAGGAGTCCACAGGGTGTTGGGGTTGTTTATGTGTTTACTGGGATTATGTGTGGCTGTTTCTTCTGTCTCTACCTTGGGATAAATTGAGTCAGTCTTGTCATGGCAGTTTAGCTTTGCGGCTGTAACAGGCAGTCATTGTGAATGAAGCAATCTGATTGTACAATAATATACACATTTAAAATGTAACATTTTTAAACAGATATTGACAATTCTCTAATGTACTACATTATTTCCTCATTTCAAGCAGTCCAATAGGCATTTTATCAAAGCCTCCATTGGTTTAGTATGTTTCAGACCACTGAACAGGCCATTTAATAGCACAATAGCTGTACAGTTTCACAGAGAAACAGAGCTCAGTTATTCTGCATAATAGAGGGGGTATTCTCATTCATACCTCAACTTGACCTTAACACTATTATTTTGCTTCCTTGTAAGAATCTACAGAAAACATAGATCTGTAGTATTCTTGAAATTCTCTTAGCTCTTGACTAGTAGCTTTCTTTCAATGATGTGGCTGAGATGTGGACAGATCTCCTCCACAGTAAGCAGCCTTACCCCTGGCCAAGATCAATCCCAACGTATAGATCGTTTTACAATTGACATTATCCCCACACACTGCTGTTGAATCCTGTAGTAGTCTTATGGTTGCATTAAACCTACTCTTACTTGTGATTGATTGGTGTGTGTATAATATGACCAAGCCTCTTCCAGAAATACATGCCTCATTGCATGTAAGCTGCAAAGCCCCTCAACTGAACCCTCGAACATAAATATACCAGTATTGGTTGAAGCATGTTGTACTGTGGCCACAGTTAGAGTCTTCCAGCCCTAGACAAACACACTTCTCCAGCCCCAACGGGCCTTATTATACAGCCTCTGCAGACAGAAGCAGCACACATGTGTGTATCGGTCTGTGTGTGATTGTGTGGCCTTGAGCATGAATAACGGTTTCACAAACTATCGATTCTTCCTCCCCCAGCCTTCATCTTCCACCGGCTTCCCATTTTCTATTAGCATGAATTATCTGATGTTGTAATTGTAGAAGCATTAGCTCAGCACAAAGTGGTCAACCATTAACGGAGGTATGCCGTCATTCTTTTTTAGGGCCGCCGACAGGGTCGTATTTGTTTATGAGATGATATTCCATCAGTTAAGAGAGCACAGATTTGAAATAAAACGCCATCAGTCAATTTTTTGGACCGAAGAAAGCAATTACATGGATATCACCAGATGCTTGTTGTGTCCTTTAAAGAGTGATGACTATCATGGTGATGATTTGCAACACTGAATCATCAAAATAAATAGTCTTATGTGTTTTGGCTAAAATGTGTAAAAGTATTTAGTTATACATTTATTTTAGCCATATTTATCAATTTATTTTTGTGTGTATATACATTACCAATCAAAAGTTGTAAGAGTATTATTATTTTTTAATAAGTCTCTTGTGCTCACCAAGCATTTATTTGATCAGAAATGACAGTAATAATAGTAATTTTAAATATTATTACAGTCTATTTTCATGCACACTCAGGCACATGTGCTCATAAACACATGTGTGGTGTTGGCTGTGCTGTCAGTGCTCCACAATGAGTTGTTTGAGGTCTCTGGTGCTGATGGTGCGGGTTTGGACGTGATGTTGAAGCGATATGGCCTTCTCTGTGATACGAGACAGGTCCATGGCTCCAGACCTGCTCAGCATGACAGGTTGATGAGAAGAACATAATTAACTGCAGGAAGGAACTTGAGCTGGATACCAAAGTGTCATCTCCATCATAGCTGTCATCTTCATATTTGTTTACTGACATGGTTGCACAATGTTCTGATTTGTGTAGTGTAAACACAGGTCAAAACTTTGGAATACATATTTTTTGCGTGTTTGTGTTGTATCTTATGCTCACCAAAGCTGCATTTACTTGATTACAATAAATAAATAAATACATAAACAGACAGACAGACAAATAAATAAATAGTTACATTTTGAGAATTGTAATGTATTTCAATGATGGCAAAGCAGCCATTACTTTAATGACACATTACATTAAGTCTTCAGTGTCACATGATCCTTCAGAAATCATTCTAATATGTGACCCTGGACCACAAAACCAGTCATAAGGGTACATTATTCCTGAATAAATAGATACAACTATTTGAAAATCTGGAATCTGAGGGTGCAAAAAATCTAAATATTGAGAAAATTGCCTTTAGAGTTGTTTTGATATACAACCCCAAATCAGAAAAAGTTGGGACAGTATGGAAAACGCAAATAAAAAAAGAAAGTAGTGATTTCTAAATTTACTTTGACTTGTATTTCATTGCAGACAATATGAACACAAAATATTTCATGTTTTGTCTGGTCAACTTCATGTCATTTGTAAATATACATCCTTTCCTGTCATTCAGACCTGCAACACATTCCAAAAAAAGTTGGGACAGTAAAGCATTTACCACTTTGTAATGTTGCCATTCCTTTTCACAACACTTAAAAGATGTTTAGGGACTGAAGACACCAAGTGATGAAGTGTTTCAGGTGTAATTTTGTCCCATTCTTCCTGCAAACAAGTCTTAAGGTGGGCAACAGTACGGGGTCTTTGTTGTCGCATTTTGCGCTTCAAAATGCGCCACACATTCTCTATTGTAGACAGGTCGGGACTGCAGGCAGGCCAGTCAAGTACCCGTACCCTCTTCCTCCGCAGCCAGGACTTTGTAATGTGTGCAGAATGTGGTTTTGCATTGTCTTGTTGAAATATGCATGGACGTCCCTGGAAAAGATGTCTTCTTGAAGGCAGCATAGTGTGCTCCAAAATCTCTATGTACTTTTCAGCATTAATGGTGCCATCACAGAAGTGCAAGTTACCTTTGCCAAGGGCACTGACACAACCCCATACCATGACAGACCCTGGCTTTTGGACTTGTTGCTGGTAACAGTCTGGATGATCCTTTTCTTCTTTGGTCCGGAGCACACGGCGTCCATTCCTCCCAAAAAATACCTGAAATACTGATTAATCTGACCACAGTACACGTTTCCACTGTGTGATGGTCCATCCCAGATGCCTCCGAGCCCAGAGAAGTCGACGGCGCTTCTGGACACTGTTAACATAGGGCTTCCTTTTGGCACAGTACAGTTTTAACTGGCATTTGTGGATGTAACTACGTATTGTGGTACTTGACAAAGGTTTGCCAAAGTAGTCCTGAGCCCATGTGGTGATATCGCTTATAGATGAATGACGATTCTTGATGCAGTGCCGCCTGAGGGATCGGAGATCACGGTTGTTCAGCTTAGGCTTGCGCCCTTGTCCTTTACGCACTGAAATTCCTCCAGATTCCTTGAATCGTTTAATTATGTTATGCACTGTTGAAGGTGAAATATCCAAATATCTTCCTATCTTTCTTTGAGGAACATTGTTTTTAAACATTTCAATAATTTTCTCACGTATTTGTTGGCAAACTGGCGATCCTCGGCCCATATTTGCTCCTAAAGGACTAGACCTTTCTTGGATGCTGCTTTTTTACCAAATCATAATTACAATCACCTGTTGACATCAACTGTTTCAAATCACATCATTATTTAACCAATTTACCTCATTACTAGCCCTAAATTGCTCCTGTCCCAACTTTTTTTGTTATGTGTTGCAGGTCTGAATGACAGGAAAGGATGCATATTTACAAATGACATGAAGTTGACCAGACAAAACATGAAATATTTTGTGTTCATATTGTCTGCAATGAAATACAAGTCAAAGTAAATTTAGAAATCACTACTTTCTTTTTTTATTTGCGTTTTCCATACTGTCCCAACTTTTTCTGATTTGGGGTTGTATTTACAGTATGAAATTTGCAAAATATCTTCATGCAACATGATCTTTACTTAATGTCCTAATGATTTTTGGCAATAATTTTGACTCATACAGTGTATTTTTGTCTATTGCTACAAATATACCCCAGCGACTTCAGACTGGTTTTGTGGTCCAGGGTCACATATGCTGATTTTGAAAACTTAAGAACACCATTTTTTGGGGAAAAAAAGTTAAAAAATTTTAACACTTTTTAACACTTTCTAACATTTTGTAACGCAAGAACAGTCTTCAACATTGATGATGAGAAATATTTCTTGAGCACCAAATGAGCATATTAGAATGATTTCTGAAGGATCATGTGACACTGAAGATTGGAGTAATGATGCTGAAAATTCAGCTTTGCCATCACAGGAATAAATTACATTTTGAAATATGTTAAAATAGACAGTTCTTATAAATTGTGATAATATTTCTTACAATAGTAGTGTGATTTACATTTTTTTCCCCTTGTAGTAGAAATGTGCATTTAAGGTGAGTCAATTCTCTCTGACAACCACCATCCAGCAATGCTGTGCTTCTTTCTTTCCTCACAGCAAGCACAAACTGCCTTTTTTCATGCTACCTCTGCGGTAGCCTTTGAGTGCTGGGACACAAATACTAAATGCTAACTAAAGCTGAGGCCCTCTCCAGAGGCGAGAGCAACTGAAAGAGAGTTTTCACAGTCTGAAGAGCATCTCCTGTGTCCACACACACACAGAGATCAACTTCCTGTGCTTAATGGGGACACTACAGTCATCCATACAGAGTTATAGAGCTGTCATACTAGGACATACCTGCACACTGTGCCCCTCAGCTAGAGCTTGTTCTTTTTATTCCCCCTCATTTACTCCTCCTCTTGCTCTATCTTCCACGGGCGGCTGCTATTAAATACAATGCGTCCTAGCCCATCATGCCGCATTTAATTGAGTTAGCTTTCATTGCCACTTTTCGGCTTTAGAGGCTGTTAACATTTATTTTCCTGTCTAATGTATTAGCCCCGGGTGCCTTAATGAAGTGTCCCTTGAGGGAGGCTCTTGCTCGCTTTCTCTCTTTCTTTCTCTCTCTCATACTACCTCAGTTTCCCTTTCTACATTTTTCTCCAGGCCACTTGTTTTTAGAAAGTTCTGCACAATATTTGAAGGCTGATTTTTTTGTAGTTACAGTGTGGTCCAGAGTCCACGAAAATGTCACGATGCAGAAAAAAAAAAAACTTAAACATTTAATGTTTAATTCAGTGTGTTTGAAAATTAGCTTTTTTTTTCTATCAAAATCATAAAACGTATTAAAGTTAGTGTGTTTTCAGACAAGACTGTTCAAAAGTCAGGGTCAGTAAAATTATTGTTTGAAAAATACTTTAAAAACAGTAATACTGTTAAGTATCATTACAATGTAATATAATAATTTACAATTTGAATACATTTTAAAATGTAATTTATTCCTGTAATGGCATAGCTGAATTCCATTACTCGAGTCTTCAGTGTTACGTGATCATTCAGAAGTCATTCTCATATGCACACTTTGTTATTATGTTGAAAACACTTGTGCTGCTTAATATTTCAAAGTATACTTCTCAATATTTCAATTTTGTCATGGTTTGATGAATAGAAAGTACAGCATTTTTTTAATCAATTTAATTCATCCTTCTTTACTGAAAGGTATTAATTAATACTGAAATATATTATTAAAAAAAAATGCTGACCCCAAACTTTTAAACGATACATAAAAGGTACACAGGCAGTAAGATGAAACAGTGATGGTATGAGCGAGTGTGTGTGTGTGTGTGTGTGTGTGTGTGGCAGTGAGTCTTGTCTTAAGATCAGGAAGGCCTCCAGAGCTTGCTGAGCATCTGTTCCTGTTCTGTCTTCACGCAGCGCTCCGTGACCCATGTGATGCAGTCTGTTGGAATTGTCTTTTAATGATGTAGAGCCCAAGTCTTTTACCTACACACACACACACACACACACACACTCACACACACACACACACTACTAAGCACTACAGCGCCGCAGGAGTCCCCCACCCACCTGCTTACCTCACTGATCTTCTCACCCTCAATAAGGAACCTTGCCTGAGCATTTGTGTGTGTTTTTCGCGTATTCATCCAATAACAAACATCGCTTGCAGAAGTTTCCCCGTTCCGCTAAGAGTTCCACACTTGAAATGTAGGCTGCGATCACGCCCGCGGCACAGCTTGATCCTTCCCATTAATCTCAAAATTCCCCTAAAATCACAGAGCGACGGTGCGAAGCCAGGCGCATTACTCCACTTCAGGAGCCACGCAGATGAGGAGCCAAACAGGCCGCGACGCCCGAGTTTGTCACAAAGCAGGCGGCGGCTTCCATTGAAACGATGATTAAAGCTAGAACGGTCGGGGCTTGTGTTCATCTCACAGGCCAAAAATACATCCTGGAGCAAAGGAAGTGCACGTGGGGCTGAGAAAAGAGAGAGACAACGCTTTGTGCTTTTGTCTCTCGCATCTGATCCCTGGGTTCTTTGCTCACATGCGGCAGCTGTGAGCGCGGTGATAGAGGATTCTCAGCACTAGCCTTCTGGTGACACCGTGCAAAGATAGCAACAGGCGACACATGAGCTTCTGCTAATCTAAAGCACAATATACACACTGCACTCTTTATTTCTTCACTTAAGACCCATTAAATCCAACCTAGAGAGAGAGAGAGAGAGAGAGAGAGAGAGAGAGAGAGAGAGAGAGAGAGAGAGAGTGTTGCACTGATACTTTCATGCTTTATCTTAGCTATGTGTGAGTTTTTCTGAATATCCTCAAAATTAACAGGATTTTTTTTTTATTTTTTTTTTTATGGAACAGTTTATTGAATATTATCATGTTTTCTGTATGATTTATAAGCTGTTTTCCTCATAGGGACCAAAAAATGTCCCACAAGGTCAAAATGTACTGATATTATCTTTGTGGGGACATTTTGATATATTGTTATCTCAATAATGTTTTAGTGAGATGATATTTAAATTAGTTAAGCTTAGTTTTATGACTAAAGCTCTGTAGTTTTTATTGTGGGGAAAACATTTAATGCAGCGGAATACAATGACGATTGAGAGATGTACAAATAAACATTCCTCAAAAGCCTGATGTATCATATTTGATACATTTTAACATAAGGTTTCTAAAATAAATGAGCTGTATATGGTTAATTATGTGGTTGGTTTAAGCTGGATTAAGTCTTTTTTTCTCTATTTTCTTGTATAGTGTACTTAATTCTTGGTTGCCTATTGAAATAAAAAAGTGCTTGTTTAAAAAGATGCAAATGAATGCACATGTTCAATTGTATTGTGAGCATGATTTGATCCTCTGAGAATTAATGAAACATCAATCAGAAAAGGGCCAAAAATATCCTTATGTCTGCCTTTTTCTTTTGCTCTCATTAAAGTTTTGTGAAAGCATGCTCGTAAGTTCCCATCAGGTTTGTCCATTAGACTTTGTCCTTGTAAGTTTTATGCCTCTGTTTAAGCATCCTTGCAGCATTAATTGCATGCATTAGCATCCTTCCTTCAGGAGCTGGTTTGTGAGTGATTTCTGCCTTGCTCTAAAGCCACACTCATTTAGACTCTTCACTTAAAACAATCACCCTCTCCATTGAAGAGGACAACATCGTTTTTGCCTTTATTACTTCACTGGGAGGGTAGAAAGCACAATGGATGAATATGGACTCATAAACTCATATCACCTGCATATGAGTGCCAAAGCTCAATATGTTGTATATACCTCATGTTCCAATATGTTGACCTGTGACGAGGTTGAATTGAAATACAGTGTAAGCTGTATTCAAAAATTAATTTTCTGAATGAGCACCATGGCTTAATATGTTACTGTACACGGACTAACCACTAGACTTCAAACAGGCGTTTTGCCTTGTCTTGTCTCTTATTTATAGAAAAAAATTGTAGCAAAATTTTTGCAAAGGTCCATTGTCAATAGTGTAGTAATGAAGCACAGCTCACACACAGTTTCTTTCAAAACAAGTAGCTTTCTGTTGGTCAACAGCAAATTCACTTGACCAACTTGAACCCATCGTTGAATTTTGGTCCTATCCCACCTGTGAGTTTAAAGATGACATTGTATCATAATTTTGTATAATGAGCACAGTATACAATTGACATCCCATAATTCTGTGTTCACAGGAAAGTGACAATGTTTTATTTACGGTTTGATGTATTTGACAGTGAATTGTTTACTTCATTCCTCCCACTGCTCATAGTCACAGAACGGATGACTCCAAATGTAAATGTAAATAAAAAAAATAAAAAAAATCAGCTGTGATGCCACAGTTTGTTAGGTCATCCTACAAAGGTGACATTAAATAATTTGACAATCTAAAAAAGGCTTTGAACCTTTCCAGCGCAACTTCAAATAAAAGCTTTCCTCAGAATCCCCCAGCTAAACTGCCCTTTTTCACATTAGGAAAATATTAGATGTCATAACAGATGCCATGTCCAATTTGTTAGCCCCCTGTTCATGACGCAAGCTCATTTGATCTGTCTCCTACTCTAATATGGCCTTGCGTTCTTATTTTCTGGCTCTAAGTGAGTTTGAGTTTCTTTTGGAAGCCAGGGTCATGAAACAAGACAACAGACAAAAGCATCTTCAAATGGCTCCTGACAAGCTTAGTTTTCACTTCCAGCGCTCCGGATAGGCTTTGTTCATAAACAGCTGTTGCATATCGTCTTTGGCACACAGAAGCGGTTGAAATCTCTGTTAGCATTCTGCACACTTGATTTACAGTAAGCTTATATCAAGAGCAACTTTCCTAAGCTTTCATCATTCACCAAGCGTTAGTTGTTGGAATCTCGGTGGTAACCCTCCTCAGTCGGAGCCCGGGGCAACAGAACAATCTTCCCTTCCTGGGTGCCAAAGGTCTTTGGATAATGTGTTTTCAGAAATCCCAAGCACACTAATGATAGATGACAGTTAATTCCATTAATAGGTCTGACAGAGAAAATTATGCCTGCGGAGACTGACTGCATGAAGGATATAAGCTTAAATCCTAAGAGAGAGAGTTTTGGCTGAGATTGACTTTGCAGCTTTTCTGATTGAATTATGGAACTGTTCATAATGAGAAGCATCGTCTCATTCAGCTCGCCAAAAAAGGAAGAGCGTTGCAGAGGAGTTGATCAGAATAGAACATTTCCAAAGCCCCCTGTGGTGGCAGCGTCACGCTTTCTGTCACTACTCTGATATCTCCCATTGGTAAGCTGGCTGTTCCAGGGATGTTTGTGTCTCCCAAACCCCATTAAGAATGAGTTGAGGTTTGATGGGCATGCAACGTTGACTCATACTGATTCATGTGGGACTCGCCATCACGCGTCTGTATATCGTTGTATCTGTTTGTTTATCACTTGCACTATTATGAGCTGAACAAAACCAAGACAATGAAATTATAAAATGACAACAAAACAGAAGAAAGCAGAGAATGGCAATAGTGTCAGTTTTCGCATGAAGTTTGTTGTGCACTGGGGAGCTGCTCTAGTTTTGGGATGCAGTTGTCTTAGTTGGAGCCATTGGGTGGCTCAGAAAAAAAAATGCAGTTGTAAGCTTGCAAGGCAAAGCACAAGTTGTCTTTCGTTCTTGTTTAGCAAAGGCAGCTAACTGAAATCTGTCATGCATTGCCTCACAGCAGGTCAGAAAACCTTGATCTCCAGCAGAGCCCAGACTGCCAACTAACTCACTAATCTTTTCAGCGACCCATTGTCCACATTGATGTTAGTGGCACAGAAATTACAGCACCTTCAAGCAACTTGATGAAGAGGTTGCTGGCAGTACAGTTGTTTGTGTATATTATATGAGTAAGACAGGAGACAGTGTTTAGCCCAGAGGGGCACCTGGGTTAATGACTAGGGGGCCTAAGTGTTCTGGGTCTTGCCAGACCATCTGCTGCTTCTCTGTTAGGACATCAGAGATGTGATAGCAGTTATGCGACGAGGTAATGACTTCAGCTACTTTATGGATAAGTTCTGGTATGATAGTGTTGACAGACAAGATGATTCACAACCATGTGCATACGATATGTTGGCAGTTTAATTGTGTGCCTGGACCAAAAATGAATGAATTAATTAATTAATAAATATGTATTTATTTATTTATTTATTAATTCATTAATTTATGTATATAACAACAACAACAATAATAATAATAATAATTATAATGTTATGATGATGATTATTATTATTATTATTAATTCATTAAAAATAATGCTAAATATATTTTGCAAGTAAATCTGCTTATTTCCGCCTACATTGTCAGTTATGGCAAAAAGCAAATTTAATTAAAATGTTTGTGTTCATGAACGTTTTAAAATTTGTACTTGTTCACTTATATTTGAACTCTTTAACTTTTTGTTTCTGTCAATTTATATTTATTTACATATTATTATTATTATTAGTAGTAGTAGTAGTAGTATTTCAATAAAAGTGTTGTTAAATACTTTGGCTGACAAAAAGTATTTCTAAATTTTGCAAGACTGCTCCACTTGCTTAGTTCCAAAAAAATATTTCCCATTCTTGTAAGTATTGTGATTCCTTCAGAGATTTTTTAAGGTCTCCGATCTTCATGGTAAGTTTTGGCTGTGCAATAAGTTTTGCTGCTGAGATGCAAAATGGCTGCCCATGATCTGTCCATCAGTGATGAAATGTCTAACCTTCAAGGCCTATTTGAAAAGCACTCTCTCTTAATTGACTTTATTTTTACCTGCGCTACATTAGCTTTATATAAGCTAATGATCATTAGCACCCCGGGGTTAATTACTGGGCATGAAAAGTTGGCCTCTCTTATACCTGCTGTGCCTCTCTCATCTCATACAGAATTGCTCTGCTGTGGAAAGAGAGAGAGTTAAAACACTTCGCTGACTGGAGAAGGAAGGTTCCGTGTTGATCTGCATCAGCAAATTCAGTTATGAATTCACACGACCTGCTCACCGCTCCCTGCAATTTGTTAACTCCCTTTTGACTTTGTGAAGTGTCTGTGTGAAGTGAACTACTCATGTGTGGAGCTTTTGGCGAGCATGTAGGCATGCTAGTACATGGTGCAATGGTGCATTAACCTTTTCGCTGTTGGGCTGTAAGTGGGAAAAATATGAAAAAAAGAAAGAAAGAAATGATGAAACAAAAAAAGTGGAGATATAGAGATATAAGTTCAAATGGAGAGGGACCCTCTCCTATCTCCCCTCACCTTCACAGTCAGACATAAAAAGTGCAGTCCAATGCTCCAGCGAAGCAGACAATAAATTAAAGCCGGGAAAAGTTAGGAGGCGAGAAAAAGAAGCAGACCGATTCGCTAGTGTCCTCTGTTTTCATCTAACCTTTGAAAATCACCATTTATTTGCCAAGGCCAGGGGAGCCTGTCATTGTGTGAAATAAGAAACATGGGATTTAAATCCATTCTCCATTGTGGTAGGAGCAGAATAAACATTGAGGACCGTACAGGGACAAAAACATTTCTCCAGCAGATAGATTCACCCTGACAATGACTTTACGAACAAAACAAGTTTTTAGTAGAGAAAAGTTTTTTGAGAACGACTGTAGGGAATGGAGATTTAAATTATAGAAATAAATAAATAAATAAAAATGCATGATATGTGTGGACTCTGAACCAAAAAATGAGGGTGAAATTGTTGACGTCAAGCATTCTACAATCTGCATCACCAACAGTGATGTTTTTACTCCACTTCAGCTAAGAGTCTCTTTTATCAGTGGTCCTGAGTGCTCAGGATTTCAGGAAGATTGGTTTAAAGTGTCAGACTCGGATTCATGCTCCACAAAGTGAAGTAGCTGTACTATTTTACAGGCTGGCGTTTATATCTCCTGGACAGTGGATGAATATGTGTGGCTAGCTGTGCATTGTCAAAGAGGATCAGAAAATCAATTCAGCTGTTGCCTGTTTTTGAGAGTAACTTAAGGTTTTGTATGACTGAACTGCTGAACGGGGAGAATTTGTTCCACCCTTTGCTTGTCTACAGGTGTTGGAATGAAGATAAGACGTCTTCCAGTGGTCCCACTTCCCCATGGCACCATGATCTGGCCCATGGGCAGCCCTCCTTTGCCTATTAGAGGCACTTTCAGATATGTGTTTGTATCTCAACTTTGGCTCTCTCCCCTCAGTTTATTCTCTCTTTCTGACCTGCTGTTTTCTGGAACAAATGTAGAGGAATAGGGATCTGCTTTTTTGGTTGACACTAGGGTTGGAAACCCACGACCCAGGTATTATTCCAAAAAAAAACTATACTGTTTACTGAATTTACAGCACAAAACACTCAGTGAGCAGTGTAGTCTGATTCCTGAACAAATGAGTCTCATGACCTGGTGCTCTTCAATGAATAAAACACTCATGAGAGTTTACTGACTCACTTACTTGATGATATCCATTGTTTTATGTCTGAAAATAATGGGTATTGTGTACTTATGACTTGTGAGACTTAAATCAGTTTAGTTTGTAATCGTTTATATGACATCATGTAATGATTGGTATACTGAAGACTGGTATATACTGAAAAAAAGAGCTTTGCAATCACAGGACTAGAATGCATAAATTACAAATGCACTATATGGACAAAAGTATTGGGACACCCCCTTCTAATGAACAGGTTTGACTTTAGTAATTTCCATGAGTACAAATCTAATTTTATAGCAACAGTTTGGACAGGACCCTTTTCTATTCTAACACGACAATGCCTCTGTGTATAAGGCAAGGTTCAAAATAAAAAATGATTGATTTGGTCAGTGTGGAAGAACTTGACTGATCTGCAGAAAGCAAAGTCCTAATAACCAGCTGAACACCTCTGGTGTGACTTTTAATGCAGACCTTGAGCCAAAAACTCATCATCACCAAACACCAATGACTTGTACATATGGGTAGTCATTTTAGACACTTTAGACACTTACCTTGCCTTATACACAGAGGCATTGTCATGTTAGAATAGAAAAGGGGCCTGTCCAAACTGTTGCTATAAAATTATAAACTAACAATTCCCTAGAATATCATTATATGCTTAAACATTAAGATTTATACTCATGGAAATTACTAAAATATTCAAACCTGTTCATTAGAAGGGGGTGTCCCAATACTTTTGTCCATATGGTGTGTATAGAAAGCAGTAATTTTACATTTGTTACAATTAATAAATAAAATTTAGGCCTATTTCACAATATTTCTAATTTCAAATAAATTCCACTTTGGTGAACATGATAGACTTCTTATATCTGTTCTGTTGACTTATGAAATGATCTCATCATTTGCACACTGATTGCTGAGGGCAGTAAATGCAATAAGAAAAAAAATACTTCTTCCTCCAAAGTACTAAAATAATTGTTAATGATATCATTAAAGAACTGGAACCAGAATTGTTAAATTCCTTACGATTTGAATCCCTAGTTGAAACTGAAACTTTATTATTTTTTAATTCATTCCCCCCTCTTTCCATTTTTTTTCTTTATCTTGTTCTACTGGCATCTTCCCCCCTTCTGCACTCCGTTACTCACTTGTTAGTTTCATTAGTGTTACACACATCCCAGGGCTGAGCCAATGTATCTGACCCATTTTTTGCAAACCCATGAGAAAATCATGCACTTTGAATATACATATACATGCAAGCACATGCTAGCAATAACTAATGCTCATTTTCTATATTTAGCTTTACCTCTCTTCATGTCCATTTAATCATAGCATAAATCGGTTGATATGAGGTCTATTGGGAACCAGACATTTTCTCTTAGCGAAATCATACCACGTGTATATAAACGTTCACCTCAGCTTCCTCCACACAGATGGCAGAAGGGCAACTGATGCATCAGTATGTGTGTTTGACAGAACAGAAACCCAGATGATTCAGAGGTCAGGTTGAGGCCACGCTAAGCATCATCTCAAACTCCAGAGGGAAGAAACAAAAAGGATACAATACTCTGAAATGACAGGGGCAGAGAAATGACAGCTAATTGATAGAGGCTAATGGTTTGCTGGCGGCCCATCATTAAAGACATCAACATGTAATTAATAGATTCTGCAGAAACAACATGAACGGCGTTCTGAGAGGCCTGTGGTGAGAGTTTGGAAATGCTTGTACACCCTAAGGCCAAAACACCCTACCCATCTTGCTCCACACCCCCTCTACATCTTTCTGTCTTTCTTCTGTCTTTCTATGTCTAACTCTCTCTTACTCATATCAGAAACCCTCAGGCTGTATGGTCAGATACTGTCTAGATCAGTAAAAAATTGCTTTTTGCTTTGGGTCATTGAACTCTGTTTGCTAGTTTGTAAACTAGCTTTTGCTCGTTTTAATTACATTTTATTTGAATTAAACAGTGGATGTTAAGTTATGCTTTTGTGCATATGTGACTGCAAGTGTTTTTAATGCATGCATGAAGTGAGGCGCTTTAAGAAACTTCAGAATGAGATACTTTCATACTATATTTCAGCAGTCTATACATCATTAATGCAGTAAAACAGTAATATTACGAAATATTTGTGTGTGTGTGTGTGTTTTAGGATTCTATGATGAATAGAAGGTTCAAAACAACTTATTTGAAACATATTTTTTTTGGAATACCCGGGTGACATATTTTATTTGACAAAATGTGCAAAATGTAACACACTGGGTTTGTTACTGTGTCCCACAATGCAATGGACTCGACCTTCCATTTCAAGTGTGATGAAAAAACTGGAAGCTATTTTAACAACTTTTTCTTAATTCATTATTTGAAACTGCCAGGAGACATTTTTTACTTGGATTAGAAACGCCTGCATCATAACCATATTTATATCCGCTAAATGAATAAATGTAAATGAGATGATAACCGGACTCCACTTGCTGAATTAAACATGCAACGTGGTGACAATGTCGCATACCACCATTTGAAATATTTATACTTGCACATTACATATGCAATAAGCAGCATGATTTTTTTTTTTTCATTCTGAACATAGGAAATTAGTATCTGTAACCTGCAGTACATGCCCACACATCTACAGTAACACAATACACCACTTTATTTATCAGTGTTTGAGCCAACAACCTTTCAGTTAACATCTCTAATCTTATTCTAATTTGAAGTAGTGGTTTTTGCTTTGTTAATATATTGTGTTGTTGTTTTGCTTTTTCAACTGGATTACGTGCAGCTAATGTCACTGGATCTGTCAGTGTTAAGCTCATGTAATCACCTGCTTTCTCTGCCACCAATGTGTCATATCCCAATTTTATCTGTGCTGTCCTCCCTTCCTCCCTGCCTTTTCTCAAGCGCAGAGCTTCATCAATCCATGAGATCAAAGTGGGGCTCGTATGATGCAGCTACACCAGATATCAAAGTTGCCTCACTGTTAGCTCGTGCACACTTGAAGGCAGGGCCGATAACACTATCCGTCTCATCACAGAGGCCATTTTATTAGCGCCCCACTCATTTACAAAAATTTCATCTGAAGCACGCTGAGCTGGGAAATCATCCAAGAGATAGCTCTTAGAAATCAGGAAACAACAGTCTCCATACTTTTTGATGAGGATGTTGCAAAGCGAGCCTGTGGAGATTTCTAGAATCACTCCGTTCCGATGCCATTCCGGGGCTTTCATTTATCCCAATCCTCCCATGCTTCCCACTTGCTTTTCATTAAAACTCCACTTTGAATTTGTTATCTGACAAAATGAACTTTATTTATTTATTTTTAAGTAGTAGTAGTAGTAACAATAATAATAATAATAATAATAATGATGATGATGATTATTATTATTATTATTATTAAATTATATAATAATAATAATTATTATCATTATTAGTATTTAATTATATAATAATAATTTATTATTATTATTATTATTGTTGTTGTTGTTGTTGTTGTTGTTGTTTAATTATAAAATAGTAATAATAATAATAATAATGTTGTTGTTGTTATTTAATTATATAATGATAATAATAATAATAATAATAATAATAATTATTATTATTATTATTATTTTGGTTTTACTATGCCTTGCTAAAATTCTCTGCAGTTGCAGCCACTAATTATTTTATTACAAATTCCTGGTCATTGTTTAGTTCATAGATGGTTAATTTGGATAGAATCCATGCAAGCACTATATGTTGCTTTATTACAGGCACAGTTTTCATCACCTCGGGTATCAGGTGCAGTTTATATTGACTACATTGTTAAACTGTAGCTTAGCCACATGTGGCAGCCTTTTTTTCAGTCTGTACCTCTCATTCAGTGGATTAACCTGCAAGCATTGCAGGGTATGGCCGCCAGTTGTTATTATCATCTCCATCCATCGCAATCTCTCTCACACACACTCATACCCCCACACACACAGCATGGCACCATCATTACAGTCCTTAACCTCAGACGCCTGTGTTTGTCTTAGTTACCCTAATCATATTTCCCCCCTTAGCCTTTGCCTTATTGAGATAAATTAGCATAATGTTGTGGCGACAGTGTTCCTTGAATAGAAGTGTCCTCTGCCTGATGTAACCCTGTTCTGCTTCTGAACATGTAATACATATGAAACACGACACCCAACATATGAGTCAGGTCACCATCTTCAACAGGTGTTCATGCATACAATATGTTCCAGTCTCAGGTCGAGCCCTAAAGAATGGGTTTATACAAGCAATTAACGCATGGAAAACAGTTTTGCAAATCCAAAATGACATGGCTGCCGGTTGCTTGCAGTTGTTTTCAGAGTCAATCATTAATCACATTATAGGCTATCAGCAGGTGACCAGCCGTAGTGTGTACCTCACAGTGAATGCTATAAGACAGCATTATCATGAGCCCAGCGGGAGATCAACACGTGCGGTAGCGAGAGAGTGCTATGTCTACTAAAATGACAGGGAAATTGGAGCTCTTGCTTTAAAGAGAACAGCAGACAGTTCTGTCATTAATTACTTTCTTTCTTCTTGAGAACACAAAAGAGAAGTTTTAAAGAATTGAACTGGTTGCTCTTTTCCTTTCAGGTGCAGTGAATGGGAAATGAGACTTTGAAGCTTTACAAAGGATACAATAGATTAATAGAAGTAGTATAAATATGGCCCATAGAACCAAGACTTCTTATGTTTGTGTAAGGTATACAGACCACATTTGAATTCATTCATTGATTCTCGTTACCTACTGTGAGCTGTTAAACACTGTAACCAGATCAGTTTGATTTGTGAATAAATCATTCATATCAGATTTCTGAACTGGACTGACTCATTGAAAAGCTCTAACTTGGAATGCAATGCTTAAACCAAATTGACAACTTTTGTGTACTTTTATAGGGCTTTTGAGGGTGAGAGATGATCAATTGTAGTTTTTGGGTGGGTCAGCAATACCGTTAGCCCACAGTTCAATACATACCTCTGTTTTTTAACCACATTTTTTCGGTTTGGTTCTGATGGCTCGGCACAAAAAACTGTACATTAAAAAAAGACATGGATTATTATATATCTTCTTAAAATTTACATTGAGAGGAGTATTAGTTTTAGTATTTTTTTACCCAAAATGGATTGGCCATTATGGAGTGCTACAAGTAATGTCTGTTTCATTCGTAATGGAAGCTGGAGGGCACCCTCGTACAGAAAATCCACGTATGCGTCACAGAAGTAATGGAACTCATTATGTTCCAGGAACTCCCTAATATGGACATAGGCATTCAGCTATGGCTGTAACTGAATAAAAAGAAGGTAGAAACGTTTTGAATGATGAAACATAAATACAATAAACACTCGATTGCGACAATATATTGTTTATATGTGTTCTTCAAGCCATCTCAGGTGTTTTCATAATAATTAAGTATATCTTTTTAATCCATTTCTAATCGTTATAAGTGTTATAGGCATTTACTTATCTCAGCGTGTAGACTCACGGGCACACACACAAAACCAATTCGCGGGGGGGGGGGGGATAAAATGCGTAGTTATTTAAATGCAAAACAAGCAATTCACAAGCACGTATGAAACCGTGGATGTCATACCGAACGATTCAATATTATATTGAAAACTGTGGCATCCCTAGTATGTATGTATGTATGTATTTATTTATTTATTTATTTTCTCTGCATGTGTGTTGTGGTGTGTCTCTCTGTGTGTGTGTGTGTGTGTGTGTGTGTGAGAGAGAGAGAGAGAGAGAGAGAGAGAGAGAGAGAGAAAGAATTACCTGCATCTGTTATATAATAGTGAAGGTGTGAGTATAATTACTTAAACAGCAAAATTATCACCTTTTTGCTGAGAAATATAATGTGACGTTCAGTAATGAATCTATTGAATATTAAGAAGTTGTTAGTTTATGCATATATATGTGGGCAAACATGATTTACAGTAGCACATTTAGAAGTGACTCAGAACGAATGCAAATTTTTGAGTGTATAGTGTGTATTTTTTTTTTTCAATGTAAAACAAATACAGTCATTTGTAATGGAGAATAATACATTTATTTAATTGTTCACTACTGTTAAAGTCCCCCTGTAGTTAAAATCAAGTGTTTCATGTTGTTTATGTGGTGTTTTTAATATGCTTTTAGACAAACCATGTGCCAATCCATTAATCAACACCATTGCGGAGTATTTTCTCATTAAAACTGTAGTTTCCCAAAGTAGTTTGAAACAGCTTTCGGTTTGCTACGTCACAAAATTCAACAACCAATCACGTCAAGGGATAGATTCCTATCACTAGCATGCAAAATATACCAATACCAGCACAAAACCAAAAATAAATTAGAGCACAAAACCCAGGAAGCCGTGGCTTAATGTGAATTTAGAACCGCTAACTTGCATTATAACCCGCAGCAATAGTGCATCGGCGTCTGCACTTTACTCGCGTATACTCGCGGGCGCGAATTGGAATCACAAACGGCTGCATTCAGTCTTAACGGTATTTTGAGGACACAACGTCGTCAAGTAAGTAACTTTAATGAATGTTACAGTATTCACTGTAGTTGTCCGCTAGTAAAAAACTTAGTTTTATCAGTCATTATCCGTGTATGCCATTGTTTTGCGTTTACTACAGTTCAGTGGATCAGGAGGCGCTGGCTGGTGTGACTGAGTGGAGGCGGGGCTAATTTGCATATTCATAGATCCGCATATAGTAAATGAGGCAAGGGTGTAGAGTTACATTCAAGCTATTTTAAGGCATGAGAAAATTATTTTCACAAGAAAAAGCATTTAAATGTCATTTTGATGATCAAAGATGAGTTTTAAGGGATAAAATATTTGACTACAGGGGGACTTTAAAAAAAATTGTGGTCAGTAAGTTTTTTTTTTAATGTTTTTGTAAAACTCATTAAATATTTGATCAAAATAAAGTAAAACCAATAATATAGTGACATATTCATTATTATTATTATTCAAACCTTTGAACAGTAATGGTGTATGTGAGTGGATTTCAATGTTACCTAAATTTTAATAATGTTCTATTTGTGAATGCAATGCAGAATTAAGGCCTTGAACATGTGCACAGTAACTGGACACAATCACTTACCAACACAATACTCTTTACAGACCTAGCCATGTGCATGCATGTGTGGACATGCAGAGGCTTGGAGCAGGATTTACTTCTGTAGGTTATCCTCCTTCACTTACAATGATTTATTCAGCGAATACAGTCTCATCAACATGCATAAGATTTTGCAGCACTGCGGGCGATGCCGAGGGCACAGGATTAGGTAAACAGGGCTTTAATCAAAGGCTCACATTAAAAGCTCATTACAATTAGCAGACCATTTGGGGTTTTATTAGTGTTATGGCACAGGAGCTCTCAAGAGGACTGTTGTCCGCCTCGAGAGGCTGATGTTGGGTTGTTTCAGAAGGGAGCAGGAGGGAATAGAGGAAGAAAGTTGTCCTCTAAAGGGGAGTTAGATGTAACTGAGTGCAGGTGAGGACCGAATGATGGTGTTCCGTTCAAGTGAATCACATGGGGCACAGATCCCGCAGTGGAGGGATTGTTATAGTAATTATTCTTCTGATATTTCCAGATCTAGAACAAGTTTCTTTGTAAATGTTATCCATTTAGCTGCTCTCTGCCTCTATGTTTAATTTATAGAGCATCAAATAGGTGAAAACTTATGGTATTATGGGAATTTAATTATTTGTTAAAAAGTTAAATATTTGTATTTTGAAGATGGACCAATAACAATCATTTATCTTAGAAGATAAGACATTTAATTATACACTACGGTTCATAAGTTTGGGTCAGTAAGATGTTTTCGGGGAACAGATAAATAAATAAATCCCTAAACTCACAGTTTCTTTGTAACTGCTAACTATTTAGTTACTCTCTGCCTGTACATTTACTTTATAGAGCAGGGGTTCTCAAAGTCTACATTCAAAGGTCCAAATCTGAATTATCATCAATGTCAAAGGTCCGGAACAATTGTTTTTATTAAACATGCATAACAAATTAACACTAGTTTTTTTTTTTTTTTTTATAAAGTGCCTTTTGCATTCAAAATACATTAATAACAAGTGCAAAAGTGGCAACACAATTAATTTAAGTGTCAGCAATAGAGGTCGACCAATATGGGTTTTTCTCTGGCCGATGCTGAGAAATCAGGGCAGCCGAAGGCCAATATATGATGCCAATTTTTTGTGGCCAATATTTTTGGCCGATTTTCTTTTTTTTTCCCTTTTCATCTCATAAAAGAGAGTATGAGTAAATGTTTATTGCAGGGCTCAAGATAGTAGTAGTAGCCCAAATCATAGTAATAATACATGGTTCAAAACTTAAGCACCTTCTCAAAACAGTTCTGAAGCTTTTTGTTTATGTTTGCTGACAGACACCAGTGTTTTCCACAGACTTGCAAATGCAAATTTATTCTCTGCCAGCAGCAGGCGCTGTTGGAGCGGGAGATATAGCGGTTTCCCCGGTAACGAATCAGCACTGCTCTCACAAACACTACTTTATCAGGCATAGGAAAGACGAAAGGAAAATGAAATCGAGCTTTCTGAAGACGGTCTTTTCAAAGATACATTCATATAAAAAAACATGTGCTGCATTTTGATTTTGAAATGTTTATTCAACCAAGTAGGAGCCTTTTGGGAAATCTATTTGTGGCGGTCAGTTTTGATATTGTGATGGGCCACCACAAATAAATTAATGAATGGGAAACACTGGACACTGCTGTAAGTCAAATGGCCATAATCTGTGATAACAATAATAAGAATAATAATAGAAAAATAAATAAATTACTCATATTACACAGCGGTGAAGTGTCAAACGTCATACGCTCACTGGATGTCATGACAACAAGTGTCACGCAGGAAAACTTTAAATATCTCGCCTTCGCTTTCATTTCGGACCATCTCCAAAAAGACATAAAAAACTAAGCAAATGATTTATAAGTTTAACATGCGTTTATCAACATAGGAAATGTAATTGCTTAACAAAGAGCAGGTTTTGGAAGTTATGTTTGGTGTCTTTTTGTTTTAATAGCAAACCTGTTGTACTAAACATTAGCATTGTATTAAACTTTAAGACAAAACTTTACTCCCTATTTTTTGAAAAAAAACAAAAAAAACAAGACTACATCATTTTTTAATGGCCTGAAGTTGCCTTTGCTTCTTAGAGCAGCATTGTGTGTAGTTTAGTACCCTGCAGAAGCGTCCTGGGTGATGTTGGGAGATGACATCTCAATGCAGTCCTCCAAATGACAAGCAAAAACAGAAGAAAGTGCGGGTACATAAACAGAGCCGAGCTACAAAGAGGCACTGCAAGGTGCACACACACACACACACACACACACACACACACACACACACACACACACACACACACACACACACACACACACACACACACACACACATGTATCCCAGCTGAGCTGTATTGATGGAGAGTCAGTTTGTTGCAGATCGGCCTCACGCTGTGTTTCCTCCCACACGGTCTAGCCGAGCCGTGCTCCAACCAGGACTTTACTGATCCAGTCTTTGTTTCTCTGTCTCTCTCTTTCTTTCTCTCTTTAGATCTATATGCTCAGATATTTCTTGTTTTCCTCGGTATGAAGCATTACTTTTGTTTTTCCATGCGTAAGCTTACTATTAAACACCAAGATGATTTTTTTGACAAAAGGTAGTTTGGCTCTATTAGTATTTGTATTTTCTGCAGTCTTATTCTGACTGGTTGACTTTACAAAAATTTGTATTTTCTGTGGTTATATATATATATAATATATATATTAGTGCTGTCAATCAATAAAAAAAAAAAAATTCTGAAATTGAATCCCACCTAACATTAAAGTTTTTAAATATACTTTTATATTGCAATAATTTCACATTCAATCTTCAAATTAATGTACAAACAACATAAAGACAGTATATTTTTAATATTTGTTTAATGGCATCTATTTTTTTATGACTGAAGGCCAGTATCACTGATACCAATACTGATTTCCTCTATAAAATTGCCCCCCCCCCCAATATTTACCTGTTGACTATAGCCATTCGACATTACAGTATAATTGAGTGATATCAATTTTAACATTTATTAGACTTTTAAAAAATAACTTCTAATTTAAGTGAACTTAAAACAATCTTCACATAAACCCATTATAATAAATGTCATATTTACCTGTGCCCTTCAGCAGAAATATACAGAAATATCAAACACTAAATACTAAATTAAATTATAGATGAATCCTTAAAGCTATAAAATTAATATTTTCCTCTTTTTTCTTTGTCATTTGATTAATAGACATCACACAGCAGGCTGATATTTCTTTAAGAGCTGCTGCTGCTGAACGTGACGTGGATCTGACACGCATCATATTTTCTCTCAACTCTTTTTACCATTTCTGACACATTTCAGGTCATAAAGTCTCTATTAATTAATGAGTTGACGAGTTGAATCGTGTGTGTTAGATGAGGTGTGAGAGACGTAATTTCCTCATTATCTTCAGCTGGGATGTTCCCGTGACAACGCATAAAAAAATATACATTTTATATTTTAAAGTAAAATATTTTAAGTCCCCACTCCAAGGGGATAGGGATGATCACTTCCATTTGGAATGTGCCCCGTGAACCGTACGGTTCGATACGCATACCGTTCCACCCCTAATATATGTATATACTATTATATTATTATTATTATTATTATTAATACTACTACTACTACTACTACTACTACTACTATTATTATTATTATTAGTATTATTGCTACTATTATTATTATTATTATTTATCACTAGCTAAGGGAGCCACTGAATAGCTCCTGGATTTACTGTACTGAAAATTAACTTTGTACAGCTGCGTAATTTATTATTATTATTATTTTTTAAGATATTCATTCCCTCCAGTCTTCTATCAGCTTATTACTTTTAGTTTCCTCTATACAGTCCAATAAGATGAGTTGTCAGAGAGAGTGTTGTTGGAATGTTTAGTATTCGCCCATATATTTATTGTTGGTTTATAGTTGCAGGGTTTAGCAATTAGTGTCACGCCTCTGTCTGCACTTCTCTCCTTGGCTTCATGCTTGCGTTCACCGCAATTAAGAACAAACTGCTCATGTGGATAGATGTGGCCTTCCATTTTTAATTAGCAAAGCTAGTGTACATAGCCTGAGCTGTTTGGCCTGCATGTTGATGAGTTTGTGTGCTGTCTTACAACAAGGCCGAAGAGGATCTTATGGATTTCAAAGGCAACAAATTATTATGATTTTTGTGCTTCAATGGCACATTTTGATTAATATCAGTGTTCCTATAGTTCAAATATGATGTTGTGGAAAAAAAATAAAAAATCAATAAAAATCAGTCCGTTGACTGGCGTTTCAGACAGGATGAAATTGAACTTGCATATAATATGCTGGTTTGGCTGAACAATTTAAACACATCAATAATAAATATAGTTTGGAATATGATGTTATGTAGCCAGTCTTTTGAAACACGGGTTACATTATTGATAGGCTACAATACTCTAAATCAACTGTTTAATCCGGTGTTTTTCAGTCAAAAGCAGGCTGATTTTCAAGGATCTTTCAGGAAATCAACTTTGAAGAGCAACTTTGAACATGGGCTGAAATTACAGTGCACAATCAGCACACCAGCGCCACTGCACTGCTTGACAACATTGTTCAACACAACACCTAATAAGTAATGGTGTGGGTTGTGCAATAGTCTTAGATGCACAACGCTATTATAAAACAGTAAAAAAAAACTAACAAAAAATATATATATATTTATTTATTTAATTAATTTCCCATGTGTACCACCTGGGGGCACTCCGCTTACCAAAGTTTTAGATCCACTGCTATGGAGAAAACTCCCTAAAGCACTCTTTAAACTTGTAGGACAACATTTTTACAAGAATAAGAAGTGTTGCTCTCTGCCAAATACCGTTATGTCTGCAACCAATGACTTTCCGGTGCCATGAAGCATTTTATGACAAACGACTGGCTGCGCCTCCTTGTGCACAAGTACGTTTTTAAATCCCCCCTCTATCCTGTGTATAACCCATCCTTAAATGAACTCGGAGCTCTGATGTAAAGCTAATAGTGAGTGAAGAGTTCTCACAGTGTTGTCTCTCTTGTGTGGACCTGGTGGAAGACAATCCATTTATAGTAGGCGGAAAAGTCAAAGTTTGCTGGTTCTCACTAAATCATTATGTGTCTTTCTTAGACTGAGTTTAGATTCTTTGCACTTCCTTCAGGCAAATGAATCATCAGATTCATCTCCTGACTTGTTTCAAATTCTCTTTTGCAAATGGTGTATTGTTCTCCTCCTCCAGTGTTCTCACTGTAAATTATAAGAACTTCTCACTCCTACATTTGATTTTGGTTGTATTCTCTAATATTAATGAAGTGTTTGCCAAAACATTTAAATTAAAATGTCACGATTCACTAATTTAAAGTCAAACTTGCATATTCCTACATATTCATATTTAGACCACTTACAGTGTATTGTACTTTTATGGTGTATTCATTATACTTTTTGGAGGTTTGAGTAGAACAATGTGTGCATTCTTCTTTTTCATCCTCCCAAAAATATAACAGCATTCAAGTTTAGAATGTGGGTTAGTAAATAATGACAGTGGTTGAGATATTCCTGTATATCCTTATCTTAAGATGTTTCAACCTTTGTTGAATGCTTCTTGTATTGTTAGCACAAGCACTTGTTAAGGTTTACGATAGCTGTACTTAATTTTACATCTCCACCAGTCTGGAGATTCCAGCACTGGTTCTGTGCTGATTGTTCATTGACTTGAGGAGCAATTGAACACATGAGAACTGATTCACTCCCCTTCCTTCAATCCCTCAGGTGATACACGCTCCAGAGCACCATTTATTTGACTGATTTGATCTAATCCGATTGGATTGGATTTGATTTTCTTCCTTAGCCCTTCCCGCCAATTGGACCTGATCTCTTATTACGGGGCGGTAATGGGATGGAGGGGAGGGTATCAGCTCTCATTTCTGAATCGCTGAAGAACAAGCTCAGATGAAATGACATTACGGTGTGCTTCGCTAAGCTAATGCACGTTAATGTCTGCTCAGACATCACTGTATGCCTGTCAGCAAGGCCTCGTCGGACCATCGGACGCTTTGCTAAGCTCTTGGAACACGGCTTGAAAACATATATATGTCACAAAGGGTCAAGAAGGAATTAGATTAGTTCTGCCTGCAGTGCCGCCCACTCCCATCATGCATAAGCGTGTTGTGATACATACAGTTCGTAGCAATAAATAGTATGACTAGGCCTGCTAAATACCCTGGAGATCACCCATGCCATTACGATTACACCTCTCTCTTTCTCTCTGTCAATGACTGTGTTGTTTATGAAGTGCTTCTGAGAAATACATGGGGGCTGCTCCAAGCTTCTGATAACACCCACGCCAAATCTGTACGGTGAAGCAGAAACACTGGAGAGCATAAGTCACTTATCTAATTGATGGAATTGGACTAATATGCTTTTACTTGAAGTTCCAGAACCCAGAGGACTCTCTCGCACACTACGTATACCAACTTTGTTTTTGTTTTCGCTCCGTCTATATATAGCTAATGTACTTTGATTCTGTGTTGAGATCATTTTCTAATGATCTGATTTGTTTATGCTTGGTTATCTACAGCACATTTGTGGAAAACACAAGAATTTGGAAGCTCCGTAATGAGGTTCATTCTTGTATTCTAGAGGAAGTAGAAACTCAATCTTTTCTCTTTTTCAAGAAGAGTCCAGTCGACAGAAACAACAATAGAAATGATAGCAGCCATTTGAACAGAAGTAGCATCGTTTATCGGCAGTTTGCGGCACTTCATCCGTGGCTGTTTCATGACTCAATCTCTCCTGTTTTTGTTTTTTTTTCTTCTCTAACACTCATCTATAGTCTGATCCTCAGGTTTCCCGGTGGTGTTGGTCTGGTGACAGACTGAGACAAAGTTTTTGCCGACCTGTTTGCTGCACAGTAAAACTTTTCTCTCGCAACTGGATGTGATGTGACTTGGAATTTAAAGGTTTAAAAGAGCTCGAACAAATATTATGGTCATGATGCAAACTTTTGCAGACATTTGCAGTATGTTGCTAAAACGTTTCCTTCATGTTCACATGACATCAAGCAGATGTTTTGCAACTTTTATTACTGAATGCATTTGAATCTGCTCTTTTGATGGTGCTTGTATATTCTGTTTAAAATAGCATATATGCATTATGCTGGTGTCTATTTGATGTATGTGAAAGATTCGATCGGTAGTGCATTTCTAATTGTATATTGTACAGATGTTTTTACAACGTCAGTGATTAAGGCCTGTTTTACATATGTTGCAGTGCGCAAGTGACACTGTTTATCTAGATATGGATCTGTGTCAATTAAAACAGTTTTTGACGGATGTTGCATCAATGTTCAGCAGGTGTTTTTATAACAATGTTGAGAAATGCTTAAGATGTTAGTCTAAACAATTATTCTTAAAATAGCACACATAGCCTACACCACCCAGACATCACATGTACAGTATGTCTTTTTCATCTGGAAGTTTGCACATCTGCAGCATGTTCTTAAAATACCCCAAACTTTATTTTTATTTTTTTGGTAACCATCTCATGGAGTTTAGTGTTTGTTTAGGCTAGTTGTTTGTAGTTAATCCTTTTGAATGTACTAACACTAAAGGTGGCCTTTCTTTTAGCATATTAAAAAGTGATATGCTTTGCATTCTATTCAGAGCTTTGGAAACCTTGATAAGTGCTGAAATTCATAGATGTCTCTTTCCCCCAGCTCTCAGGCATATAAAGAGAAAGGGAAAGGAACTCGTTTTATCTGCAATGCAGCAGCAAAGCAAGCTTCTTAAAATCATGGAAATATTCATGAATCACAACAGCATCACAAACACTCCGTCAAACTCCCCTCGGCTCATTCTGCTGTGCAGAGTAATGAACAAAGCTGAATGGGTGACCAGTTCCCACACACAAACTCACCCTACATATCATAAATAAAGATGAAATCGTTGTAAAGCACTATGATAGCTGAAAAGAATTGAGAGGAAAGAGTTACCCCCTCACTTCTCTCCTCAAGGCTGCCTTGAAAGGCCATTTTTCTCATTGTCTGTCTCTGATCCGCCTCGTCTGGCTGCTCAAAGGCCAGCAACTTGGCCCTCCATTGATTTCTCCCAGATATATAAAAAGTGGTTAGAAGGTTAGAGACCAACTTAGAATTAAACAATCTAAAACTGTAATGACCCATTGCAAACCTTGGGATCACTTTCAGGTCTCCATGCAGCCGGAGGCAACAAGTGTCATGCCACTTCCCCAAAGACAAAGCCGGCCTTCTCCAATGCATTTTAAAAGGATTTCTCTGAATTAAACACCATCCCCTCTGCTTAAATGTCTAAAGAATACTCACTCATGTCCCAGAACAATTAACCTAAACATATTGTGCTTCAGTTCAGCTGTAAGTACATTACAGAAACATAAGAATGAGCTGTGCATGTAGAGTGGAGGGCCGGGCGTTTTATTAATCGAGCATTAAGGCTCATGTAGGTTGATAATGATGATGTATGTGAGGCGTTGTGGCCCGTGAGGTTTGGGCGATGCATTAATGCATGTGCCATTGTCGAAAGAAAAGAAAGCCACTGCTACTTTTTACGGCTGCTGTTTGTGTGACTGAAAAGTGTTTGTTGTTTATTCAGTATAATCCCATTAAAAATTGGAGATCAACAATTTGAACTACTTTATGCATAAAATAGATTATTTTGATCAATAGCAGTGAGACAGACAGGGGTCCTGAGAAATTAAAAAAAAAATATGGTTTAAAAATGTATTATTATTATTATGTTTAATGGCTGTGTTTAAAATGCTACTCTTATACCAGGGCTGAAATGTGACACTAGCCATAGACGTCTGTCTGAATGTTGATTGCTAAAGCGCATAACTAATTTTGTTTTTTTTTGTGCCTCAGTTTAAAAATAAAATGGACAAATGTTAGATAAAGTGTAAAACAAGAAATTATTTCACATTATAAGATATAAAGTCACATTCTCAGATATAGTCACTTTCTATGTTGCCATCACTAAAAATAAAATGTCACAATTGTTTTTATTATTATTATTATTTTTTACCAAACCAACACAGTGTAGATGCTCTTGCATGTAGAGTACCGTCAGCATGCAAATTAAAGAAAAAAAAAAAAACTTAAAATTGTAGGCTGTTTGATAATTAGTTGCCTAATCAGCCATTGTGGCTCATTCTAATTTATGAACTTTAGTGTGCTTTTATTTTAATATAATATGTTGGATATCAAATGAGCTTTCTTCTCATTGTTCCCCTCCATTTTTTTTATAATTGCAAATTATATGTTTCATCAATACTACAAGTAACAATGTATTTTTCTTTTCACATGCTTCTCTATCTGAATGATCATAACATAAGGTAAGTGTGATTGTCTTTCTATCACCCCTGAGCTTTATAATGACTGTCACTGAAGCACTATTATAGCATGATGTATAGGACTTGAGGTGAATGTCTTTGAAATCTACTCTTGCATGTGTTTGACAGTCTTGTGAAAACAGGAATACAGATGGTTACTTAGCACTCAAAACATCAGTGCGATTTTTTTTCCCGATGTCCCTTTTTAAACCCCTCTGCGTTAGAAGGATTCATCTTTAATATTATAACGTTTAGTGCTGATATCCACTCATTGAAAATAAAGGAACAAACACTCAATATAACACAACATCTCCTCTTGTCTTACTGAATTCCATTTGATCAAATACCTTTCAGCGTTGCTCTGTTGGACAGAACTTTGCGTTTACTTCTCTGTCGCTCGTATTTAGGCCCGTGCTGCCCAACGGCAGATTGAAAGCGGCATTTCTCATGCTGCCAAATTGTAGTCTCCTCCTGTGATTTTCGTTCCCTCCTCCTCTTTCTTGCTTTTTTCTCTTTCTCTCTCTGCTCTTTCTGCGCAAAGCAGGTTTGATGTGGGCTGGATGCTCGCAATTGATCTAAAGCACTTTTATAGAATAGGAAACTTTTTTGTCTTGTTTGATTTGGCCATGTGCAGCAGAGGGAAGCGCAGATAAACACCTCTGTCTCTTCTGATTCTCCCAGACGCCGCGTGAGGCCCACAGACCACCATGCACGACCACGAATGCATGCATTGTAGTTCTTTAAACATGAGTGTGTTTGTGTGTGTGTGCAGCTTTTGTGTATTTCGTTGGTCTCTGCAGTTATTTGCTAGCTCATTAGGCTTTCCAGCTAGCTTGAGCAGAGCACCCTCAAAGATCAGCCTCAGCACTGGCACTAATGATACACATCAGCAGATGTGTGTTTGTGTGGGTTTGTCAATGTGAGGGTGTGTGACGATGCTGTTCAATATTCGTTGCACTTCACAACCACATGTCTTAATGACACATTTGCATCCCGTAATAACATATTTCCTAGTAAAACACTGGCTGAATCTGAATATGCTTACTTTCCTTCTATATAGTAGGTGAAAATAGTACGTGATAAGAATAGTATTTCCGAATTTATAAAACAGCATGCAAAAAGTACCTGGATAACCTGCTACATGGCTATATTTTGAAATATACATCAAATAGAATCTTTACTATCCCATGAGGCCATGACAGAAGAGTTGTGATTGGCAGGAACGCAATGGAACATGACAAATTTGTCTGGATTGCATTCATACTGCACACATTAGCTGCATTTCCATTACCCTTCAAATTGCACAAATTGAAATTGCAAATTGAAAATACGCCCAATGGAAACACGTACATTTTGCAAAAGACTCCCATATATCGGAAAAAAAGTTTTTTACGCTCACATGAGATGGTTTTCCAGGCAATTTGAAAAAGGAATATATCGCAAAATTGCAATGGAAACAGTTTTTTTTTTTTTTTCGCATTTACAGGTCACCTGGCATATGTAAAAGTTACATGATCATTCATTAATGTACTACAACCTCCCAGAAACACCTCATACGTGGCTGCTCTCAAGTATAAGGGGATTTTCTTGTCATTAATGCTTCGATAACCCCTTATTTACACTGCACACATCTGTGGGACATTACGGCTCCGACACAGCCACTGGAGCTGATCGCGGCCACTCTAGTCAATGCTTGTGTTTATACCAGCCGCGTCGCGACATGTTTCCATGCTGCTTCGTTAAAGATACGTACATATGTCTCCTTCGATTAAAAAAATGGCTAGGGGGGTCGCTGCAATATACATAAATCTACAAACAACTATCACCATGACTTATCGCGAGAGGAAAAAAAAAAGTTTTACTCTGACATTTCGCAATAGGTTTTTCTATCGACATTTATAAAATATTGCAAAACTGTAATGGAAACCCGACTATTGATACTATATAGAACATACTTTTTATTTATTTTTTACGATCATGAAGTACATACTTAGCTGAAATAAGAACTTACTCATATACAGCAACTGACCCTTCGCAGGGAGTTTGATTGACAGGTGATCTGACCAATCAGAATCTGCCATTTTTGTCAGACAAACAAACCAGACAAGAAAGTAGATTAACGTCGGTGGATGTGAACTTGAAAAATGGTGTGTATAGTCATATTTCCGCGATTAAAACAAGATACTTTCTGATGTTCATTCAAGTTTATTTCATGTTAAAACGAGTAAAGAGGAAGAGATGATCGGTTCACATGTCACTTGAACTGAGGCGCTACATCAATCTGTCACGACACATTAAGGAGCTACAAAACAGTATTTATTGTTTGAATTTCTTAAAAAAAATACAAAATTTTAAAGCTGAGACTTTGTTTCATATCTAAAGTAACCTGCTTTGTCTTGTCTGTCGTGTCGGTGCATTGTCAGTTTCCTCTTTGCTCTGAAATATTTTTTATCACTGCGTGAGAACACGGTGTGTGGTGTGAAAGCGACATGGCTTGTTGGACATAGCAATATTTGTAGCCCCACCCACGGCCTTTGTGATGTCATCAGGAGGGAAAAGTTGTTTAAAAAATAATTTAATTGTCTATTGCATTTTGATGAACGATTAGTATTTATGACTGGTCAAATGAAGTAAAAGTATTATTTCAAAGACAGCTGTAGGGCAAACACATAGAAGTACGGCCAGACTGTACTTTCTGGCTCGGCGTGGAGGTCAGAGAGAAGATTGCATCGGCAGGACTCACGGTGCGGCGCATCAGCTTTCAGCTCCATTCCATCAGGCTGACATGCCGAGATCAATTTCTGAGAGGGGCAGAACCATGTTCAGCCTGCTGTGCCCACTGAAGCCGGTTCTGACCCGGATTACGAAGTGCAGGCTCTGGGTACCAACCAGAAAACTACCAGCAGCTGTAGCTGTTCTCTTCTAAGATCTCACTTACTGTATGTCTACACGACCTCTTGACAGGGCTAAAGGCTTGCGGTGAAATTTATTGCCTTTTTTGTGCTTTCAGTTTATATTGCCTTGCAATTTTGTTCTGTAGTTATAAAATCTATTGTGGAAAGATTTACTATGTGCAGTAACTGCTCAAATAACATGCAGTGGCTGAATCTGAACACCAGTTGTGCTTAAAAAATATAAATAAATAAATAAATACATTTATTTGTTTATTTATTTTTATTTGATTAATTGATTGGTTTATTTATTAATTTTTAGTTGTTTTGTCCAGGTCAGATCGGTTACAAAGGCTATTCTTAGATGATGTGTTGACTGGTTTTAGCAAGCTTATCAGGCTGGATTTTTTTTTTTTATTCCTATACTTTTTTTTCTCCTTTAGTAACTCTTATTTTTGGCAGAAACTTTGGTTCCCATGGTGAAGTTGTGTAAGGGTTAGTTTATTTTTTAGTGACTGTTGTTGGGGAGAGTCTTCATGTTGGCTCTCATCACTCTTATTCTACACTGCCAGTGAAATGCCCCTCCTCTCAATATGTCCACCAAGAGACACAGGCCACAGTCAGGGGAAAACTTGCTTAAAAGTATTTTTCTGTTTTTACGACCATAAGCCTCTTTCACAAATTTTTCTCTCTCTCAGTCAATTCTTTACTTCCTGTATCACATCCCCATTTCCTCCATCATTTACTGTTCCTGTCAAGCCTGAGAACACATTTCTGCGATGCAGAAACCCATCTGATACACTATAGTGCATAGCTACGCAGAAAATAACTTAATGGGAGATGTTTTAATGAAATCCTTTCCCTTTGACTGTTCTTCTGCTGCTTCTGTGTATCCTAGTTATTAACTCATAAAGTTAATGTTTAATAATGCGCGCACGCACACACACACACACACACACACACACACACACTGTCATTTCTGTGTCCTTCCTGTTATGCCTCTGGGGGTGTGTGTGGGTGAAGTAAGCCCCCAGTGATGCACATTAAAGATGAAATATGCCATACGCAATTAATTATTAACCACGCAAACATGTTTTATCTTTTTATTTCTTATTTTTCTCTTTTTCGTCTCTTGTAGAGATAGGATTCAGCTTGAATTTTGTCACTGAATATGAAGAGAGCCTTATCCTCCTGTGCAACATCTCTCTCACTCTCTTTCTCTCTGCTCTTGTTCTATTCTAGAACAGCATACTAACTGATATGGAATCTCATAAGTGACCAATTTGGAGCACTTACATAGGCAGCAAAATGTGCATCATAAAAGCTCTCTGTATGTGACGTACAACAGTAATTTAACTCAACTTGTTTATGCTCTCACTCTGCTTATGAATCTCTGCAGACTGCATGTGTATTTCACAGGCTCTTTCATTTGACGATTGCCCTTCCATTTTTCTCAGAATAGAATATAGAGAATACTGTAGAACTAGTAAGAAGCAGCAGCAACAAAGTAGTCTGCTAAAATTTGCATTGATTTACCTGCCTAGATATACTGTTAATAGTTTTTGTTTGCTCTGTGTTAGTCTTATACAAGAGGTGGACAAAACATTAAACAATTAACAGGCAATTACGTTTACTGTTAACATTTACAGTGTTTACATTAGTCAGGTGGTTGACTCAAATATTTTATAAAATAGTCACATTTTATCTAGAGCGAACTGTTTTTTTTAACAATTTTCACATTCTTAAATAAATCAGTTATGCTCACCAAAGCCGCATTTATTTGACCAAAATACAGTAATAGCAACAGTAATGTTGTGAACTTTTTATTACAATGTAAAATAATTGTCTATTTTAATATATTTTAAAATGCAATTTTTTCCTGTGAATTGCAAAGCTAAATTTTCAGCATCCATTTCTTCAGTCTTCAGTGTCACATGATCCTATACAGAAATAATTTCCATATGCTGTTTTGGTGCTCAAGAAACATTTGTTATCATTAATGTTATTTATTTATTTATGTATTTATTTGGATGATTAGAAAATAGCAGCCTTTATTTGAAATATTTTGATCAATTTAATGCATCCTTGATGAATGAAAATAATATTTCAACAAACCAAATCAATCAATAATCAATCAGTCAGCTTTTTTAATCATATATTTCCTTCGCTTATGTAGTCACAGTAATTTTTTTTTGTAGGAATGAGACCTAAAGCTTGTGAATGTATCAGTGTGCGTGTGTTATATGCGTAAGGTCTCTAATTTTAATGTAGTTGTGGAGGGTAAAATCTCAGCGCTTGACTATGCATGAGGACACTAGTGCTCACTAAAGGTCAGAGCACAATATACGCTGAATACTTACCAGGTCCTGTTCTTAACAAAACCCACCTGTTCATTATTGTATGAACAAGTGGAAAACATACAATCTTACCTCACCCAAAACCTCAGCAGATAGTTAAACTGTGAGTCTTCAATTATCCTTAACCTCAGTGTTTTAAACGCTAATGAGTCTGTGTTACCGGCTTAACTGATAAAGAAAGATCAATGCGATGAAGGGTGTGAGCGAGCGAAATTAACCCCGCACTATCCAGGTGACCCGAGATGTCTGTCATCATAATGAGAACAGCACAGAATAAAATACATTGTTTTTCTCAGTGTGCCCATATCAGTAGCGGTTCAGATGTGTCTGGTTGCTTTTGGTTCATGCTTTTGGACTAATTATTTATTTGTATCAATAAGAGTCTTTGAAATACCTATGAAAACACTGATAAAGACAGAGAGGGTGATCTTCTCCACGGTATTATTTTCTCAGCCAAAGCAAAAGGGGGAGGAATGCAAGAAAAAGGGAGGATGACTGAGCGAAACAGAGCAATAACGTACCACTGTGTGTGTCAAACTCTGTTTTTCTATTCATGTATGCCATTATTTATTTACAACCGACTTATGGTGTACATTTTCTGTTCATTCACTCACCTACCACTTTCTCTTTCATTCACTTTCACATCATTTGTTTTAACCAATCAGAGACATGGAAATAAGTGTGCATCAAAGTCTATCTGTCTGTCTGTCTGTCTGTCTATCTATCTATCCAGTTTGTACCCATTGTTTAAGGCCTAAACTTCTGCAATGAAAAAAAAATAATAATAATTGACTCTAAATTAATATGAAGTCAACTGCATGTAAAGTAATTATGCAAAATTTCAAAAAATGCATTGTCATACTGCAGGACACTGCTGATGCTGCTTGGAGTGTCATGTCAACTATCCGACTGCCGATGCAGGTGATTCTTCTGCAAGCAAATAGCACAACCACTTACCTCTGCAGGACTCTAGATCCCTGATCGAACACACTGTACAGTCCTTGTGACAGCTCCAGATCATTCTGGAAGCTGCAAAACCAGGCTGTGGCAAAGAATGAACTCCATTGTGCTTGTACATTCAGCAGTGAAGTACCCCATTCTTATTATAGTGTACCTCTGGAAATCTCTTTCATTTTCTTTTTAGCAAAACCACAAAGACATAAACGTGCCTACTGCCAAAATTTCAATTTATTTTAGGTTTCCTTTCTAATCACAGGGGAATTTGTAGTACATTTTTCCAAATGTGTTTGCCAGTCGAGGACCGTAATTGCTGATTAGCACTATGGCAAATAAATCAAATGTTATTCAGGTCAATTTAGCAATTTATTCAATGAAGCATATACAGTATATACAGTGAATATGCTTGTGAATGGGATCCAAACTGACCCTCGCCAAGAGTCCAGTGTGAGTAAAAATAGACTTTTGCAAGTAAATTAAACAAGCTGGTTGGCTGATAACTTTATAGGGAAGTCAGGTTCCCGAAGAATAAATAGAGATATTCTCCATAGAGAAATTGATTTGTAACAATAACTTATAAATCTTTACAGACAACCTGTTGAGCATTCTGAGGTTATTAATGGTATATGCTTTTGTTGAAAACACGCCTCTTGTTCTTATTATTGCATTATTGTGTTTAACATAGGAATTTGTGGTGGAAAACATTCCTCATGATTCTATACAATTAAAAAATAATCAAGCTTTGCAGGGAACACCCATGAAGCACTGCGAATTATGTAATTGAGTTAGTCTCACTTCACTTTCAAAATACTTAAATATATGTATGTAATAAACTTGAAATATGTTGTTTCTATAGATATAATAATCAACTTTAAATGAACAGTTTTACATTTCACCATCATTTGTCCTTGTTATTTCACAGTACTTCATGGGATTGTAGTTCTTTCCGTTGCTAAAACCATTACACACAATCTTGTACTTTTGTCTTTCTGTCTGATTTTAAAATTGACTTAAAATCCTTTTTTTTTTCTTTGCCTCAAAGAAAAGTTTGTAAAATTGTTTATGCACCTTGTAGCTGATTGGGTCGGTGCATAGCTTATAAAAACAAATATTTTTTTTTATGGGGAAAATGAATGGAAACACACACATGGCCTAATGGTTAGAGAGTTGGACTCGTAATCCAAAGGTTGTGGGTTCGAATCTCGGGTCCGGCAGGGATTGTTGGTGAGGGAGTGAATAACCAGGGCTCTCTCCTCCTTCAATACCACGACTGAGGTGTCCTTGAGCAAGGCACCGAACCCCCAACTGCTCCCCGGGCGCTGTAACATGGCTGCCAACTGCTCCTGGTGTGTGTTCACTTAGGATGGGTTAAATGCAGAGAATACATTTCACTGCTGGTTATATAATCTCTATATAATCATGTATGTGACAAATAAAACAATTATTTATTATTATTTTACACACACGCAAATGGTACTTACAAACGCTACTAGGAGCTGGAACATTTAAACCTGTACAAAAAAACAGGTTTATCAGTGGTCAGAAACATTTGCAGTCAGTAAATATTCTCAATGAATGCAGGTGTGGCAAGAATTGATTTTGCCCCTGCGTTTGCAAATAACCCGAGAGGGAGGAAACCAAGCAAAAGACAAGTATTTTGGAGTGATTTTAGCTTGCACCGCATGACCAGAATCTGTTGAGTGAGAAGAGGACCTTTGTGCTGGCTTCTCTCCAGCCTGCCTGATGGCCTTGTCTCTAAGGAGAGAGAGAGGGGGAGAAACAGATAGATGGCTTTACAATCACCCCACCAACCTCGGACTGCACTGGCATCTCTAATCAGCTTCCCTTGCTCGCAGCATCCTGTTACCCAGGCAACAACCAAGCCTGCTCGTGTCCCGCTAAGGAGCGAGGCAGCACATTTAGAAATGAGAGAATACTGCTGCTCGCACAATCAAAAATCAGACAGACGATGCCGGAATTCTTAACGGAATGATTTACAATGGAAATAATACAGTCTCGCAGTGGAAAGAGCGATCAGATCACTCGCCAGCGGTGGGTATTTTTGTGTGCGAATTAGTTACCTGCAAATTTCGTGTGAAGGAGGAGCGTACATCGACCGATGTGTGTTTTTGTAGTTTTGAAAGGGTTATCAGGCTATTCCACAACCCTCCTCTCGAATTCTCGCACACACATGCACCTCTTCTAATCTGATGACTGCTTCTCACAGGGGGAATCACCAGCTGTCTGCAGCCCTCCTCCTCCTCATCACCTCCTCACTCCCTCACAGCAAATCCCCTCCCCGTCCGTTGAGTGCAGAAAGGTGTCTCGGAGGAGAGAGGGAAAGAGAAAGAGTATTGATTGGTTCTTCAGTTAGGCTAGACTAAATGGAGTGTGGATGGCCGTGCCACTAGAGGCGAGCCGCACAGGCTCAATTTTCTGAACCTTGTTCTTCTGGTGTGTAAAAGGTCGGGAGAGGTTAGTGAGTGTTAGCGCTGCACTTGCCGTCTCACCAACTCTTTCATTACTCTCCTTATTCCCCTTTCTTTATCAGTTTCCTTCTTTCTCCATCCTGCCACTTGACAGCAGTGTGTGAGTTTTATTTCAATCTGCCACGGGGGGGACAGTCTTCCCCTCAGCCCTAGTGTAGCCAGACGATGGACTGTCTGAAGACAGTCTGGTCAGCTTAGTTTGGCCACTAGGGTTCAGTTTAGTTCAGTTCAGCTCAGTTAGACCATAATGGTAGATGCTGTAACTACACCATCCACAAAGCATACATTAACAACCGTTCAGAAGTAACTGTTTATTCTAAATTAATTGAATTTAATGGACATAAAGGACATAAATGGACATAAAGAATCATACCTGAAACAGAAAACTAATAAATACAGTAATATTCCCTCCTCACTTTGGAAACTGTGAACTTCCACTCAGACACGTGCACACGTCAGTGTTTCTCCCGCGGGAGAAGAGTTTTTTTGAAGGGGGAAGGGTGTGGTCTCAAAATTAAAGATGAATGAGGCAACACAATGCCTGCAGGGATCACTCATACTTCATTAAATAAATAGCAAACAGTTATTTTGCTAAAATACATAATACATGGAGCAGTTTTGACGCTATATCATTGATTGTTTATGTTGTTAAGTGTAGTTACTAAGGCTGTTGCGCAGTGATACACACAAGCGATAGCCACGTTGTGTTTTCACCGCTTGCTGTGTTGTGTAAAAGAAGCTTCATCTGAGGCGTGTGCGCGCTGGAGCGGCTCGTCAAAGTTAAGTGCAAACATCATTTAAATCACCATATCACATTTATTGTTGAGTAGTATGAGGTTTCAAAGCATTTTAGATTGTTGTTTCTTATTGTGTACGTTCATAGAGGGAGAGACGGGACATACAGTAGAGTGCACTGGTGGCTCGTCTGTGCAAAAGATCCAACAAATAAACGCATTGAAAACACAGATGGACAAAAATAAAGTTTACAGAGTTTCAATGACGATCGCAAAGAACATGCCTGCGTCCCAATGTGCACACTGTCCATGCTAAATTCTATGTGATATTAGTCATTTTTAATACTATTTAGGGCAGATAGGGTGGATAGTATGCATATTGGGACGCAGGGCATGTTTCCTCAAAGCCAGCACTGGATTTAGCTCCAACCCTGATAAAAACTCAACTGCCTGATACTGTCTAGTATCTCTGAAAACCTTGATTAGCTTGTTGTTTGTAAACTATTGGCATATTAAACAAGATTACATCTTTAATATGAATGAATATGAACATGCATATTAATTAATAAATTGTATACATAAGTTGCATATTTTTGGTTTTTGTTGAATTGTAAATAATTATTTTATTTGTATTATTAAGAGGTTTGCACAAGAGTTAACTGTAAACTGCAAACATTCAACTTTGCTAAAATTAAATGTCTTGGTTTGGTCTACACTGGAAGTGTTCCATTAACTCTGTTAAACTATAATTACTAAAACTGAAACTAAAATATATAAAAACTAAATAAAAATCTGTTCACAAAATAAAAACCAAACTAAAACTAACAAAACCATTAATGAAACTAACTAAAACTAAACTGAAATTATAGGAAATTTGAAAACGATATTAAAATAAAAACTAATTTAAAAATTCAAAACTATAATATCCTTGCCACACAGGCAATTTGGAAACTTTGCACAAGAGCTATGCCAGTGAAGGAGTCTGAGACCACACAGTTATTCACTACAGAAAGTGAAAGCAAAAATTTATACTGCATAAACATCACATTAATTCTCTCAGAAACAACAGCTGAATCTACCTCAACATATGCTGATAATGGTAGGCTATATCAATCTTAATTTATTGGCTTATTATGTTAATAAATTATTAGAGTGATTTCTGTAGGATCATGTGACACTGAAGACTGGAGTAATGGCTGCTAAATTTCAGCTTTTTAAATAAATTACAAAATAAAACATTAAAATATCTATATTTTTTAATTATTATATTTCAGAATATTACTGTTTTTTTTTTTGGATCAAATAAATGCAGCCTCGGTGAGCACAATATACTTCTGTAGAAAGCATTCAAAAATGAATGATTTTATACTTTTGACCAGTATTGTACTTTGCAAATCATATCATTCTGCTACTTTTCTGTCACATTTTAGAATATTCTCTAGAGAAGGGTTTTGGACTGTGTGTGCTCTTGTGGTGGCATCAGCATTGCCATGACAACATGTGTACTTCAAAGAAGAAGAAAAACGTATCTCTTTTCAAGAAGTTAATGGCAATAGCCTTGCAAACTATGTTTAAAAATGAGCTTTTCTTAGAAGGTGCTCTCTGTACCTACCTTCATCTCCAAAGAAACTGGTTCACCCCAGGAAGTTCCCAATCAGATTAGTTTCTCAGACTGAGAAAGTGCTTGCTATTTTTGTGGGCAATATGCATCAGACAGTTAACTCAACATCTTCTAGCATGGTGTTTTATTATTATTATTATTATCTATTTAAGTTTGTTTTATTTTTAGTGCAATACGTTTTAGTGCAATAGCATACACATTTATTTCACTTAGCTCTGAACTGTAGGCTAACTCTCTCTCTCTCTCTCTCTCTCTCTCTCTCTCTCTCTCTCTCTCTCTCTCTCTCTCTCTCCCTCATTAGTATCACAGGTACTACATTTTGGAATTAGTTCAATTATTTTGCTTTATAGTGTTCAAAAAGACCAAAGGTGCAGTCTGAATGTGGTTCAATAGAGGATTCTGTTTTTGAATGAACAGGCAAAGAAAGGCCAGATTTTTTTGTGACATAGGAAACCATTACTACAGTACAACTTGCAACATTTCCCACCCAGTGGAATCTCTTTCTCACCTAATCACGTTGTTCTTAGTGCTGTTTTGCTGCCATACATCTTACTTAGCCTCCAGGATAAGATGCTAACTCTAAACTGACTTTCAAATAACTCATCACGGATAATCTCAGCCACCCACCATGCTTCAGTGAGCACAACCTATCTTCAACCTATCCTTAATTGTGATACTCTGAAAGGGTAACCTTGTGATCGTCAAGATGTTAGTGTATGTGTGTGGTTATTCCATAAGTGAGATTGAGTCCATACACACACGCACACACATACACTCACTTGCCCAGTCAGAAATGGGAGCATCAGGCTTGCAGTTGGGCCTCTGGGTGATGAGCCTGTAGACTAATTAAAAGATATGAGATCTAGCATATGGGCTGAGTTCTTCCTCTCCACCTGACACTTCTCACCTCCGTCCCTATGCTGGGATTTTCATTAGCTCTTAATCACGGCCTATTCAGCTGTGCATCACACTGTAATTCAAGTTGTGTTATTCTTGTAATATGACTCTGTGTGATATACTATATAGAAGATTTTAATTTATTTCTTCCTTTTTATTGAATAAATTGGTTTATTTGTTTTCCAGATACGAATGCCACTCTGTTGAACTGACAAGCAAATGCTACTGCCTGCTTGCTTGTTGCTTTATTTGTTTGTTTGTTTGTTGCATTCATTTTTTATTAAAATGGAATGAACACTATTTCCAAGCAAAGCATGTAAAGCATCACATATGCTAAATGCTTTTCTTGCTTAGATTGTTTGTCTTGTTTCCAGCCAAGATATCTAAACATTCTTAAATCAAGAAGGATTTTCTATTAAAGTAAAAATTATTGTCTTGTTTTCAGAAAAAAAAAGACAAAATTAAGTGAGTTTTTGCTTAGAACAAGCAAAATAATCTGCCAATGGGGTAAGCAAAATTATCTTATTTCAAACAGAAAACAAGATTGTTATGCTTACCCCATTGGCAGATTATTTTATTGGTTCAAGCAAAAAAAAAAAAAGAAATATATATATATACAGTATATACTGTATATATATATATATATATATATATATATATATATATATATATATATATATGTGTCAGTTGATTGTCAGAAGCGCGTTTTGACGCTGCCCATGTTAATGAATCAGCGGGTCGGCCATCATCACGTATCCGATGTGAATGCTGTCATATGGGTGGCGACAAAACACGCGCTGCTCACACTAACAACTCTACTAACACCTGTTTCACATTGTAAGCATCTTAAAGACATTCAAATCTGCATTCATGCTGCTGCTGATCCAGAAAGAGCAACACAAACAGTCTTTTCAACCACACATCGTTATTTATGTGTTACAGACATTTAAATAAAGAAGTAGGTCTACTGGGATAAAAGTTTATAGTTTGGGTATAAACACTTATTGTCTACAGTAGCGATCAAAACGAAAGTATCTTAAAGGGATAGTTCACTTTGAAATTAAAATTTGGTATCTATCAGCTTACCCCAAGGGCATCCAAGATGTAGGTGTCTTTTTGTAGGTGTCTTTTTCCCTAAGAGGGAAAAAGAACATGCACAGAGAAATCCAAATTAAACAATTCCCCATCGTAACTACACATTGATGGCCTAAGACACGAAACGAGCGGTTTGTGTGAGAAAACGAACAGTATTTATATCGTTTTTTACCTCTTGTACACAACCATGTCCAAGTGATCTGAGTGCGCACACGCATCTGGTGTGTGACGTGTGTGTGCGCGCGCTCTGGCTCATGCTGCATTCACACGGGGCGTCGGCGTCAACGCTTGACGGAGGGCGTGTCTGAAGCGTGGTGCTGACACAACTTTTCAAGCGCCAACGGAGGTGTCAGCCAATCAGATCGCCTCATGCAAATAGAAGTATGTGATTGGTTGTTGTAACTATGACGGTGCGTCAGCACCACGCTTCAGACACGCCCTCCGTCAAGCGTTGACGCCGACGCCCCGTGTGAATGCAGCGTGAGCCAGAGCGCGCGCACACACACCTCACACACCGGATGTGTGTGCGCACTCAGATCACTTGGACATGGTTGTGTACAAGAGGTAAAAAACGATATAAATACTGTTCGTTTTCTCACACAAACCGCTCGTTTCGTGTCTTAGGCCATCAATGTGTAGTTACGATGGGGAATTGTTTAATTTGGATTTCTCTGTGCATGTTCTTTTTCCCTCTTATAGAGACAGTGACCTATACCTGCCATTATATGACTGACAGACTAGAACGGTTTGACCTAAAAACATCAAAATTGGATCTACTGAAGAAAAAAAGACACCTACATCTTGGATGCCCTTGGGGTAAGCTGATAGATACCAAATTTTAATTTCAAAGTGAACTATCCCTTTAACACTTGTATTGTAACACTTATCTTCCGCCAGGAGGTGGCGACAACCCGTTTAAAAATGTATTTGACATTGAATCATTCATTCAGGAGATTCCAGTAGTGAAACAAGTCTTTATGAACTGAGACTCTGACTCCTTCATTGAATTTGTTATTTTTATTTTGTTCAAATGAATGTATATTATTAAAAGACTTAAGCAATGAACATTTTGTCAGAACCACTAGTAAATTACGTTATTTTGTTTAGTTTTCAAAAAAAAAAAAAAAAATCAGAATCATGAGAGAATCGTGATCTGCAATTTATAAAAAAAAAAATTTGGATTATCAATTTATTAAGAATCATGCAGCTCTAGTTTACATGTTGTTTATTACTGCATATCATTCATTAAAATAGAAGTTTAATTTCATAAAGTACAAATTGATTTAAAAATGAACCTACATTTTTTGCATTTTGTGTTTTTCAGTTGAATAAAAGACTATTTTTCCCTATATATTTCATAATTGAGGATTTTTTTTTTTTAAAGTCTAAAAATCTCGTCTCGTCTCGTTCTCGTGAACCCAGTCTCGTGTCTCGTCTCATATATATTATATGTAAATACAGAAATAAATAAATAATCACTTTTTTTTCTGAAAACAAGACAATATTTTTTATTTGTCTAGAAAATCCTTCTTGATTTAAGAATTTTTAGATATCTGGGCTGGAAACAAGACAAAAAAATCGAGTATTTTTTGCAGTTAATATACTATATAACGTTTGGACACTTTAACTGCTCTAAGACATAAAATTGATTTGTATAAAAAAATTGCAAACTAAGTGCCATCTTTCTATATTTAAAATTATAAATCAGTAGATATATTGTTTTAGATAGATAGATTCTACATCTTATAAAAAATGTAAATAAAAAGTGTTTTATTTATCGTGTGCTGTTTTGAGTCGTGTTATCCAAATGACGACACAGCTCAAGATCCGTGTCTAATCCTTGAGTGTTATACATGTAGACATGCATGCATGTGTTTGGTTTGTAGTAGCTCTGCAGTCTTTGTGTTCCAATCTGTTAATTACTGCCAAGGGCCACGTGCCACTCAATAACTACATTTAAATGAATAAATATGAAGTAAACAAGAGTGATGGGTCACTGAGTACCTGGGCAACACATTATTTTCTTGTGCAAATATGGAGAGCCGGGAGATGTTTATAACAGTTTAATTGTAATTAGGATACACCATACTAAATTGTTTTAGAAATAAAGATGAAGTCTAATGTAAAACAAGGCAACCTGGGTATACACAAATATATATTTTTTTAAATAAATAAATATATTAATTAATTAATGAATTAATTAATTAATTGATTCATATATTTACATTTTTAAACAAATAAATAAATAAAATAATAAACAAAAAAAAATTATAATGATACCATTCTGGGCCTGTGCATTTGCCCCTACAGTTACTAGTTCCATTACAACCATTAACATTAAATATATGTGCTAATTTGAGAGGACAAACTAGGACAAACTCCAAGAATTTTAATTTCTACTATTATTCATATGGTATGTAATTCATAAGAAATCTCACTGTAACTGTTGCAATCGTATTATTAGTATTATTAAAATAGCTGTGTTAAATGTGTTAAATGTGGTGGAAGTTGTGTGTTAATGTCTGCTTGTTTGTTGGTTGGCTTTTACTACATGAGTAATGTGATCAGTGCATTCTGTGTAAATTCATATAAAGATGACCACAGTTATTTAAGATAATTTGCAACATTTTGCGCTAAACCTTTCTGTTATTGGTCTTTAATAGACAATAGAGTCTGTAGATTAAGAATAAATGTCAGTAAAGTGATTTATGATGTGATGATATGTGGTCATGAGTTTTGCATCAGTAGATTTGTAAGCTCTTCTAGGTCACACTGAACTTACACTGCTCTGTGAAATGACATTTATTGCAGCTCAGATCCATCCAATCTATTGATTAATTTGACATTTTTAGAGCAGGATACGTTCTTGGTAGCTTGGGGTGTGTGGGTTTGGGTGGTGTGAGCAAAATATGCTCCATAGCAGCTGAATTCATCAGGAAAGTCAACACTTTGCCGTCATAAGAGATGCGAACCACGACATTTCCAGGAACGCAAACAGATAGAAATGCATCTTAATAGCAGAGCATTCCCAGAGATCCCGTGGACGTACATTTCAAGCTGTCAGAGAGCATGCCAGCGTGTCCCCAACAAATTCAAATGTGTGCACAGCAGCTCGCCTGGGAGGACGTCCCTAACTTACACACTATTGTCTTTTTTCCTTTCCTCCTCTCTCTCTCTCTGCTCTGATCTTTCCATCACTCGCCCTCTCCGTCTCCTTCCTGCCCTGAGACAGCCATTAACAAAAAGGCAGTGTTAAAATGGCTTTGCCAGCGCGCCTGACATGGCTGTCATTGTCCCAGAGATTACCCCCGTCCCCTGTCCATCCCACTGAGAAATGATGGAAGGGCCATGACAAAGTAAAGGGAGGGAAAAAATGGACAGAGAGCTGGGAAAAATGATTGACTGATTCATTACAGGCAGCAGGAAATGGTGAATGACTGTTGTCAAAGTGCCCATTATGAGGTCCTCAATGCATCTATGCCTGTTATGAGGTCATCAAACTACATTTTCAAATCAATATGAAATCAAAATGTAACCTTTTTACATTCTCAATGCATTTTCATGCTCATTTTGTGTACTATTCATCTGTGTGTGTTTATGATATACAATCAAAGTGCTTATTTACACCGCCATTCAAATGTTTGGAGTCGAAAGTCCTTCATGCTCACAATTGTTGCATGTATTTGATCAGAAATACCATAAAAACAGTTTTTTTTTTGTTCTCCCTGAGATGGCAAACCTGATTTTACAGAAGCCATTACTCCAGTCTTCAATGTCACATGATCCTTTTTTTATTATTAACACAGTTGAAAACAGCTGTACAGTTTGTCTATAGTCACATAGTATAATCATACATTACATCCAAAGAAAACACTAATCTGAATTGCAAATATTTGTTTCCTAAACAGATAATTATGTCTTCCTTGAGTCATTTTAGTTGCATTTGCATTTGTTTCAACTGTATCAGCTTCAAGCAGTTATCATTATTAAACCGTCATTGATGTGTCCTTTTTGTTTACCGGAAAATCAAGCGAGGCACAACATGCCAAAACTGTGAAAGCATGAAGAACAAAACATTCAAAAAAGAATGTGACAGATGCCTAACGATTCTTTATCTCCAAATGAGATCAGATGCTTGTACGATTAGTGTGTCACAAATAAGAGACAATGAAAAAGAGGAAAGCAAATCGCAAGCCACTGACCATGAATGAATCTGAAGCTTGCTGGCATAGCAGCTGCTTCCAGTCCTCCTCAGTGCCTTTACAGATTGCATTTCTCTCCTCACTATTAGCCTTGAATGAATGGATGAATAAACATTCTTTCATAATTTACTCACCCTTACATCATACCGAACTATATTAATTTCTTTAGTCAGCTGAACATAAAAGAAGATGTTTTGAAGAATTTTATACTGGTATTGCATGTTGAGTAGTTAATGAGAGAATTATCATTTAGCATTCCTTTAAAAGTTACTTGTTATACAATAATTAGATGTGCATTTTTCTTGGTTTGTTCCTTGGTGCTTTACATTTGCGGATCTTTGTAATTTGCTGTTTGTTGTCATCGTCATTACATAATTTGTGTCCCAGATTCTAAGCCACTTTGCTAGCACCACCTGCAAACCTCACTGCATGAAAAGAGAGAAGAACACAAATGATAGCTCTATTTAAGGCTATAATTATACTTTATGTGCATATTATATATTATGTGGTTTTGTGTCGGTTTTGCTAATCCGTTTTACTTACTTAAGACCCCTTAAGAAATGTGCCGTACAGCTACTCGACAAGCCAGAATCTAGCATGGCAACCACAATATCAGCTAGACGGCAAGCTCCATTGCACACCCACTGTCCTTATATCCTTTCTTTGTTCACTATAAGTGCAGACAGTCTACAGATGGCACAGTATGTACTCCATACACCACACTGAATCATCTTAAATTCGTTATGATGGGACGAAGACTTGAATAGAGAGGAGAAGGAGCAGCTCCAAAGCTTGTAATATTTAGGACATAGATCAGAAGCCCTTGCAAATATTAGGATGCTTGCATTGACGTAAAATCTCTTTTAATTGAGCTGGAATCACTCCAAACTGTCTGCTGCATTAAACATCGGCCATTGAAATACGGCCTGCATAATATGCCTAAGTGGTTACAACCGCACCGGTTCAAAGCTCAGCACCCTCTGGCACTGTGCAAAATTGTAACCATACTAAGTGTTATCTAATGAAATCAATTTAGCCCAGAGACCTTTCCACTTGGGATAGAATTGTTAGTTGCGTTATCTGTCTGGCCACCACAACATACATACAGTATTTTTAGCCTCCGAGCGATGAGAACTACAGTAACTGGAATTACGACTATATTTTCGATCTTATTTGTTTGTTTTAGTGTTTTTCCTGATTTAACCCTCTAATCACTTCAGTTGGATTAGAGCAGTTTTGCACTCTACGTCCTTTTATCAGTAAATCGTAAACCCAGCTCTCAAACCAAAGTAAATCCATCAGGAATGGCAGTCAAATAGCAGAGGATTTCGATCAGTCCAAAATTGTGTCCTGTTGTGCTCCAGTGTCATTGCTAGATTCAGGACCATTTACCATTAATGAAGGCCTACCCATGGCCATTAAGAGAGACAGAATAAAAGTTGCTGTAGTTTAGAATAAAATGCCAGCATCTACCCTCCCAATCCATCATGGTCCACTGCTCAAGAACAGAGATGTACCTCCGCCTGAGGGCATGTTCGTTCTAGGCCAATCAATGAGACTGCATTACTGTAAAATGAGTTCAATTCATTTTCAATAGAGACATAGTGGTAATGTTACGTGTTTAACTGACTGTAGCAACAGTTGAGAGGTAATAAAAGAGGGCAATTTCAGTATGTTATACAACTTTTCTCTCTTTCTGTTCTCAAAGTTAACTGATAAAAAAAAAGATCATTTATTTTTCCACCTAAAAACAGGAGGGGGAAAAATATGTTTGTTTCACTGTTTAAAAAATATTATCATCATTATTATTATTATTATTATTGTAGTGGCTCCCAAAGTTAGCAAGTTACCATGGTAACCTCAGTATCCTAGCAAAAATACCATATATATATATATATATATATATATTTCAAATGGAAATTCACGGTTCGGTTCGATACGACACGGTGGTGTCACGGTTCGGTATGTTTTCGATACGGGGGGGCGGGGTAATTGATTACGTTGCAGTGTTGGAAATATTTCTGTTTTAAACCATGAAGGCGAGCCAATGGATATCACACAAGCAAGCGTTTGCACCAGGCTTTGCACACGTGCAAACTTTGCGCAAGATTTATGCCGGTGAACGTCTTAATCTCAGTCAATTCTCTATAAGCAGAAAGTGAAAGTAAAAATGGAATGATGGAGTAATGATGGAGCTTTCGGCATCTGACGCCGCTTATTCTCTCAGAGACAAAGAAACGAATCTACTTCAACATGCTGATAACGGTATAGCCTATAGCTGTTTTCATTTATTTCCTTTATATTTCTCTTGTGGCCCGTACATACTGGGAAAAAAAAAAATGAGAAGAAACGTATTTCATGTTAAACAGGTTGTTTTTGAAAGTCGGTTAATATTTTAATTATGACTATAATTCTTGAGGTAGCCTATAGCCTAAAGACTGTTTTAAAATACCTTTTTTAAAAACATTTTAATTGAGCAGTAAATATAGCCTAATCTTATCCTCGCAGCGTGTCAGTTATGCATTAATTATTGCGGGGCAAATTAATTGTACTTTTAATTTAATAATAAAAGTAACTTCATAATAATAATAGGCCTACTAAAAATAAGAATGTAACAGGCCTACATTAATTGGAAATGCCAAATCTTCTTAATATTGCAAATAATAGATGTGTTTGACAATATCTCTGGCTATGGTCTATACAAGATCATCGTCTTTCGACGCACCCCAGCAAGGGGAGGTTATCGCAGGGCAGACAGTTACGTCGTTTGGCCTGTGTTGTTGAGCGCAGTGGCACTGATATTTCACACACTTTAAGCTTTTATTTTCCAAACGTAATAGGAATAGTCCAACGAATCGTTCGGTTTGTAATGCGTACCGAACCGAAAGCCTCGTACCGAACGGTTCAATATGAATACGCTTATCATTACACCCCTATATATATATATATATATATATATATATATATATATATATATATATATATATATATGCATTGGCTCTGATAGTAACTGTAGTAAGGAATGTAGGTATTTTTGCTGGGAAACTGAGGTTACCATGGTGACTTGCTAACTTTGGGAAGGGAAGTGGCAATTCATAATTCTGAGCCCACATACTTTAGATGTTTCCGTGCCTAATTATGTCTCTACTCTTTGCCTCTGAAGACACATTAAGATCCTGCAAATTTATTTTCAGGGTCTAAAATCATTTTCACTTCCTAACAGTGTTGCCCCACTGCACCGTTTTTTTTTTTTATATATATTTAACTTTTAATATGCTAACTGTATTTTTTCCCAACACTGTTCACTCATGCTAACTGTGTTAACATTTACCTTTTTTTCCCCCTCTGTGAAAAAGATGGCTATTCAGGGCTCGCTTACTTTTCTTTTTAGGACCGCTTGTGCTCCTAATTTAAAACATTTAGGAGCACGGTCAAAAATTTAGGAGCACCTTCAAATCAATAATCAAAAATTCTGATCAAAAATTAATCTTCCCATTACGAGGTGATATTTGACTCCTTAAAGTGATTTACAGGGAATTTTGTTTTTACCTTTGTAATGGAATTTTTCTAACTTTATTAAAAGTATGTCATATTTTATGTCAAATTCAAAAAATATATATTAATAAGCTTTTTATCATTTCTAATTAAAAAAAAAACAGAATAAAAACAAGTAGAACAAGTAGAATACGATCAATCAATCAAATTAAATCAGTATTTAAGAAATTCATTTGTACTACAGAGGTGGCACAGAAGAACACACAAGTGGCTTGTAGGTGTATTTTCAGATGTTTAATGAGGCTCAGAGGTTGCATAAGTGCAATTAAATTCATAAATTAAAAGGTTAATATTTTAAATATACAATTTTGAATGTAGAAATATTAAATGATTTAAATAACAGAAAAGATACATAAAAAATTTAACTGGCAGTAGGAGGCAGTATGTCACTGATTTTATCACTGAATCATTCATTTATTTGATTCGTTCGAACGGCTGATTCATTCAGGAATGTAGTACGTGACTGTCTTTATGAATGGGTAATTGAATCATTTACTCACTAGATTAGTTTAAAAACGAATCGTTCGTTCATAAACAAAACACCTCTGTGTTTGAATGGAAATGCGCAGCGGCCTGGCTGGGACTTTGTTAGAAAATATTTTTGTTGATGAAATAGAGCAAATTAAGGCAATAGTGTTGTAGTCAGACAATATAAGTCACTTAATATTAACTTCTTGTTTAATGAACTGTTGTATTAAATCAATATCACATTTGCAAACTCCCTTAATAATCATTAAAAGCTGTCACTCATCTTAGTTCATCGCGATCTCACAAAATCACTATAATCAACGAAGCTCCTTACACTGCACAATGATTATCTTGTTTACACTCTGTCTACACTTTTTTTGTTATAATGAGAGAATATGTCTGTGATACATGACTCAACGTTGCTACACGCAAGTACGTTAGAAACCTAAAGCTCCCTCAGCACAAACACAAATATGCTGATCGGGTCAGTCGCACTGATGCTCCTAAATATTTTTTCATAGTCGCACGCAGTAGTTTTCAGTTGCAAATGCGACTGATATGGTCACACTGTAGAGCCCTGCTATTGGTTTCCAACTTGATAAACTCCAAGTCCTGTATCATGTTCAGTATAATGACATTTGACTGTTGTTTCTTGCCTGACTGTAATAATACTTCAGCTTCAATTTATTTGATGTATCAGGATCCAATGCTTATAGCCTTTAATTTGAATACCAAATGGCAGCTCTTTCTCCTCATCCATCCTCTCTGATAACCAGTCACACCGATCAATCAATCAGACGATCTATATCTGTCTCCCTGGCTGTAATTGACACCATTTGCCCTAATCTGGGAACATCAAATTCAATAGTGCTTGATTTTTCTTTTGTCTAGGTTTTTAGAAATGTGTCACTTTGTTCTCCAAGCATGTGACGTGATGTATAAATACATTGTTTTGTTTTTTTTTTTTGGGGGGGGGGTCATATGAAAACCAGAAAATACCCATAGCGCTTCTCTTTTGAAAACGTGCTTCAAAGACAAGAAACATCAACGTGGATGGCCTGTTTTTGCTTCTCGTATCTCAGCGGAACCCCAGTGAAGCGTCCTGGTCAAAAAGACACCACTGAGCTCTTCACAGTTCTCTTCCATTAGTGTTTTCACTGGATCTTTTTTTTTCTTTTCCTTCAATTCTCAGCTTCTTTTGAAGACAATCAGACTTCTGCTCCTGCTGAGGTGACATAAAACACAAATGCCTGATCCATCTCGAACCCTCCTCTGTCTAGCTTTGCTTTTGTTGCAGCTTTTCTTTTCAGTGCTATTTTTCCCTGAGTTTCAAAATTGATTCCCTCTCTTTTTTTCTATCCCATGCTTTTTTTGTGAACCTCTTCTTTTACTCTTTCTCACACACTCACAGCACAGCATAGAAATCCTATTTAGCCAGTAAGTTCAACTGTTCTCCTCTAAAAGGCAAAAAAAGAAAAGATAAATTAATGAATAAAATTACGCAAATTCAGAGGGCTGGGAATGAGAAATGGACATGAGCAAAGTTTCAATGTGAAACCCATTGAGTTCTGGAATGCCGGCCTTTGCTAACTGTGCCGCCCCGAGGCAGTTGACCTCATATGTCTTTAACTAGTGGATGGAGGAGAACAAAGAAGTTATAGACAGTGCCCTTCCAACTGTACACGTTGTTTTCATCTGAGACATCCTCTGTACAGTGACTTTCCATGACAAGCCACTCTAAGCTGTGACTTCAATGGCATCAGAGCCCTACTGACTAATGTGTGGACTGTTCTGGTTTGTATTATTCAAGACACGGCCTTGGCAGGGCTGTGTGGATGTTTTATTCCACAATCATCAAAGCAGACAGCGTGCTTCTCCAATGCTTTGTTTGAGAAAATGAATGGGGAAAAAGACAAGAGCTGTAGATTTTGATGGGCCACAAAGCGTAATGTGTCACCAGCAGCCATCACTTTGGGTTAGTGTTACGATGTGTCTAAAAGAGCTTTCAGGATGTAGACTGATAGACCTTTTGAAGGGGCCTCAGGCAAGAAGTTAAGGGGAGATGACCCTCAGTCTCGGAAGAAGACAGTTTTGAGGGCAGATTAGATCAGCGGTTCTCATCTGGTTTTGCTAATGGTGACCCAACACTATACCAAAACCCTGTATTTAATGGGTTGAGGAATCTTGCACAAGATTTTTTTTTTTTTTTTTTTTTGCTATAGATGTCCTTTGGCAAACAAAATCTGAATTAAATGATTAAGGGTATATTTTACCCAAAAATAAAAATCCTGACATCATTGACCTCCTCTCCTTCCTATCGTGTAAGAGTTTATTCTGTGGAACAAAGAAAAAAAAAGTTGTTTGAGGGGATTTTTGTTTTGTTTTGTTTTGTTAAACTACCCCTTAAAGTAATGATTAACCAATGACAGAATTTTCATTTGTTTTAACAATAAAAATAAAGTTTAGTCTTGGGGAAAGTGATAAAATCTTCAAAACAAGTTGACTATGACACCAACAATCACACAGAAGAGGTAAATATATAATGTCTGATTAAACTAACATATTCATTAATCACATCAGTTTGGTATGATAACATCAAGCTATAATGTTTTTAATTTAATATCCTGTTAACCGAAAATGAGTATCGTAAACGTGTGCATCTGTAAAGTTGTTCACATGCAAAAAATGCTAATTTTGTACATTATACCAAACTTTTAGCATGAAAAACCTAATGAAATCACACAATAAGAATTTATGATGAAATACTGCATGTTTTAGTTTATTTAGACACATAGACTGGCAGCCACAAATGATATGTGATTTCTCATCCCTTTTAAATGTTTATAAATTCTAATAATTTCATTTAAATTCCCATTACAAAATTGAACTTAGCAGTTTTTCATTCTCTCCATGACTGAACAGACCTATGACTCACTTTTTGGTTGTGACCCACCAGTTGAAAACCACTGAATTATCCAGCCCGGTCTCATGTTCGTACGTAGGTATTAATACGTAACATTTACAAGCACAAAACGTACATTTATGTACGTATTTATCGATGCTAAAACGTCCAATTTAGACGTATTTCAACGTTTAAAACGTACAAATCGATACGTATTTTTAGCTAAAAACGTAAAAATATTTACGTATCTTTTATATCATTAAGATATTCGTATCAATGCATTTTTATCATTTTATCAATAAGCGATTTAGATTTTAGACCCTTTAACCTACCCCCAAACCTAAACCTACCCATTTTATAGCGAATATAAAACGCAACTGACCGAAGCATGCAGGAAAATAACAATTTTAGTAAGAATAATAGCATTAAAAATGTTTTTATAGTCGCTAATCCCACTCCTACCTCTAAACCTAAACAGAGCTATTTCTGTACAGTATAAGAAAAACATGACAGACAGATAAATGCAATTACAATCATTTATTTATTGCAAACACTTCAAAAGCACTACCAAAAGTAATCCAAATGACGATGCGTTGCAGCCGCAGTCCTCTCTGGCGGAATACAGTAGGTTTGTGTGAGGTGCAGAGCAGAATGTATGTTATTAATTGCTGAAAATACTATCCCGATTATTTTCCTGATCCTCTGGCTCTCAGTGAACTCCTCTCCTGAAGGCGCGCGCATGCTTGCATCTTTCAAACACACACACCTCACCAGAAACACGGCATGTCGCAATCTGTGACGAATGCAGGCGAGAGCCAATGAGCGTTCGATTGTTCTGCCGTAAAACCTGTCGTTTGAAGCGTCAACATTTGAATTCATAAGGAGCGCGTCGTCAGTCAGCGCGGGCTTTACTGTTTACGGTCGCTGGACTCGCTGCTCGGGATGGAGACGAAGATCGCCGAATAAAGGCTTGGATTTGGGTCTGTTCCTCGCAGTCGTATGGATTCTGAAGATCTGGATTACAGCGCATAAATAAAATTGTTTCATTTCGTAATTATGTTGTGGTTTTGGTGTTTTATATAGTTCTATTGTCCGAGAAAACGCTTTTTGTGGCCCATGGCAAACAAAGTAAACATTACATGACAAGTAAAGGTTAAACGATTGCAGAAATGTTATTTATTTTGAGGGTTTAAAGTGAAGTCTTGTTTAACATTATGTAGGCATATTCTTGGAAACGAGCTGGCAGAAATAACACAGAACAGAACGAAATGTTATCATTTCATATTAGGTAAACGGGTAAACAACTGAAAACAAGGTAATTGATATGACAACTAATAATAAAATGAATGCCGCAATTTCAATATTCATAAGGATTAATTTTTAGATGTAGTAATATGTCAGTTTTCAACGTTTAAATGCAGAAAATACGTAAGTATTTATACGTTTAGATGCTGAAAATACGTCAGTATTGTACGTTTTAGTGCCTGTAAAAACGTAAGTAAATGTACGTTTTATAGAACCACATTTTACGTAAAATACATACGAATTATCATGAGATCACGTTGAATTATCCCATGTCTCACCTATCAGACTCACACATGTTCCTGTTTTTTTCCCACTATATTTTCAGAATACGTTACAGGTCCACAGATTCCAAGAAAAGAAATAAGGTGAAAAAGACTAACTTTATTTTTTTTTTTACACTCCAAAGTGCCACAGCTCCCCTGACTGTGGTCCATTTGCACCCCTGTGGGAAGTGTCCGCTCATGATTTCCCATGTACAAATGTGTTTGAGAGTTTCTTGTCATCTCCAAGAGGTGTTTTAGTGCCATTACGGGGTTTTTGTAACCTGGAAATGGGGGTCAGGTATTGAAGATGCATCCGTCACAAATCTCAGTCCATAACCACAACACTTTATATCCCCCATCTGTTGGAGAGACGCTGCTAAACAGGGCTGCTTTTCTCTTCCCGTTCTTCTTTTTCATTCAGCAGGTTTGGATTTGAGCCTGGACTAGCCATCCTCCATATTTTATAACATCAATGAAAGGAAGCTGGCTTCACACTCAATCAGCTTGCTGCCTCTAAGCCCTGGAGAGAACATGCTTAGAGAGAGAGAGAGAGAAGAAGTGAAAAACAGAGAGAGAGAGAGATAAAGAGAGAAAATGGGAAGCAGCGAGAGTGGTAAAAAGAGATATAAAGACTGAGAGAAGAGAGGATGTAAGCAGATAAGAGGTTAGGAGAGTTTCGCTCTCCTTTGCATAGTTTTGTCCTTGTTTTGCGGCTCTGGGTGCTGCTCTGTTTGCGCTCCACGGCCCGTCTTGACCGGGTCATCGGTTGCTTCTACTAGATAGCTGCTAGGACAAATGCATGCAGAGAGAAAGTGGGGTGCATTTCACAAGCTGGCCATTTTTCTTTGCCAATAGGTTGGTTGTGTGTGCTCGGCACTGCTTTCTTACCAAATGGGATCAAACAAAGAGCAGCCCAGCTGCTCATTCAGAATTCGGAAGGAGAATTAATGCATTTCTTGTTTCCAAACTGTTTCTGTCTATGATGGTTTGTGCAGTTATCATAAAAAATATAACTTGGTGATATTAATGGATTTTAAAGGTCAAAGTCATGCTTTCAGATACTATTTGATTTTATTTCTTGCTTTTTTGTGATTCCAAAACCTTCCCAGATTATTATTCCTCAATGTTTTCCATTCGCAGTGGATCATAGTCATTTGGATTATTGTTAGATTGTCCTACTTCTGTCTTGTAGCTCTTGTGACAGTATTTGGGACAGTATTCCATTCCATATTGATGTAGTGTGTTTTAGAGACTTTATAATCTGCTTTTATTCTTAGTTCAATGGCAGCTTGTGCTATGGTAATGCCAGACATTACATTTGGGAAAATAATAGTCATTTTAATCCTCAAAAGCATGTCCTTTTCGTGGGTTGTGTCAAACCCTCCCCCAGTTCTGGCACATAGCACGTTGCCACATTGTATTCCCCTTCCCCCTTTTTGCTGACACTCCCAAGAGTCATTAGGATCTAGGAAAACATGGAAATCAGGATCCATGTTTACACATGCAGCTGAAATTTGCTAAACTAAAACCAAAAAAACTATTTTAGTGTGTGTACAATCTAAAATAATACCTCAGTGACACTGGGTGATAATGCTTATTGCTGCTGACAGGGTGTTGGTTCCCTGGGGTCAGGACTGTTGAAGAGCTGCATGGCTATAACAGCCCATAAAATGTGGCCAGGCCTCCACCACCTCCAGCCCTGCTCTCTCTTGGTGCCCACAAAGGGGGGAAGTACTGGAAGACATGTAGCCAGAGCAGAGAAATCCTCGCCAGCTTATCGTCCTGTGCTTGTGGCCATTGATACCACATCTTTATCGGCCAGATCTGCCTTGCCGACCGCCCAGATTATAAAAGGTCTCTCAGAGTTTGGAACAGATAGTCTTCTCTGGCTTATCTACATTATAGATGGCTTTCCTCCTAGTCTCATAGTGTTAGACTTACAATCAGCAGCAACTGATCTCGACAGAACAGGCAGAAATAGCTTTTATCCCCGTATTTGGATTTGTATTGTTTTCCCATTAAAGAGGACCTGGAATTGTGCCCTGACTTTGTAATTGCCTTTGAAAATACGATTAAAACAAAGAGTGTAGATCAAGTGTCTTTGATTGAAGAGCGCAGGCAAAATACGACCGTATATGTTTATATTGTTAGTGATCTGTCTTTTTTTGTTTTGTTTTGTTTTTAAGCAACTGCTTATTCAAATAAAGATCAAAGCAGAAATGATATTGTGACTAGGAACAAAAACAAATTCAAATTTAAATGAATTGAGACAATTTACACACACACACACACACACACACACACACACACACACACACACACACGCACACACACACACACACGGACAGTGTGTTAGTGAGAAAAGTTTGTACTTTTCCATTTATTAATAAAAAGGGTCTCTGGAGGTGTTTTTTTCTATATTGTTCATTAATAAATGAGAGTCTGACTTATGATTTATTGCATTTCTGATCATTCGTCAAGTCATACGTCAATAAAAGCGTTAACTTTTTATATGCTTTCAATGTGTTTTAATTGTATGTCTGCAGTCTTCAGTTTTACATGACTTTCAGAAATCCTTCTAATATGCTGACTTGGTGCTTTTTTTTGGTATCAATGTTGAGAGCAGTTGTGTTGCTTAACTTTTTTTTTTTTAGGATTCTTTGATTATAAGAAAGTTCACATGAAAAGTCTTTACTTTTGAACAATATAATGCATCCTTTCTGAATAAATTAATAAATAAATCTTACTGACGCCTGACTTTTGCCCGTTAGTGTAAATACCAACCCTGTTTATTAGATAACCCTGATTTGTTTAATTAATTAATTAACACTTTTTGGAAACCAGCTCAGATATCTGTTCATACTAGGTATAATGAAGATCTTTGCAGAGTTTTCCGCCCTGTAAATTACTTCCTTGAGGTTAGGAGAAGTCGCTCAAGAAGTACAGTAAGGAGAAGGGGATTTAAGGAATGAGCTATATGGACAGGAATAGGGCGAAGGTCTTGATTTACTGCCGTCCATCAAAGCAGGCCAGCTGCTGGCCTGGCAGGCGGAGGGCACCGTTAAAGCCAGCAGCTTCCCTGAGACAAAGCCTCTCTGGCTGAGGCTCGTCATTACCGCCGCTGCAGGGTTATGCTGTCTGGGACCATCTGTATTAGCAGGCCGTCTGACGGAGCTCTCAGAAGAAGCAGAAATGTATCCACATGACTCTAGCAGGCATTTCCCAGGCTGTAATTAAGCTCCTAGCCATGGCCCCGCTTGCCAGGCTTGAGCGCAAGGAGACCCAATCCTGCTCATTAGCATGGCACCCAGAGTCAAAGTGCTAACGTTGCTATAATTACAGCACAGGCACTAGATCCAGAACACATTGACTTTGGTCTGCGGCTTTATCCTTAGCGCTTCGCTAGCTCTACCCAAACTAACCTCCAGGCAGATTGACTTGCAGATTGAGAAATGTAACTACAGTAAAGCTAGAGGAGACGTTTTGATTGGCACTACGTTGAACGGATAGGATGCTAGGCATCATCGATTGTGTGCATGTTAGCGTGTGGATAAAGCTGTGTTTAAGTGTCACACAAGTGATTTACCTGCTACACCAGTTGCCAGCAGTGGTTGTGCTTTAGCTGGAAGGCCTGCAATTAGCAAAATGATGCGTTTAGATCCAGTCCGGTGCTTTGAGCCAGCTGGCCTGGGTGTAAAGAGATTTTTCTCTGTTCAGTCTAGCTGATATAGACTTGTGTACAAGTGGCTAATGGGTACATCAACCAGACTAGATTTTTTTTTTCTTTTTTGGTGAGGTACAGAAAGTGTGTGTGTAAACCAGAGATCACATGAAGACACCTGAAAGACTCTAAGCTGTAAGTTCTGCTCTTGTGGCCACTGGGAGCCTGGCAGACATACAAACACCATAATGGTCTCCCAGCTTGCTGCAGGGCTTCTGTGCCATGCTGGTCCCATGACTGGTCCAGGTCAGCCAACAAACCATGCCGGCATATTGAAGCACAGGGACACAACATGGCAGTGCATGCTCTTCCTTTGTATGTGTCATGTGTTGTTGTTCGGTGTCTGACAGTGGACCTCTGGACAGGCACTAGTCCTCTTCAGGCTTTCTGTGGCTTTTAGATGCTGATAGCCTGTACTGATGTGGTACAATTAAAGGGGTAGTACACTAAATGTGCAGAATTATACTATTGTTCAGAATTTTTAGCTTAGGTTGTTGGTTTGTTTATTTGTGAAATTAATACTTTTATGATGGACACATTAAATTGATCAAAGGTGACAGTAAAGTCATTTATAATGTTACAAGATTTATATTTAAAAAAAAGTAGAAATCAGTAATATTTTACAATATTTCTATTTTTATTGTTTTTGACCAAATAAATCCAGCGATTTGATCGGTTCTTTTGAGAAAAAAATTATCGTCATATCATACAAACAGAAATGTCTTTACAGCATCAAATTAAAAGGTTTGGTTTAACTTGAAGAAACTGTGACAGAAATATACTACTTAATGTAGTGATACTACTACTACTACTACTACTAATAATATTATTATTAAAGCATTATTTTTTTTAAAGGAATACTTACCAGAAAAAAAAAAATATTTACCAGAATTTATTTACCAGGAAAATGTAAATACACAACTTTTTAAAAAAATGTTTATATATATATATATATATAAACAATTGATTAGATATGCTTTTGAATGTTAAAATTTAATGAAACCATTAAAACAGAATCCAGAAAAATTAATTGTGTAATAAATTTATGATGAAAGTTTTATGATTTCAATTAATTATATTCATTTTTAGGCTCTAAAGGATCTGATGCATCTGACAAATTGGGATGTTTTAGTCTTCAGGCTTAGCTGACAGTCCTGTTTTCCCTCCCTCTATCTCTGCACTGAAGCCTGGCCACCCCTCCCTCTTGTTTCTGTGAAATCAAATCACATTAATAGCCGCTCCGATGCATCCTTTGTACCTTTGCTGGCCACTAATGCCTAATGACCCATACAATATTAATTTAATCACTTTAGGGTGGCCAAATAGTTTTGTCAAACAAGTTTGCAATTTGTGTAATTGTTAACCATGTAGTCCTCTTTGTTGTTGTTTTTTTTGTTTTTGTTTTTTTTTTTTTGGGGGGGGGGGGGTTATCCCGTGGAGAAAAAAAGTGTGTGATGTACATAATAGCGATAATGAACAATGAATTTCCACTTTCATTGGACATTTAATTGGAGTGATAGTGATGGAGAAGAGAGGTGGTCAGGCGTAGAATACCCAAACCATCTTTGTTCTGTCAGCCTATTTTAGCAAGATGAGTGGCCCTAAGCAGTAAACAATAGAACATGAGTACTGTATTGATCCCTGAGGGGAAATTCAGGTGCAAACTAGGAGCGACATCAAACAGAGTGCTCAAAAAACACCACTATACATAGAACACAATTAAGACCATGCGAGACACATAGTGCCAGTCGCATCAAATGCATAGCTTGCAGTGTGAATGCATTATGTGGTATTATCTTGTTAGATCATGAATAGGAGGAACAAATGTCCTTGTTGAATGTCATTGTTCCTCACTGGGGTAACCCTCTCAGGAACGTGTGTGTGTGCTCATGTATGTGGAGACGGCATTGTAATGTCAAAGCAGAAGGCAAACACTAACAACTGTAGAGCTTCAAAGAGCACAATGGTGGAATAAGTTGGTGGCTGAAGGTGCTTCAAGATCGTTGTTCTCCAAGGGCACATTGCTTTGAGTAAACCAGGGTTATGGAGTTGGCTTTTGTGAATAATTTGTATATAGTGTTATATCACAGATCACGGCATAGAAAAATACGCCAACCACCCTACACCCAGGCAAGACTTCCAGATACTTGAAGGATTACAGTACCTCCACAATCCTGCTCTAGGCCCCGTTTCCCAAAAGAATCGTAAGCAGTGCTTAATCTCAAATAAAATGAATGATGAAAATGTTTGACAGTCCCAGTTTCTCAAAAGCATCTTAACTTTAGTATTTGAAGAACATCATAGAAAGCGATATGGCCACTACCTGGCTACTGAGTGGAACCAGTCTCAGCCACCCTTAGATTACACATAAAACTCAATCTCACATAATTATGTTAAGTGCATTTTTGGGAAAGAAAACATTTATGTGGAACACAAAAGGAAAATGAGAAATTTTGAGAAATGTGTCTTTTTGTCCATGCAGTTTTTGGACCCCATTGACCTCCATTGAATGGTTAAAACCAGTTCAAACTTTCTTCAGAATATCTTCTTTTGTTTTCTGCCTAAGAAAGGAAATTATACAGTTTTTGGAATGACATGAGGATGAGTGAAACTTAGCCCTTTAACAGCTACAATACATTGAAAAATTAGGCCCTGGACCCATGCTGGTTTTAAAGACAGAAGTCCACCAACAAATCATTTGTTTTGCTGATGTTTAGCTGTGGCCATTTCCCCTGAAGCCCAAAGACAAAGTGCATTAGCGATTCAAACAGTATGTTCATTGCTCACATAAGAAAAGACATGGATAGAAAAAAGGTCTTGTTTATTTATGCTTGTAAACTACAGGACAAATGAGACCTCAAAACAAGCTTAGAGAATTGCTATAATAATTTATTTAAAAAAATGTCTATCTGAGGGCATTTTGAGATCTTAATCTATATGGTTCAGATTTACACACTGTTAATAAATATTATTTGTATTGTTATCATTTGTCCCAATGGTTGTTCTATATGTGGTTAATGCTGTTTTGCATTCAGTGGGAAACGAAACAGATGTAAAGCCTTGAGGCATTTTGCAAGGCTCAGTAAACTGTGCTTCAAGCAATCAACATGATTGAAAACAGAACAAATGCAAGTTTAAAAATTCAGCTCCATTGATCCCACAACAGAGCACATTAAGTGCACAATGGGGCCTTTGTAAAAAACAGTTGATTCCTCATCACAAGGGCTTGTGTTTGTCATTATTGGTCAATAGGGTAGCAATACACTTTGCGCGTTTACAATGTTTGTTTTATCTAAGATTGAGATGCACTTTTAATCAGATCTTTTCATTTACATTTAGGTGTTTAGTTGACACTTACCCAAATGAGGTGTTCTACAAAAAAGTGATTTATCTTAGGATCCTTGTAGAAGAATACAAAGTGCTTGTACAGAGATGTAGGTAATATTGGTGTGACGTTAAACGATTTATAAGTTGATTTCACAACAGCATTTTCTCAACCAAAGGCATTGGAATTTCAGTTTGTTGTAATTATGCTGCTCACATGCAACAATTGCTTGGTTTAATGGTTTTGTTACTTTATAATGACTTACTAAGGTGCTGGAGGTTTGTTTATTGACATCTGCACATTGCTCTGATAACGTTAATAGCATAGGTTGGTGGAGCATTGGTAATAAAGTGCTGTGGATGTGAAGGGAAACGCCCCATAAAAGTTTATTGACTCACACTTGCTCCTCTAAGGGCAATTGTTTAGTGGATCTCTTTTGAATATTAGAGTGATGCTTTATTGAAGCCATTACTGACTGATCTGAGCCTCATCCTAACAGGTCTTGCATTTGGTGATGTTGCCTTTGCACACTGACTCAGGACCACATTCTCCCTCTCCTAACTCAACTGTGTTTTACGAGCAATTAGCAGATTGCTCTAAGATCAGAATTAAAGAGTAACATCTACAGAAATTTGACAGTTGACATTCAATCTCAATGCAAATGCAATGCAGAAATACTCAGATGCTTTTTATTTTGGTGTGGCATAGTGTAAAACCTTGATACTTTTTTTTTTTTTTTTTTGCACCAGTTCCTTTTGCCAAAATAATTCTGGCTCAAATTGGAAGGACACCGTTTGTGAACGGCAATTTTTATAGACATTCCAGGGGTGCTGAATTGAATTGAGGTCTTGGTTTTGACTGAGCCTTTTTGGGACATGAACCTTTTTTGGCACTCTGATGTGGTTTGTGCTGTATGTTTCAGGTCGTTGTCCTACTGAAGGAAGAATCGTCTTCTAATTCCCAGTGCTCTTTGTCAATTGCAGCACGATTTCCTCCAGGATTTTGCTGCGCTTAGTGCTTCTCCAATTTTTCCTTTTGCCTTCAAGGGTTTTACAGACCTTGCCACAAAGAAGCCTCCCTAAAGTGTGATGCTGCCATCAACGTGCCTCAATGTAGTTAATAGCTTTGTGTTGAAATCTAAAACACCACCAAATCTCTCTCCGCATTTGTGAGCCTCTGGGCAAACTCCAGCAGAGATGTGATATCAGGCTATGTTTTTGTCCCCCAAAAGAGGCTTTCTTCCTGACACTCTTCCATCAAAATGAATTGTGTTTGCGGTTGTTTTCTTGTGAACATTTCACCGGGGTCATCACAAAAAGTACCTGAGACAATATTTTGTGAGTTAGTCCCATAGAGGGCCTTAGTCTGTGGAACCTGGGAGTCCATACAGATATTTCAATGGGCTCATGTAGGTTGTATTTAGAACACATAGTCTGCATGGCTTCCATATATTCTTTCACAATTGTTCTGGGCATTGTGAGAACAATTATGGGTAATTTGCTTTTTCAATTTGAATGGGATAAAATGGGTGTGCGTATGGATATTTTTTGTGATTGAAAGATGTCTAGATGTTACTCATCTGCAATGACTGAACTTTGATTATGATACATACAAATTCTATTTGGGGTGGAGTCTAATCACTGTCAGCCGTGTTGATTTGATTGGCCCTATTCATCTGACTCCAAGGAAGAAGCTGTCAGAGGTTGTGAGGGTATGGACTTTGGCCCATGTGGCCGACAGTGCATTAAAACTGGCATTGAGGGGCCAACTCCATCTGCATTTATTTATTCACTTATTGAATGCAATGAATTAGGGCCGCTACCAGGCTCTGCCAAAGTAAGTCTGTCAGACTTGGCACCAAGAAACTAGTTGGGAGATGATGTGGTGAGGCGGGGATTCAAGCGCCTCAGTAAAGCTCCCAACATTAATCTCTTTCTGTCTGAAATCTGACTGAGGCTTTTAACTAACTGGTGTTCATGAATCGAGGCCAGACATTGGCAGCCCCCCTAATCCCTCACAGTTTGGATATGAAGATCTTGGATCAACATTTGCTCACCAGTGGCATCTTCTGTCTTGAACCTCAGCCAAACCACACCACTCTACTATATAGAGCTATATGACAGATGAAATGGACAGCTCCTTTTGTAAAACGTGTGTTCTCCAGTGATGAGATGCTTAACTCAAACACTGTTTTATTGATTGTGCCAGTTTGGATCCAGCTCATTTTGAAGTACTAATGGAAAACCTAGCGCTTAGTGGTAATGGTGCGATTACACACCGAAAGAGCCTTGAATGAGAGTCTGGGCAGATTTAAACCAGTAGACCGTGTATGGTTAATGACCTGTTTTGGTGCCGTCCTGTGGGTTTTAACCTTGGTTAAAACTGTGTCCATTATGATACTATTCACTGCCTGATATGCAACGTTTCCTGACATGCATGGCCTTTTACGACTAAGAAGACGTGAAACGTATAGCATGAAATTGAACAGCATATCGTACGCTGGTTCAGCATTTAACTGGTCGTAATTTAAAAATATTATTCTGGGGTTAAAATTTTTTTGATATCTCTCAGCACTCATGGAGTTATTATTCAGACTGTATTTCAAGGTAGTTACAACCATAGTCATGCTAGTTAGCTGAAATTGTAAGCTACAAGCAAAAAGTAGCTAACTGCAGTTGACAATATAATAAATAATATAATTGTGTGTATATATTAGATAGCAGTGTAGTACTATGTTGATATTTGTTCAAAAATGTATTGTAGATTGCCACTAGAAATGTAGAAAAAGCAGAAGTACTGTGATGCTGCTAAAATTTTTTTTAGTTAAGTTAGTAGAGTGACTGCCTTTAGTAAGTTGCACTAGTATCTGTGAATATGTGTATATGTTCATAGATGCCTTGTGTGTGGTTTGAGGCATGTTATCCCACAGTATTTCTCCAGTTCTCCTCTCTGGGAGCTTTGATGAAATGCTGCTCGCACCTCGCTAGAACGCTCTCTCTTCCCCCCATCACTCCTTTCTCTTCTTCTCCCACAGAGAGGGGTGGCATGGGGCTCTGTTTCCCTTTCTAGTGCTTGCTTTTGTTCTGTTTTTCTCTTTTGTTGAGTTTGTTTTGACAGCATGTATTACCACAGCTCATGAGGGTTTGAAGAGACTAGCTGCTAACATTAGCATGGTAGCGTATTTGCTTTCGGCACGCATAAAGTCATCTTTTCCATTCCTTCTGGTTTAGAGGACTCTATAGAGTTGCTCATATATTTACTGTGGGTAGTCTGCTTATATATTGCTCTAAGTGCCTTACCTTTTAAAAAATATATATATATATATATATATATTGTATTTGTTTGTTTGTTTGTTTGTGTTTGTGTGTGTGGAAATAGCACATCATATTGAATTATTATTATTTTTTTTTTTTGTCAACCACCAACCCTGATTTTCTTCCTTTTTTTGCATTCCTGCCATCAAATCAGTTAATTGTACTCACAATTAACTGTCTTTCATTTGCATTGTGAAGAATGAGTTCACCTCAATGATTAAATATTGCCTTGTTTTTAACCTTGCTGCATTTCACATATCACCAGAGGCTGTCTGGCATTCGATCAATTGAAGCCTCAATCAGATCAATCAGCCCTCTCGGGTTCTGACCTGCACATCGATCATCAGTAAGGCCTTGTGATGTGCGATGTGCTCTACTGCTTCATTAAAAGCCTATTCCGTTGCGATGGGTGACAATGGATTAGCATGGAAGCCACCTATTCTGAGCCACCTATTCAGGCCACTAAAGGCTGATCAGTGGGCTCTCAGCACCTATAAAACTGCTAACGATTGTAAAGGCTTTAAGTTGAAAGTCAATTGCTCTTTTACCTCCATTCATAAGTTCACTGAAGATTTTCAGGTGCTGTATCACACACTTTTCTCACTCGCTCATAAGGACGTTCACCCATACTCCCAGAAAGCTTTCACTTCATCGTAGGCCTTTACAATTAAATTGTTTAAAACTGAAACATTTTCTAGTGCGACTACGAAACCACAAATGGCCCTGTTTTAAAATTTTAATAAATATATAATATATATAAATATATCTGGATGTGCTCCATGCTTCAAAGTGAAGGAGTGTCACTCTGTTCTGCTGTTTACTGCATATGTGTGCGGCTCATGAGCCGTTTCTCTCAGAGCAGTACATGAAATAGAGTTTGCACACAAACTCAGTATTAAATCTATGCTGGAGTTTGCTCAAAGTTGCACTGAAAATAACAAAGTGCTCCACATTTTTCTCATTCACATTGATCCCAACATTTGTCTATCCCAACATTTTATTGTTTATTATTATTGCATAATTATTATTACAAAAAATAAGGATTATAAATTATCTTGAAATCTGAACTGGTATTCATAAGAATATTAACTGAGAGTGACAATTAGCCTATCATCACCATTACAACAACAACAACAACAACAACAACAATAATAATAATAATAATAATAATTATTATTATTATTTTGATCAGGTTCCCTGCAAGTAAAAAGGCAGCTAAAGTGTGTTTAATTTTAAAGGAATTGTTATTTTTGTTGTTTTAACCATAATATCTAACCAATTTAAATATAGGTTAAATGTTTATCATGGCTCAATTGCTGTATATGTAAAAAAAAAAAAAAAAAAACTTTTTTTTTTTTGGACCAAATGAAAACTTAACATTTCTGGGGTCATCCTGGTTGGGTAAACCTCTATAGTGGTGAACAGAAAATGCAACAAATATAATTTTCCTGTTCTCATTTGCAGATAAATTAGTAAATAAATAAATACATAATCAATCAATCAATCCATCCATCCATCATAGTGATTCTATGACCTTAGTATAGTGCAGGGGTAGGCAACGTCGGTCCTGGAGTGCCGCTGTCCTGCAGAGTTTAGCTCCAACCCTGAAAATAACATCACCTGCCTATTAGCCCTAGTAATTCTGAAGACCTTGATTAGCTTGTTCAGGTGTGTTTGATTAGGGTTGGAGCTAAACGCTACAGGACAGCGGCACTCCAGGACCGACGTTGCCTACCCCTGGTATAGTGTGTATATAACTTGGCTACACATACAATGTTATAACTGTGGGAATGCGTCATCACAGTCTGTGAAAAGGGTCCATTGGTGCAACCCTACTTCATTCTATCCAAAACTGGTTTCCTAGCTCTAACGAGCCGTTCCTGACAGACTGTCTCTGTGTCGGAGCACTTACTCTTCCATCCAGCATAGACATACGGCAGCAGTAAAATTGATGAAAGAGAGCAGCAAACAAACGAGTCATTGCGCTCAATACTTCAGCCATTTAATTTCTTTAAATAGTATATTTTTTTGTTCCCTTAACCCCTAATTCTGTTTGAAGGACTCAAGATGCTGTGGTTCCCGGCTATTACAAGGTCATACATCATAAACATGAGGACTGAATGTCTGAGCATAAAAAGCGAGTGTCTCTGTCAGATCGGATATTTGGAGATCTGCTGTGTTTGCCTGTGGCTTGGCCGAGGGTGCCTTAGAGATGTTCTTCTAATGCCTTTGCCTCTTTTACTCTTTGAGTTTTTAATAGCCAGAGAAAAAGCTATTTTCTGTCTGAGTAAGCTTAACATCATATATCATAAATATCTCAAAGCTCTGAAGATAAATCGTTATAGTTTCTTGAAATCCTTGGTTATATAAGTATAAGTTTGCTTTGCTGCTGAAATAGATTCATAGATGCTTTGCACAATTGAACCACAAACAATTTGGATTTTGTCACAAACTTCCACTGAGCTTCTCTATTTACTCTGTCCTTGGGTTGGTATGTGGTATCTGGGGTAGATTTGCGCCTCACATTTCACAATAGAAATTCTTCGCATTCTGGTGTGGAGAATTGTGTCCACTATGAGAGTTTTCTCACACCCAGGCTGACTTACTAAAGAGATTAAGGCGAACAAACAAACTTAGCCAGCAACGCTATTTCCTGTGGATATTTTGTTGAACTGCATCATGGTCTCACTTGCTTAATTTGCTGCTTAAGTGTTTTGAAATTTGAATCTGAAGTGGCAAAATGATTCATAGATTGTAATTGCATTTAAAGACTCTTGCATTCCCACAGAACAAGATCAGAAGTTTGATCTATATTGTGACTCAATACTGTAAATATTTGCATGCTGGAGGGCTGAACACTCAGATGGTGCTCTCTTCTCGCTCAATGACAAAATAGATTTGCATTTCCTGAAGGAAGAAGTGCTTGTTAGGCAATTAAAGAGAGTCGTGTGAAAATTCCCAGAATGCTTAAGGTTTAAGGTTTGGTTGCTGTCTATAAATTGTTAAATAGATGCAAGCAAGATAAGACATGATTGATTTCATTATTAAATATCTCAAAAATTCAAAATGGTAAACCTAATTCAATTGAGGTCATTAAGCAGTTCAGGGTGAATTAATTGCACAAATGAAATACAATATAAAATACTAATTTAGTAACAAATGATAAAATATTAAAATAATGTCATTTTCACTCAACTGGGCTTCCAAAATGAGTGAAAAGTTCTGTAGCCTAATTCTGAGCTATTTTCTTTATATGTAATATCTGAGATGTTAAATATTCATCGTATCACAACCACAATATCTGTTTAAATAGTCACAGTATTTAAAAAATGCAGTACTCGTGGTGTAGGACAAATGGGGGGGGGTGCACAGACTACTTGACTCAGCTGTTTATCTACTGCATGTTTTAGTATTGAACAATTAAACATAATTAGGAAACTCCATAATCAAATAAAAGGAGCATTAAAAGCATTTTGATATGCACAATGCTGCTTACCAGCAAAATCTTTATGAATGTAGTATAACGTGAATATTCAACCCCACTGCTTTTAGTCCAGTTTTATATGTGCATGAAGAGAAATTCCATCACTATGCTGAATTATGAAACCCATGACCCTTTATGCATGTGCATATTTACTCAACCTTGTTTTCAAGCCCATAGCTAACATCTCTTTGTTCTTGAACCAAAATTTGTGAGGATACCAACTGGCAGTTTTTAGAGCAACACACTAGTGAGGCTTTGAATTGCAATGCTGTCTGTGCTGTTATCCCTCAGGAGAGTGTGTAGGTGTGATCGTAGACAAAGGTTAGCAAGCACTTACTCACTCATATTAAATGTTTGATGGATACTGCATAATGCAAACAGCCACTGTTCTTCTCAGCAGTGTGTGTGTGTTTATAGTAGTGAACTGTTTAGTTTTGAACTGGATGTAGCCAAAGTTACTTTTTTTTTTCTTTTTCACACTTACTGTTAGAATGCAAACTACGACATTCAAGCGGCGATAAGCAGATAAATCTTTTCTGCTCTGAGGCACATGAACTATGGATACATTTGGAAAACACACATGTACAAGGGCAAGGCACCTCTGTGTCACGGATTCAATTTCATGGTAATGATTCAGAATAATTTCTAACTCTCACACACATTTTCCACATTTTTTTTTAAATGTCAAATAGTTAAAAAAAATCTATTTGCATTATGTCACAAATATGACTCATGAGCATTGTTTAACAGTCTCAGAAACATATTCTGAAAGTCATCAGTGTCTTCAAAGCAGATGTGAACCATGAACTTGAACTTTGCATTAATCTTCACATGTACTGTCGCACAATATGGCATTCCATATGCTCATATCCACTCAATCTGCATGGGAAATGCGAGTTTGACCCCAGACGTGATTTGAAAGTGAAATCTCACTCTGTTTCTCATTACTGAGAAGGACAAGACTGCTGAGGTCTGTGATCTGGCCCTGAGATGCCTCACAAGTCAGACTCTCTCTGCCTCTCCAAGAGTGAATGGCACAATGAGGTTGTTGCAAATCCCAACGCTAAAGATCCCATGTTCTTGCCTTCTCACTCAACCCTTTGACCCCAAGCATTGTGGGATTGGGAATTGACAAGAGTGATGCCTTGCCCAGTGATGAATTGTCCTCTAAAAGCAGGCCAGTGTTGGTCCAGATGTGTCCCTCTGCCTCTGGAATACCCTGGTAAGATAATAGCCGGTTGATTTATTGTGCGCTGGAAGGCAGCCAGGGTGTTCTTTGCCTAGCTTCAGTCTGTTGTGACACGGGTTACAGAAGGTCAAGTTCAAAACGGGACATCTCCCATCACGGCACTGACTCGCACGCACCACTTGTATAAGTCGACCGAACCAGTTTCAAATGGCACGTCGGTCAATAAGCTGTTTATGAAAGAGGAATGTGTATTATATTGGCTCATCTTGTCTTGTTTCCCCTGGTGTGGTTTTGATTCACACGCAGTCGTAACCTTTCAAAATCCATTTCCATGAAGCATAGTAGCCACATCTGAATTTAAGATGAGCTCGGTAAACATTTTCCGGTACCTAGCAGAGCTTTGTGAATTGCACCTTCTGTTTGCCTGCAATATGGCCTTGGTATTTTCAGGAGCTGTTTATGTATAGTAGGATTTGTGATGTTCAAAGGGAACCAAGTGCAGCAAACTGTTTTCTGAACAAAAGAGATGCATTATGGGATGCTGAAAATTACACTTTTTTAAGTTCTTAAGTTATTTTTCATACAGCCAGTCAACACTTATATATATATATATATATATATATATATATATATATATGTATGTATATATATATATATATATATATATATATATATATATATATATAAACGAATAGAATAGAATAGAATAGAATAGAATAGAATAGAAAAGATAAGTGCTAGTATTAATGGTTCAGGTGCTGTATCATGTTTATATTATTATTATTGACAAAAACAACAACAATAATAAAGATACTATACACAATTTGTGTATAACACAACTACATGTAATAGGGCTCCATGAAAAATCTTCTCAGTTTATTAAGCATAACCATCCAAGCATAACCAAAAAAAAAAAACCAAAAAAAAAACATGAAATACCAATAATCATGAGTAATAATTAGGATTCTATTTTTTGAGCAAAATAAACTATGAATAACAATCATAATCATGCAGTCCTAACTTGCAACTTGTGATGGTTTCCTAAAAAGACAAGCTCATGGTGCGATACACAGCACACTGACCAAAGACCATCTGACGTCCATCTGCATCCATCTGATGTGTGGGTACACAGACCAAAAATGTAAAAGTAACACAGAGAGAATGGAAGAATGTGTCCTGTGTCACAAGCTTAAATACAATATAGAAAATGGTGTATTGTTATTTACAGCAGTTGTTACATTTACAACTTTTCTGACACTTAGTGCTTTGGCTGACTTCAATTTATCAAGATACAGAAGTTGTTGCCCCTTTTCTACTCACACAGGCACTTTACTTGGCACCTTTCTGCAGCATTCTATACGCTTCTTCCACACGTTGAATCCCTAATGGCACTTAAGCTGGTGTACAAGTCATTTCCTGATCTCTCTCTCTCTCTCCCTTTCCTGCTCAACATATGTTGGCACCCCCCACCTGGAGCAGTTCTTCAACCGTTATATGACCCATTTTACATTTCTGACTGCTGTGGAAGAGCGCTCTGACCGTCCACCTCTCACCTTTGGATGTGATTAATTGTGTTTCATAACGCCCAGGAGGCCCTCGGTGCTGCCGGAGAATCCAATGGACTTGTTTGAGTCTGCGACTCTCCCGCATCATTTATTTGATTTTTATTACAGGAGTGAGCTCTGAGAATATCCTTAAAGATTTAATGTGCTTTAAAAACAGTGCTGGAAACATATGATATACATGTTTAGACTGGATTGTGTCCTCCAGGTCGGTTCACAGCTGCAGGCAGCATACACTTTTTTTTATTTTCCTTTGGACAGTGGTTCCACTTGTTGTTAATCCCCCCCCAAAAAAAAGTTTTAGCGTAAACCAGGAAAATTAAAATAAATAAATACATATTTTTGTATTTTCAAAACAGTTTAATTTACAGGTCTATGCTCAAAAATGTTGTTACTTTTTCTGTGTTTGCATTAATGGACTAGTGAATATGACTTAGTCTCTTTTGAATTCTATCCAAATTGACAGCTTACGACTGTAGGCAGAGGTTAAGTTGTATTTATTCCAACTTAACATTCCTTCAGGCAGGGAAATCTGAATAGTGCAGTTATTGTATTGGAATGTAATTCATCACATAGACCTGTAATTCATTTAACGTGGTGCCCAGAAATCAAATCATCTGGCTGCAGAGCAAGTCGACAGGGTCAAACATGCCATATCAAGAGGCTGTTAACCCATGCATCCATAACAATGCGAGTGTAAATATAAAAAAATAGTTACTAATTCAGCACCCACCCCAGCCATACCCTCAAATTGAGTAATTATTTAACATGGGGGTATGATTAAAGGAACGAGAGATTTCATTTTACTGTGCAGAATGATTAGAGCTATTGAATCACTGTTCAATTTAATTAAATTGCCTTTGTGATTCAATTTTTGCTGTGGGTGTAAGGGAGATGGTCTGGCCATTAAAATGTGTGATTGATTGATGAATTTTAATCTTGACTATGGTCAGGTCGACAGAGGGAGAGCGAGTGAGAGGGAGGGAGGATAAGAAAAAGGGGATGATTGTTTTGTGCTTCATAACTTGGCAGATTAAATTATTTGCGCTGGTTTGTAATATTTTGATTCAGTGGGTAATTCATCTTTTAATTTAATGGGCATCAAGATTTTGGCTGTGTTGCTACTACTATACGAAATTAGAGTTTGCATCTGAAGTGAATACTTTGCTTTGGTAAAACCATCACTCTTCATTTATTTACCTATTCATTTCTGCATGTGCATACATAAATATTCAGTGCTCAATAGTACGGTATATCACAGTAAATAATACCATCAAAAGCCTTAAGGGTTTAATGAAGTTTCAGCATTTTATGTCATGCAGTATGGAATGCAACATGCCACCATGTTTTCCTTCCCATATGTAGGGCATTCATGCTGGTTTTCTTCTCGCCAAGGGAAAGTAAAACATGACCTCTCTCGTAAGTCTGATTTGTAAACTAATTAACCAACCCCTCCTGATTGCTAATTCCCACAGTTGACCTCTGCAGAGACAGATGCCTCTCCAACCTCCATCCTGACATCCCTCTACCTTGTGGTGTAAAGGGAAGAAAGCAGTGAAGGCGATAGAGGGGAGGGAGGGTGCTGGCCTTGGGCAGGTCTCATTCTGAACACCATCTGCTTTCATTTGATTGTGTTCTCATTTGTCTTCTCCCTCTCTCCCTCTCTCTAACCTCTTAATCCTTGCATCTCCCTCTTCACATACCAAGACCAAATTTATGCACCGTATAATGTATCTTTGATTTAATACAAGGTCCCTTTGACCAATTAAAGCTGTATTGGTTGGCTTTATTTTTGATGTTCTGCTTGATTTTTGTTTTTAATTACACCCGCCCTTGTTGGCAAGGACGGGCTGTTTGTGTAGGCCTTCGGAAGCTTCGGTCAAATGAGGCAGCGGTTTCTGGGCTTAACAAGTTTTTTTTTTTTTGCTCTGCTGACCTGGATGGGCAACTTCAGATTTTTACTTGACATCCTGCAAATATAATAAATAGCTGATAAATAGCTAAAACACTAACCTTTAACATTTCACATTAACTCTGTAAAGCCTGACATAAAGTATGAAATAATAGTTTTATTTAGTGGCCTAAACTGAGCAAAATAAGCAGTTTCGTGCAGATACTGATAATTATATGGCCAAAAAGTACAAGATGAAATTATGATATCTTGTAATTTAAATTGTAACATAAAATGCATATTAAAGGGATAGTTCACCCAATAAATGAAAATTTTGTCATTAATTACCTCACCTGTAAGACCTTCGTTCATCTTCAGAACACAAATTCAGATTTTTTTGATGAAATCCGAGAACTTTCTGACCCTGTATAGACAGCAATATAACTACCATGTTCAAGGCCCACAATGTAGTAAGGACATCATTAAAATAGTCCATGTGACATCAGTAGTTTAACCTTAATTTTAGGAAGCTATGAGAATACTTTTTGTGCGCAAAGAAATCAAAAATAAAGACTTTATTCTACAATTTCTTCTCTTATGTCAGAACGCCGACTCCTGTGTCAGCAGCATGACACAAATGTGTCGTGGTACTTTCGTGAACATGCGTCGAAGACTGACAAGGAAGAGAAGAAATTGTGGAATGAAGTCGTTGTTTTTGTTTTCTTTGTGCACAAAAATTATTCTCATAGCATCATAAATTTAAGGTTGAATCACTGGTGTCACATTAATTATTTTAACGATGTCCTTTCTACCTTTTTGAACGTGGTAGTTGCGTTGCTGTCTATGCAGGGTTAGAAAGCTCTCAGATTTCATCACAAATATCTTAATTTGTGTTCCAAAGATGAACGACGGTCTTATGGGTTTGTAACGACAAAAGGAGTAATTAATTACAGAATTTTAATTTTTGGGTGAACTGTATACCCGTTGTCACTATATCTCACAATAATAGTAAGTGTGAGAGATGTGCAAAAAACATTCCTTAAATCATGTTGATAATTTAGAGGTCTTTATAATGACAGTGTGCTTTTTAAGTTAAGAAATGATAATGCTTTCCTCCCCAAAATAAACTTTTCACCATATAAACAATGGGAATGGAAACGCACATCATTGTTTATGCATTTATAAATCACAATGTATTTTTGACAGAGTAGGTTGATTGTAAAAGGGCACTTTAGATTTGCTCAGCAGCAAATGAGAGCAGGCTGCAGTAAGTGACCGAATGGTCTGTGTTCAACTCCTGCAATCCGTTGCAGCTTTGAAGTATTCCCTTTTCACATGGCCATGCCCGAAGGCAAGGTTCTCACACTTGGCCGAGCCAGACACTTTCGTTGCATTTTCCATCCATTGCCATCCAGTTGTCGTGAGCGAGAGGGAAGAGCGCGTGGTGAGTGAGTGAAACCAGAGGAGGAGGGCGTGCAAGCGAGGGATGAAATGATTGTTTAGCATGAAGGAGAGGCGGACGACATTCATCAGCTGCCACATAACCATAAAAGAGAGCTTAGTCACACATGAGAGTTAGTGTGTGCAGGTGACAGGTTGAGCCCTCTGTGTCTGAGCACTGTGTGCCACATGCATGCATCTGTGTTAAGATTCAGACAGGGTTTAAGCTCAGATACCGGCCCAGACCAGACTTTGTGTTCTTGATGATCTGATCTTTCTGCTAGTGCAGTGTTTGAAAACCCTTAAAGGTGTGTGAGGGAACTGCAGGGGCTTTGTGAGTTAGGACTACTACTACTACTGCTGCTAATGATAATATTAATAATTATTATTATTGTTATTATTAAAACAGAAATACATGTGAATTCCTTTTTAGAATTAAAATGTTATAATTATTTAATCAATTGTATAGTAAATACTACTACTACTACTACTACTAATGCTAATAATAATAATAATAATAATAATAAAGACTGTGAAATAGGTATTATTCAGTTTCAATAGCAACAATGTGAGATGTTTTCATATGAGATAATATCGCTGTTAAAATCACCAAATATGACTATATTTGAAATATCGTTTTATTTGGCCAAGTTGTGCAGACCTATATATAAATATAATCAAATAAAAATATTTAATCATCTGTTTACCTGCATATAATTTTACCATTAACTGCCATCAGAGAACCATACATATGGGAATATGTTGTTAAATTATTGAAATATTAACCTAAAATCTTGGGGTACTTTAATATTTTACAATAGTTAAGTCCCAATGGGCTTGGGTCGTGTATAGGTCTTAAATTCAGTTACTTGATAAGGATATTGTTACTGATATCATGCAAAAAATGTTACCCAATCAGGTTATTTACATATAAAGAACACAGCAAGGAGCAGCAATTACAACATGATTATGTATGTGAACGTGCAAGCTGTTCACAGACACATTTGTTAGCATCAGTTGTCCTCTAAATGTCAGAGGTCGAGTCACATGCATTTGACTGTCTCCTGCAGACACTCGTGGTTCTCAGCATGACTGTATCTTTTAGAACACTCTGAATGGAGCTCAGAGGAAAAATGAACGAGATAGAGTTGTTTTGTCGATAGAGAAAAGTCTCTTTTCCACCAATTTCCTGGCCAATTTCCTCCAGCTGCATTCTCCTCAGTCTCTGGAGTTGACAAGTATACTCTGAGGCATCTCCTTTGAAGCAGCTACAAAGTGCTATGCTTCATTTCACAATTCATCCTTGCTGCTTCAGAATTATTGTCCTCTTTAGGTTTTGGGCTACATTTCATTTATTTCCAATAAGTTGCAAGATCATGCCTCAAATGTTGTTTTGTTGAAAAGATATACAGGTAAAAAATGTAATCATTGCAGGATTCTTAAATTTGCTGAGCAGACAGAGACTTAGCTTAGATGCACTAGAAGTGTCATTAGTTTGCAGGCGGAACTTTATGTAGATATTTGTACATAAAGTGTGCGTGTACATTTGGGTTAACACTAACAAACATATCAGTGTTTCAACAACATCATAAACCCTCACAGAAACCTGCATATCTTTATGAATCCTGTGACAACTGGTTGTAAGTGAAATTGCTGATTCCGTTAATTCAATTTTCTAATTTTGCAGTATTCCCAAACATTTGCAGGTTTTTGGAGTTATTTGTATGTAATACTTTAGATACTGTCAATGCCTTAGCATTGTACATTTATGTCTGTTCAAACACAAATGTCAACTCACCTTTATTTTTATAGTGATTTATACAATAGAGATTGTTTCAAAGCAGCTTCAGAGTATTGAATGCGAAAATAAAATAATCAATGATGCAAAATGCTATAAATCAACTGTAGAAAGACAATAGTGTCATTATTAGTCAGTTGGTTCAGTTCAGTTCAATGACTGTAAAGTTTATTATGAAACAAGTCCAATTCAGCAATAAGATGTACTCCACTGAAGACAATAGTGTCATTATTCAATTAATTTCGAGTTTTGTTCTCAGCCGATAGTGTCAGTGTCATCAAAATTGTTAGAAACATGTATGAAAACTAATGAGTTAACATTATACTTGTTGAGGAGAATAATTTGTGTTCCAAATCTATCATTAGTTTGAACCAGAGTTGGAACATCTCAATTACTGTATTTGTCCTTTGGTGCATCATTATTGTTTACTTGGCACTATGCTTATATTTGGCACTGTAATATATCCAGCTCTGAGTAAACAAATTATTAGGATTTGTTTGTCTTTATAACTGATAGGACATTAGCAAGTCATCAGGAAGGAATGGGTAGAAGAGGGGAAAAAGGTTTGAGAATAATCCAAGCTTGATTCACACTTGGGTTGCCTGCACATAAGCACCATTGCACACATGTATTAGGCCATTTCTCAAACAAGTGATTAGGGGTTTTGGTTTGTTTGTGGTAAGTATCGAGCCAGCATATGAGACTGTTCATGCTAACTTCAGCTAACAAATGTAAATACTTCATAAACAGGGGGACAATAAACCGGAAGTACAATATGGCTGAACAGTATAGGCAATGGGATTTGTATTGTGTGAACTCATCAAGAAAATAAAAAGCAACTGAGACCCTTTCTAGGTCCCTAGTTATTTGTAACAGTGCCACCTAACCAATTTTACTCCAATAGAGGATTCAATCCTAAAACCAACAGGTGCAAAGACCTTTCCACCTTATTTTTAAATTTGAGCCAACTTTGAATGTGCAAGGCTTTGCTTTAATGCACTTTATTGTTCTTCTACTGCTCTACATACAGTGGCTATTGAAAGGGTCTCTCTCTCACACACACACACACAGAAATTAACTTACTTCAATGTTGAAAAAATAAGGTATTTTTTCCCCCCAAGAAAACTCAATTTAATTGCTAAACACAAGTGCTTAATAAAATTCAAGAGGGTTATGGTTAGTGGTTGGTTTGAAGAATGTATCATTTAAATGTAAATATTTAAAATATTAAATCATTCCTGAGTGGTTCTAATATGTACAATGTAGGTACTAGTATGCGGTTCTAGGACTGCAGCATCATGATACTCAATTTGTGACTAGTAATTTGAGTGGAGATTGATCTGTTACTTTGAGATGCACTGTTGCACTTAGTTTGTAGTATAAAATGCAGTGAAATCTGATGACTTCGGCATTAGTTTAATTTATAATTATTTACTTTTGAATTAATTATTTATGGTAAAACAGAGAATGAGTTCTACACTCTTATTGTTAGCAGAAAGCATTATCGGATTATCTAAAATGTCTAATAAATGAACACACAAGGGGAAGAGGATGTGTAGAACTTTGTGAATGACGTCTGGTCTAATTCCGTGGATATCTTTGAAGCTTTCTGTGGATTTTGTATGGGCATGACGCACAGCAGAGTGGAGTGGCTCATCCAATCAAATTTCAGATGCAGAAGCATCCATTTCATAAATATGTTTTTATTCTGATGCATCACCATCAGTGTCAAATTCCCTTTCATTTTCTGTCACACACAGATCATACATGTCAAGCTATGCGTATGTTTACATTCAGCCGTTTTCCTGGACTCCTGCCTTGGATCACATTATGGCTTGGCGGAGCACCGAGCCAGTTTAACGTTATTTTAGCAGACTGACTCGCATAAGCTGACACTGACTGATCATGTTGCACATAGTGTGGTCTCGCCCAATTCATCTGTTATAAAACAAACTCCCTTCAATTTATCTGCCGCCTCTGAGCCCGGACAGCATGCTTATGCACTGATAAAGTGTGCTAAGCTAAGAGTTTCCCCATTCATTAGCATTAGTTATTCCCCCTGGTCCGAAACCTGTTCAATATTTACACTAGAGAGGATAAGCTGAGTTTTTCTGCAGGGGATGTTGGCTACACTACAGACCGAACGCCAAACGCTTTCCACCGTCACACCAACAACGCATCTGGACCCGTCGCCTCCAGCGTTCTCCGCACTGAAATAACCCTCAGAATGGGATGCCGAGGTGGATAAGATAATCTCAGCGGGGTAAATATTAATTTGGGTAGTTGAGCCGGTAGTTTGGGACGCAGGGAATGGAACTGAAAAAAAGATCTTCCGCACTACCATTATTTAGAGTGCGGATGGGGCCGCTCTTTGCCTGAGTCTGCATTCATAAATCTCCTCTTGGCTCCATGAATGTAATCAGGTGCTTTGCAGAGGACACACACTGGCACAACACACTCCATCTCTCTTGTCAACAGCCGAGGCAACTATATGGATGGGTGTGATGGCGAAACTTGCGCATTTGGAATCAAAAAAGGGGGAGATACATAAAGCAGAAGCCTTTAGTTATCTTTCCACTCAGCTATTTTGAAACGCAGCAAAGCAGTGTTTTACCATGCCAAGGAAGAGGACAGAGTTCAAAGAGTGGGCAACGAGAACAATGCTGTTTGTGCCGTATGGGTACGTGTGTGTTAATCTTTTGAACACACACAAATGTAGGCATAGACACTTGCTTTAAGGATTGTCAGGGGCCGGAGCATGAAACGTACCATCTGTCTAAACTACAGCACCACGGGTCTTTGACACCTCTTTATTCTGTTTCATCTTCACTCGCTGCACATAGTTTTCTCTCTTTATTTATTTATCTCTCTGTCTTTCTTTCTCACTCTCGTTCTTTCACTGGTATGCAGCCTGATCACACATGCGTTTGAAGGATTGTCTTGTGCTATGCTGCTGTCTTTTGTTCATCTTTTGCCAGAATTTGTAAATTCACACATCTGTTTTATCTGAAACATTTGCATTTGTATTAAACAAATAAATGAACAAGTGAAAGGGATTGATTAGTGTATGTACATTTAAATAAAAAAGTAGCATTTGTGTGTGTGTACACACTGAAGTATATCATTCTGACCATCTTTCTTTCCTTTTTTTCCCCTCCTGTGCTTCCTCCTCTACTTGCTGGTTTCTATCTGCTTGTGTTTCCATACTCTTCTTAAATAGGTAAGTTATTTATCTTTAAAATATCCCATCATGCTTTATGTGGCTTATTTCTGTTTTAAAACTTACTTTGCTATGGATTCATAAATGTTGAGAAACACTTGTTGATTGGAATATTTAAACTCTATCGACGTATATCAGTATAGTATGCAGTCTAATATAGTAAACAGCCTATATAGGTTCTACAGTATTTTCCCATTGGGCAATTTCAATTGGCTGATGTCCAGTCTAATTGCCTCATTGGTTGATTTTAAGTGTCAGTTGTTTCACATTTCTATTTTAAGTAGTGCTGCCAAACGATTAATCACATCCAAAATAAAAGTTTGTTTACATAATATATGTGTGTACTATATATATTTTAAACACACATACAGTATATATTTTGAAAATATTTACTTGAATTTGCATGTATATATTTGTATTCATATAATTTATATTATATATAAATATATTTACTATAACATTTACATAACATTTTTTTATTAAGTATACACATATTTATATATACACAATAAATATACACTCTACACACATACTGTATATTATGTAAACAAAAACGTTTATTTTGGATGTGACTAAATGCGATAAATTGTTTGACAGTACTGATTTTGAGCAAGTATAATCTAGTTTAAGTTTTCTAAGTTGTTCTGTGTTTGTTTTATAGAGTCAGTCACATTCATTAGATAAAAGTAAATTAGTTGATCATCTCTCATGAAAGAATGAGGAGAAATATGGAGGGTGTTCATGGTGTTAGTGATCTAATCGCAGCCCATGATAAATGCAGTCTCTTTCTTTCTTTATGTGGATGTCCATCTATGCTAACACTAACTACATAAGTGACACTTTTTTACTTGAAATCCACTGCTTAATTTAAATCGGTTTTGTGGCTCTCTTTGTGGGAAACACATTAGCATGCCATAATGCATGCATAATTCATGTTGAATATTTAAAAGGTCCATACATAACACATAAGGAGACTTTCAGTTTCCTCATTGCTGGTTCAGTGAAAGAGAGCCGGTGTGTATATCATATACACTCTGTTCCAAAGCCTAGTGAACTTCCTATGGAGGCAACATTTGTAGATGCACTCATGACGTGAAACCTGTCCAAAAAATCGGCAGTTTAATTATGCTGCCTTGTAAGATATCTTCTTTTGGCCAAATTCAAAGGAAGAATTGCTTATTTCTGTCACAGAGAAGGCAGACCCAAAATGCATTGTGCCAAGCTTAGTGAAAAATAAATCTAAGGAGGCAAATGATGAAAAAAGAGACAAAATTAAATAAACGTTAGTTTGCTTGTTAATTCCTATTTGCACTTCAGTTCACCAAATAAGCCATTTTTAAGTTATTGACATATGACATTGGCAAAAAAATTGCCAATTTTTTTTTTTTTTTACATTAGGTAGAACATTAAAGCTGCAGTCCGTAACTTTTGGTGCTATAGCGGTTAATAAACAGAATTGTGTGCGTGTTACGGAAGAACATTGTAGCCGGAGCTACTTCTCTCTGTTTATGTCTATGACAAATCACGCAGGTACCGGGCTACTCCGCAGCGATACCTACCCGAACCAGTCTAAATAGTCCGAATATAAACACTTATTATAGGTGTACCGTAGTGATTCAGGACAAGCCAAAAACAAGGTTTGGAAAATGGATTCATGGTGTACTCGCCTATTATATAAATTTTGTACATTTTGAACACAAAAAAGTTACGGACTGCAGCTTTAAATTATTATTTTTTTCTGTAGCCTTCATTGTCCTTCTCAACACAATCAAGATTCCTTATGCTTCCCTCCTAATCCCATTTTTTTTGCGCAGCATATTTGATATCCCGTGGAGCAGAGGAATTACTGCGGAAATTACTGCTCTGCAAGATTTCTTTTTCATCCTGTCAGAGCAGAGAGTGTTCAGCTGTTCAAATACAGATATCAGGTGCTTTGTGTTTTTGTCACTTTGAATCTCATAACCCACTATTCGCACTTTGAGATACTGAAGAGAGATGTAATTGGCATACAATAGATAAATCTACAATAAATAACCTTGAATATAGCAATTAGCAGTTCAGCAGGTATGGGAAGTTACTTTCGTCAATCACATTGCAGCTTTATTGTCAGTCACTTTTCACCAATGTTGATATCAACTACTTCATGTTCCTAGAGTAATTATTAAATTTGATATGCACGTACTTCATGGAAAGCAAAGTGTATTTTTTATTTTTTTTTTTCAAATCTGTAAAACAGATTCATTGGACAAGTGGTTTATGAGTAGATTTTAAAAGATTTTACCTACATTGCAAAATATTGAAAATAATTTCAAGGTGAATCTTAAGGGTCCTTTGGGCAAGTTTGTACCCTGTTAGTATGAGACTCTTATGTAAAATTGTAAGGCTCTACCTCAAACAGTAAAGCAGGGATTATGTTGCAAATATTGCAAATTGAATTGCTAGTTGCTAGGTAACCATAAATTCCATTCATCTCATAATTAAACAAAATGCAAATTAGAATGCTGCATTGATGACGCATTTTTGTAGGCCAAAACCCGGAAACGAGTTAGCATTTTATTTAGTTCTTAGTTAGTTCCATCGTCCTGAAGTCATTTGGTTTTTGAATATGTTTTTAGTTAAATGCTTATAATAATGTCTATAATTAACACAAGCCTAGATGTTTTCACATTTTATTCTATGCCATAAAATACATCATTAATACCCCAGTTGCTAACAAGTGGCTAAATGGGACTAAAGAGGTTTCCGGCGACATTAAAAATCATCATGCCAAACTCATCAAAAATTCATACTTGTCAAACTCATCAAAAATTCATGAAAGTTGTTTTCATTTGTGAAGAATATCATGATGAACAAAATGTATAAGAATCAAAAACTTTTGGTGGCCACAGAGTTTAGTTTCTGCAGTTATCCAAAATCTAATGGAAAAAAATCCTGTTGGGTTTTTGTAAAGGGAATCAGGGTGATGCTACTGCCACTTCTGGGCTGGCCTACAAAAATACGTCATCACTGCAGCACTCAGTTTGTTTTTAAAGGAAGCATAATGTTACGCATAATTGAAGCATCTTTAGTTTGGAGTTTAGAGTTGATGCTTTAAGAATACAGAGGGAGAGAGAAACAGAGCGACAGAGACGAAGGTTATTGATCCTCTTTATTGTGCCACATCTCTCTCTCTAGCTTTACTCACAGTATAGAAACAGACTGCAATGCATTAATATGTCCTGATCTCTACAGTGCTCTAAACTCCTCTTGTGCTCTCTCTCACACACGGTAATCATCAAAAGAGCTCTCAGGTAGCTCTGTCTCTCAAGGGTTTCTGGGAAAAGTCACTGTCAGGGTCAGCAAATAAGTACCACTGTTTTCTCACGTTTCAGAGATTCTGCATAAATGGAGAACAGCGAGCTGTGCACTGGGTGCAACCCATGAGATATTCCGCTAACTTGCAGAAAATAACAATCGGCATTGTTTCCTGTGTGCTCAGTTCAGCGAGAGCAGATGTTGCTGAACGTTAGCCCTGAGCATTACCGTTCTGACTTTATATGGTGTCTAATGCCATATTATTCATTAATGTAATGCCCAAGCCATTTACATTGGGTATGACTTAAATTGCAATAGCCTTTTTTTATGCTGTTATGTGTTGTTTCATAAAGTGTTGATGTATGTCCTCTTCCCACTCACTTTAGTGTCTCTTCATCTGTTAATAAACACGTGGGTGTATGTAGCCGTTTAAATGAGCATTTAAATCCATGCAAATTAGTCTTATCTGACACTATATACATTTATTGTATATGGCTATTTGAATGATTTAGTTACATTTTGAAAATGTCACAATGCCCCTGTGGCGACACTTAATGTGACGCCAGTGATGCAGATGCACATGTAAGAATGATGATGATGATGATGTTGGTAATTATAATGATGAGTTGGAGGATGATAAAGCCGTCTCGCTCAGCTTACTCACATTCTAATAAAAGCAAGTTCTTTACTATAACTTTAAATTGCAAATAATAAGGATGATATTGACTTGAATACATTCATGAGCCGCCGAGGGAAGCAACAGTCAGTTCTTGTGTAGATTCTTAATGTTGTCTTCTAGAGTCCCGGTCATTCCTATGCATTTTGGCAGGGTATCTGTTTATGTGTGGGTGTTTTATTATGCGAGACCAGAGGCAGGGAATGGCACACAGGGGCATTCAATCAACACTGAGAGACAGCAAGCAAGGTTAATTAATTTGTTAAGCATCTGGTGCTCTATCAAGAGACTCTGATGAAATATCTGGATTTTATGTATGCTGATACCGTGACACTTAATCTAGTTTTCCCATATCACCGACCTTCTACGAATTTACGCAAGCCATTCCTTATTTCTTATGAAATGCAATATGTTTGTGTGATATTCGAGGAAACTAGGAAACGTGGTCTGGGTTGTTAGGCAGCTGATTCTAGGTTTGCTTGATATTAATACTCAGAACTCAGATGTCCTAGGGTTTTTACACACCAAGGAAAGTTGCTTAGATGCTTGGCATAATGGAGTTTTCAGGTGATTTATTTTGAGTGTATACTTCTTTTTTTCTTAGATGTTTCTTAGAATTGACAAATGAAACAGTTGTTGACATACAGCAAGAACACCGAGATTCAAGTGAATCGCTTAATTTAGGTCATTTGTTCTCTGAGTATTTTAATGAGAAATAATATGAGGTTTGAAATAGTTTTTATTTTATTTTTTTATTGGTGACTTAGGATCTTGGCAGGCCTGAGAAAGGTTTATTGTATATAACAAAAAAAGCCATATTTTATTTTAACTGTTTATTTGGTTTAACTTGCTGTACTAAAATAGCTAAAACTAAAAGGAAAGAAAGAAAATTATATAGACAAAAAATATATATAAATATAGACAAATTATATAGACACAAAAACTAATAAAATTGACAAGGAACGCAACAAAATTACTAAAACTGTAAAATTTAAATTGAAGCAACTACAAAAATAAAATATGGAATAAAATAATTCCAAATAATTATATTAAAAAAAAAACTATATTAGTATGCTTATGCAAAAATAACACTCATATAAGCATATTTTGTGACATTGGTCTTTTCTGAAGTTATATAGTCAAGTCAAAAAGGGCTTTTTTTCTTTCCTGCAGGATATAGTCTTGTAACATTGAAGTCAGACTGTTTGATTTGCAGTCAGAATGTTTGAGATTAATCCAGTGATTTGCATAGATTGACCCACACTTGATTTGCATTGATTGAGAATTTGTTTTTAGCTCTGCAGCTATTTGTAGCGTCTTGTCATCTTGCTTGTTTATCATTGTTGACCCTCCTTAGCTCAGTGCTGTACAACCCTCTGGTACTCACTTGAGATCTTCATATTCAGCTGCTACTTGCATGTTGCATGCACACACATACACACATATGGGCGCTCAGACTAACAAGGTCAAAAGCTAATGTCTTGCCCCCTACCACTTGGCACATCTGCTTCCCCACAGATCCAAGAGCTCGCCCCTGCTTGAATTCATGTCTTAGTGATCAACCATTGCTGTCTTTCTCTCTCTCTCTCCCCTTATCTGATAGTACTGGGCATATAGCCAAGCGCTCCCCACACTAATTAGCCAAAATATCAATAAAAGATTGTTGTATAAATAAACCATATTCCCCCACCCCCACCATCCCATATTTGTCTCTCTGTCAACACTAACATGATATTTTTTATTTTTTTATTTTTTTATTTTTGTCTGGAAAAAAGTAACAAGCAATAAAGTCTGTAATTGGCTAAAAGCTATCCGTATCGATCTACCTCGAGCCTCATCAATAACGGTATTAATTATCAGAGTTAATTGTCAGAGCAGTAGCTATAGTTAGAGTTTGAGGGCAGAGGGGTTTGTAAGCAGCGTAAGGAGGAGGAGAGAGCTTCAGATTAAACAAAACCTCCCGCAACTTCAAATATTAATTTGCTTCTTGTGAAGAAAAATAGAAAATAATAATAATTAAGGGAAAAGGGAATTCAAAACAACTCCCAGCAGCGCCAAGATGAAATGACAAACATGCAATATTGATACAAAATAAGCTAGAAGGGCTAAAAATAGGCCGCAGAAGCGCTTTGATTGGAGAATGGCTTAGATTCGTTCAGAGTTGGAAAAGAGAAGGATGAATGTATTCAAACAACTCACTCTACGTCTCCATTGTTTCCCCTGTTGCCGGTTGCCTCGACGCTGTTATGGTTAACAGCTATTGTTAGTGAAAGACGTGTTTTTGTTTTCCTCAATCCAACCACCTGTTTTGAGAAGGGAGATCGTGAATAGCTACAATTTATTTTTTTTCCGGCCGTGCAGGGAACAATGCTGTCATCATTGTGTTGATGCTAGGAATCTGCCACTCAGTCAAATACAGATGCTTTTTTTTAATACTCTCCAGAGGATTCATTAAAAACCCAACCACACATTGGAGTGTACATATTTAGGGGTTTGCTTCAAAATATGTCATGAACAGTATCATTCATGAAATGAAAAGGGGATAGAAAAGATTGTAGTCCAAGGAGTGTCAGACCAGATGTTCTGAATAATGCATTAATGTCTTTACCTGACAGAAAACAAGTATAAACAGCAAATCAAATAAATAAATGAAACAACATAACTAGATTCATCAGAAAAGGGCAAAGCGTGTCACATTGCGTATCATTTACAACAGTAGGAATACATTTTATTGGTTTAGCTTGGCTTAGCTTCATATACGCATCAAATACAGTGCTGAAAATAGAACAGTTTCATATCAAGTATTAAAGGATTCAAAGGGGGCGAGACTTTGGAATTCATAATAAAACTGTTTGATTTGATTGTAAAAATATTTGCTCAGCCTTACATTGTCCCTTTAAGGCATATCCCAGTCATACATGACAAATTAATACTTCACACATGCACCTGGTCAGAACAAACTCAATTCCACCTTTTTAGGAGATGACACACACACACACACACACACACACACACAAAAAAACACACCCACTTAAATAGTTAAAATTTAAATGCATACACATACATGCTCTCTCTCTCTCTCTCTCTCTCTCTCTCACTCACACACACACACACACACCATCTTCACAGTGGCATGTCCCCTATGCGTACTAAACAAATCCATCATTATAACAGCCAAGTGAGTGAGGTGACAACATAGTAGATGTAAAGTGAAATCTCCCTTTTTATAATCAGCCTGCTTTTGTTGTTTAGTCCAGATACTTTACGCTGTGGTAGTAATCCTGAGCTGAGCTTAGAGAATGCATATAGATAAGCAACAGGCGTATAGACACACACGAACACACACAAAGCCTGGGCAAGAAAAATTCAAGGGCTTGTTGCTGCTGCGGTATCTCGTCTTCCTCTACTGCTGGTATGAACACTAGGGAGCAGCCTGTACCTTCTCTCAGAGGCCCTGTGCTTTCAGCAGCGCAGTAGCCACTGATGCGGTCTGCACACGATCTAACAATCCGTCAGGATGATCACTCACACAATAACAACGGCTTACCACAAGACATCTTTTAAAGTAATGTCACATTTAAACAGAAAGCCACAATTAAATATACATCTAGAATTTGGCTAGCCTTTTTCGTGGGAGAAACAAAACTAAATCAAACCAAACATAATGGATTATTAATCACACCCATTTCAAGTACAATTAGATTTAAACGTTTAAGGCCTCCTCTCGCTCTGATTTTTACCCCATGGTTGAGGCTCTTTTTTTATGTGTGAAATCTGTCGAAGCAGTGAAGGGAATTAAGGTCTTAGACACTCCTTGTCTTGTTTATTTGCACAGCACACAAATGTTTGACTTTATCATGTGAGATCCGATCAAACCGCGTCAGCCTGTTTTGTTTTTTGCTAGTTTGCTTAATCTATTCAGGATAGGTACAAGGGGGGTAACTGCAAACAGCCATAGCAATCAAGCTTTGCACAGTGATTATATCTCAGGGAGAGACGAGGAGATCTGAATCTTAGACTGAGGCTTAACATTTCAAATGAAGTGAAGCGCTCCCAACAGCCCTGCTTATTTACATCCTGCAATACTGCAGAGCTCTCTGAACATCTTTCCCCGCGATCACAGACAAAAAAGCAACCCTCCAACTCACCTGCAATAATGAGTACTGTGAATTGCAATTCATTTATTTAAACATTTGTATTTTTCTCTTTTTTTCTCCATAGATTACAAAAGAAATAGGATAACATCTTGCATTTTATCCCCACTCTTGCATTTCTGCTGTTAACATATTTACATAGAATCTTTTTTTTTAAGGGTTTCTTTGTTTTGTTGTTTTCCTCTCCAATTTTGTCTGTTTGTTACCACAGTAAAAATTTTGTTCTGGATGTCCTCGATAGCTTTAGAAAGTCCTAGAATATCCTGAAGTAGAAAGACACATTAAAGCTCAAATATCCACTCTTCATAAGAGAAGCCAGGACGGGTCAACTTAATTATTCCACATAGTTTGCATCAAGTACACAGGTGTCAGAGTCAGATTCTCCCACAAGGCTTTGAGGCTGTTGAAACCAGCACTAAATCCCTGTTTTTTGTCCATTTGCACTCGAGAAATGTTAGCTTCCTCCTGAGAGCAGCAAAATGAGGTGCCAAGTTAACGTGTGTTCCTTATCCATTCATACTTTGAAACCACTGACTTTTAAAAATGGCATGGGTGGAATATCACACCTCACACTCTCGAGATGCCTGCTGCTGGCACGTGCAAGAGCCGTACTCGTTGATGATGACAAGTGCCCCCTCAATATGGTTGGGTTTGTAGTCAACGTAGTACTCGGATGCAGACGTAGTAGCCATCTGCTGCATGGTCTGCTTCTGCTTCTGCTTGCGACGCTGGCTGGTGAAGCACTGCCTCAACTGCCTGATGCCTGCTGGGAAACATTTCCAGGACACATAGAGCATGAGGACCATGATCAGGAAGGAGAAAATGAGGGCCATGGTGCCTGTCACCACCTTGTGAATCTGCATGGTGCTCTCCAGGTCATCAGCAGACGCAGTCACCGTTAAGGAGTTGGTCACCACTTCCCCACCCTCCACATCCTGCAGGTCATAGGGGTTTCTCGTCGGGCCATCGTATATGAAGCCTCTGGCATGGTTTCTGGTAGCGGTAAATATCTGAGATGTTGCTTCCATGTTGTCCTCGCATAACTGGAAAGCGTAGACGGCATCCAGAATGTCCTCACCCTGTGCGATGTCTGGGCTGGCGCATAGCAGGCCACTGTCACGTTGTCCCTGGAAGTTGCTGAGCCAGGAAGCCAAGGCACAGACATTCCTGCTGCATTCCCAGTCATTACCCGACAGAGTGATGCTGCTCAGGGATGTCCATGAGTCCAAAATCCGCTGATCTATGTAAGTCAGTTTATTAGAGTCCAGCATAAGAGTGTTAAGTTTGGGCACACTCTCGAACACGTGTGGCTCAATGTATTCAATCTCATTGTTGGAGAAGTCAATCTTCTCCAAATGGTCCCAGGTCCAGTCAAGGGTGCTGACCACAATGGTGGCCTTATTGTTTCGCATGTAGAGGGTCCGCAGGGATATGAGGCGGGGGAAATGGGCCAGATTGACTTTCACCAACTCGTTGTGCTCCAGATGCAGCTCAGTGAGCTTGAAGAGTCCGGCAAATGAATTACGTGCCAGGCTCTGTAGCTGGTTGTAACCCAGATCCAGGAATTGCATGCTCCTGCAATCCTGGAAAATCCGCACAGGGATGAATTTAAGGGCATTGTAGCGCAAATGTAAATTGGTAAGCTTCCTAAGGCCATGGAAAAGGTCTGGCTCCAAGGATTGAAGTCTGTTATAGGATAAATCCAGTATTCGCAGATTGGGCAGAGGTCTGAAGGTCCCGTTGGGCAGGCTCTCTATCCGGTTGGTGCTCAGATCCAACTCTTTAACCCTTCGCAGCCGCTCGAAGGCATTCTCCTCCACAATCTCGATGTTGTTATGATCCAAGTAGAGCCAGGTAAGCTGCGACAGACCCACGAAGTTCCCCTCCCGCAGCTCAGAGATGTTATTCTCACGCAGGGACAAACCAATGGCGCTGCTCAGGTTTTGGGGGATGTCAGTCAGGTTGAGCCCTTCACAATACAACAGCTTGTTGTCGCATCGGCACGGCCTCGGACAGCTCCCCCCCACCAACGGAACTATTTTCAGAACAATGCCCAGAGAGCACAGTATTAGCCCAGGGGGCTTCCTTAGCGGCCACTTTAGGTACAGACCAATTAGGAGGAAATCCATTAGCATGAATATCCTGCAGTGTCGTAGAGAAAAAGTCCATTGAATCTTTCAGATCTTGGTCATTTTGGATTTTGTGATTTGTAACTCCCCAAGTCTTTTCAGCTGATGTGTGTTTCTAGAGAATATGGATGGTGATTTGTTACTTAAAGAATCAAGAATTCCTGCCACGTCGAAAGGAGAAGTGTGATGGCAAATAAACGACAAGTCACTTTGCTCATGTTAGATCAGAGAAAATAAAAGAGAGGCGAAGGTACAAAAAAATGCACTCCTCGAGAATCAATCTCACATGAAAGGATGCCTACTCACCCCTTTCCAGAGGCTGACAACCTCTATTCAGTTGATCCCTTTGTGCCGACACTAATTATGTGCGAAACTAAAAAAGACCCCAGTGTGGTACAAATTCAGCCCCCCCTCCTTTTCATCGGACACCAGATCCTGGCAGACTTACAATGTCTTAGTTCTCCTCGTGTGAAAGAGCCAAAAAGAGAACGAATCCAAGTGGCATTCAGCAGGCTGGTAGGAAGTGCAAGTTTCCCGGGCTGCATGCATGAGCGCTGTCCTCTCTCCACCGTTCCTCTGCATTGACTGCTGCGCCGATCTGTGGGAGAGACGAGCAGGGGGAAACGCGCACGAAGGAGGGAATAATCCACTCCAAACTCTCACTCTCCCTCTTTTCCTCCCTTCTCGTCAAAGACTCCCGATCTGTCGTCGCAAATCACCATCCATAACCTAAAGTGATCACTGACCTGCACAATGTACACTGAGTGAAGCTCGTTGGCATTCTGTCAGTACTCGTTTCGTTTCTTCACAATTATACTCATGCAAAAGCTGTGTGATCTGCATCATATAGCTCTCTTTTTCTATAGCAGTGATATCCAAAGATCATTGATGATAGTGTGTCTAGTAAGACTCAAATCTTCAGCAATATCTTCTTTGTATGAAGCTCATTTCCTGTGGGCTGCGGAGGCTGTAGATGCTGAGGCTGAAGGCAGGCGCGGTGTATGGGGAGGAGAGCGATGCTCGATCCCTTGCAGCAGACTAGTGCACTGGCAGTGCATGCAGAAACACCTTCTGTTCACTGAGTGTCGTAAGCCACTCACAATTCAGCCCAGGCGCTCTCTCTCTCTCCCTCTCCCTCTCTCTCTCCCTCTCCCTCTCCCTCTCTTTCTCCATCCCTCTCTCTCTCCCTCCCACCCTCCACCTCCTCCTGCTGATCTTCTGCTCACCCTTTTTTTTCTTCAATGCTCTCTCTTTTTCTTTCTTTTCTTCTCTCTCCCTCTCTCTTTTCGGTGGGTGAGACAATTTGATATTTAAGAGAGGCTGGGCTTAAACTATGGTTTAAATGAAGCACACAACTGAAACATTACCCCCCCCCCAACACACACTCCCTCCCTCACTTCCTAAATGAATTGGAACACACCATCTATCTGCCAATGTCTACTGTTAGTAGTACATGGTCTGCTTATTATTGCAGATTAATATCCTTCTAATGACTTAAGCAGTGTGTCAATTCCCTGTGGTTTGATGTGTTGAAAGTCTTGCGTAAACAAGAGGATAATTTAATCTTTTTTATTAATTATTATTATTTCATCTATTATTATAGGAAGAGCACATGGCTACGGGTGGGCATCAACCAAAAGGACTATCTGCTTACTTAATAGAAATTGTAGTATGTTGTATGTGACCATGGACCACAAAACCAGTCATAATGGTCAATTTATTGAAATGTATATTTATGCATCTTCTGAAAGCTGAATAAATAAGCTTTCCATTGATGTATAGTTTGTTAGGATAGGACGATATTTGGCCAAGATATGAGATATTTGAAAATCTGGAATTATAGGGTGGAAAAAAAATCACAAATATTGAGAAAATCGCCTTTAAAGTTGTCCAAATTAAGTTCTTAGCAATGCATATTACTAATCAAAAATTAAGTTTTGATATATTTATGATAGGAAATTTACAAAATATCATCATGGAACATGAGCTTTACTTAATAGCCTAATGAATTTTGTCATAAATTAAAAAAATATAATTTTTTGACCCATAATGCATTTTTTTTTTTACAATATATATAGTGTGTGTAGCTTTTTAGTTGTGTTTATTAAAATATTAAAAATAAATGTTCAAATACTTAATTGAAATATTTATATATGGCTGCTATAGAATTTTAAGCAAATGTCCACCTCTGGATGGCATCAACAACATTCAACTTTCTTAAATCGCGATTTGTATTATTGATTGTTTTTTGAGACTTGATAAATAACACAGTGTCACTGTGCGAGTGCCAATGGCTAGTTACTCTTGCTAGCCGATGAGCTATCCTAAACCAAAACTGATACGGTCTCTGAGCGAGATTAATGTGTTTTTTGCCAGACTCCAATCGGACCATCAGAGTGAGTTCAAAATGGCATTGTAGTGTAAGCATTGGCTTTTCAGGCTGTTAGGTTGTTGAAAAATGAGCTTGTGCACGACGAGCGTGGTAATGGCATCACGCACCATATGTCATAGCGGTTAGCTGGTGGTACACATAAGCTCAGATATAGTCCACGGCATGGCGACTCCCCTCTCCTCCCCCTTACGCCCCAGCCCCACCCTCACACGCCCTCATTGGCCTAGTCCTAAACCCAAATCACTAAATTTACATTTCATAATGCCGCCTGCCCGGGCTTGTTTATCACAGCCATTTCAAGTCTCGCCATCCAGTTGGAATACAGATATCATCTGTTGCCACTTAGCCAGGCTTACATAAATATTCTGCTCAGGAGCCTTGTTGCAGTGCACCGCGGATTGCAGTCCCCAGGCTTGTCATTTCATTCCGATTAATTTTCAAGGACAATGAGCTGTGACGATCCTGTACATGAAGCTAGCATGCATCTGTTGGTTTGCCTGCTTTCTGATGGCTCCCATAATTTTAAGATCAGCCTTTTCCTTAGCTTAGCACGCTGTGAAATATGAATTAATCTCATGTTGAAAATATGCCACATATAGTCTCCTTAGTCCGCTAATTGGCACAGGAGTCTGCAAACAAGGGCAAGTGAACAGCGTCTGCTCGGATTACCTTAACTCACGACTAAAACTCCTACGCCTTGAGGAAAACAGCCCACTAAGCTTTTTTTTCTTTCCCTCTCTCTCTTTGCTCAGCATAGACTTGAGAGAAACACAGGGGTATTGGGCCAGCTTTAGTCTGCTTTTGGGGTAAAACCAACAGATCTTAGAGAAGCTGACAGGACGGCAACTATTTTGAGCACATCCACATTGTAACCCATTGTATCTCAAAGAAAAAAAAAAATCTGCAGTAAAATGTACATTTGCTTTCAATTCTCCAGGTGATTTTATGAAATAACAGCATTTCTCTACTGTTTCAATGTATGGTGCCCCAAATCTATTACCTATTTCGCAACCTAAATGCTCAGCAAAGATTTGACAGAGAAATGGATGTGTTGAGCTATAGGCGGAAGGAAAAAGCCTACGACCGTGGCCGTCCCAAAGCCTGATCTGTCTCTCCTCCACCTTGCCCATCGCTCTTTAGCTGTAATAAATGGGTGCAGCATCAGCTAATGACTTGGTGCCCAGTAATGACTTGACACAGCGATGAGGAAATGTGAGAATTCAAACTATTCCTGAAAGTGACTCTGACGCACTTTTGGTTAGAGTGATCATAGACCAGATGTGGTCCCAATGTTTTATTTTTTTTATTATATAGTGTTATTGTATTTATATACTATTATAGTATTTATTTTTTAGTTACCTTTGCGTTTTTATATTTTCAGTTTTCATTTCAATAATAGCTTTATTTTATTTTGGGTACCAAAGTTATTTATTATTATTATTATAATTATTATTACTATTAATTAACAACACAATTATTACTGAAAAAAAAAAGTTTAGAATAACTTGGGTCATATGGTTTTACAATAACTTGAAAGCCATAATGGGATTCAGAAACAAAGCTCCTCAATCGTTTAATTATAATTTAAAAAATAAGTGGACTTTTAAAAACAAGTTGTGTTATTGTCAAAAAGATTATATTGATGTTGGAATATAATGTGTTTAAATGTTGAACTTTTTTTTTTTTTCATTGTTCAGAGAGCATTTGTGTCTATATTGTATACCCCATGCAATTTACAGCACTTCGATAAATCTAAAAGGTACCTTGCTTGATAGATATGACTCATCTTCATTTCCATACATAATAGAGATGACATGAACAAAGGAGGTGGACCTGAAATTATTCAGAGTGTCAATTAGATGTGCATTGTGTTTATGCGTTATACACCTAATCAATATCCTGTTATGTTCAATGGCAATTGTTTTCTGCGTCATTGAGTGTTTAACCACAGATTCCCGTATCCGGTGGAGCTAAGCCATTAAACCGCTAACGCTTAAGTCCACCGTAGCCCTCCTGAAATTATAATGTATACCTTCTCTGCCCTGTCCTGATGAGACTTAAAATGGCTGCTCTTGCCAGGCAGAGCACAGCATTTAGGGACGTGTTCAATCAATGGCTCTGCTCTGGATTAGCAGTCCTGTCAGTGATGTCTAGCTACCCGCCTCAGTCATGCTGCAGAGATTTGCATGCAGACCTGCACAAAGTTACTACTATTCCTGACCAGGGGAAGCATTGCCTTGAAATGTCTGGTCTTTTTTTTTTTGTACTTTCTTTGCCGGCTTGGATAATAGACTACTGGTGCCAAAAAAAAAGTCACCCATTTCCCCATGGACCTGACTCCACAGGCCTACTCTCAGATGAGTATGAAAGAGTCACTTCTCTCAGTGGGCCATTTGGACACTGTGAGTCATCAGAGGAATGTGGAGGTCTTTGTGGAAACAGTGAGTTCTCCTGAGTGACCCTCCTCACTGCTCATTGGGCCATTGTGCTGGTTTGGATTGTTGGCCCTCATTAATGCAAGTGGGATACTTTGAGTTGTCAGAACAAAACAACATGGAGAATATTCACACTTCTTTCTTTCCATCTGTGCCTTTCACCTACTTCTTTGTTCTTAGCTGAAGACATTTTCACTAGACCTGTATGGAATATGCACTCAAAGACCAAAACTAAGCAGATTTTGGAAGAATCTGAACTTTTGCCATTAATAAAATTATTCAAAATCCTCACCACTTCCAAGTTGCATTAATTTGCTTTTCCTTATTATAATTGCAAAGGGTTTTGGACAAATGTATGTAAATAAATTATACATTTGTATATGTTTGCATTAAGATACATTTTAATATTTATAAGTCCAGTACTCTCAGCTCCATTTGATATCATTTTTAAATCCCTTCACATATATATATATATATATTTTCCCCTCTCAACAGGGGGATTGTATAATTTCAGTCTCCTGCATATTTAAGCACGAGCAGTGGTAAATTTGAACCTTGGTCAACTTAGGCCACCTTTCCACTATATCTAACAAACGACAAGTGACAGGTGAAAGTGGGGGCGAAAGGCAACAATTGTATGTGAAAGTCAGAGATAGTGGAAAGGCAGCTTTAACGGTAGTACATTAACCCTGAATTTATTTGATCAGAAACAAAATAAGAACAGGAAGAAAGTTAGAAAGTTCAAAAGTTAATGCATCATTGCTGAATATAAGTATTAAGTTCTTTCAAAAAAAAATAAAAAAATAATAATCACACACACACACGTAAGAAACATGAATATTATGTGTAGGCTGTACAGTCTGCTTGGATAATATTCATGTAATCACTAAGAATTTTTACAGTATGTTAGCTTTTAAAAATCAAATAGTCTGAAAGTAATAGTCTTAAGGTAGCACTTTTAAAAACAAGTATCATAATTGTGAAGATCCAGAGCCTTTGCTGTTCAGCCCCATTCCCTAGCCGGTTCCTGCCCTGAGGCTAAAGGCTTATTGATTTGGCTCTCTAAGCAACTCCATCTCCACTGAGAGGTTCTTTAGGTGACCCACAGCTGAGGCCTCCTGACCAAGGTACTTTGGTGTGATAAAAGGTTGTATTGTGTTCATTCAACAGAGCCACACTTCATGTGTTTGTGCATTTACCAAGAGAACAGACAGTTCCTGCTACCTACAGTCATGATGTATGTGTGTTGATTGAATTCATTTTATAATATAAGATCATTTATCCCATTAGTTTAAATTAATAAGTTGTACCAGCATTCGCTGAGAAAAGCCAGCAAATGAAAATAATTCAAGTATGTTATCCACCTTATTTTTAATGTAAGAGAGGATACAACCTGTTATCTTCCTGTTATTTTAGCTATACAAAAACAGCCTTTATTTGTCACATTATTTAATTCATTATAATTATAAACACACTGGCCTGTAGCATAAGTAGTTTTACCATGTACTGTGATGTTATTCTTCTAGTTATTTACTAATAGCAGCTAATTAATCAAAATCTCACACATTCAAAGAAAATAGCTTACTTCCGTGTTGCAAAATAAACCATTATGAAATATAGTGCAAATCATTGAACTGACAGTACAAAAAGTGACTCTATATGTACTCAACACTTAGGCTTAGATTTTTTTTTTTTTCATATTAGGGGACGTGATTGTTTTTGTGTTGCATAAAAACAAATAATAATACTAATAATAATAATTTCACAATTTTTTCCTCAAATTTAGATTCTAAAAAAAAAAAAAAAATGGAGCCTTGCTGTAGTCAGTTGTTCATGTTTAGATTCAGATTTGAATCAGTTCATGTCGAATATTGACTTGATCCATACAATACAGTATGTGAAAAATGGGACTATTTAATCATGCACAATTGTGAAGCTCCTGAGATTTGGAACAGATCGAGATATCTGTGATTTATTTAATATGTTGTTTTGTAATGACATGTTGTTTGATTTTTACTGGATTAGAGGATTCTTTGTTTTGGCATACGATCTTCCACCAGCCTGGGCATGTTTTTTGGCTTTAAACAATTTAAATAAATTTAATCTTAATCCTTCTTGAATATCCTCAATATACTGTACAAAAAAGCATGTAGAGCCACTGAAACAGCCAGACAGCTTATATATCCTGATAGCATGTTGACTAGCACTTCTTTGATCAAACTTCCATTAGTGACAATAAATATTGGACAGTCACCATTTAATATGCAAAAAAAGCATCACATAATATGTAGCCTTTGATATGTAGTCTCATGAGTTCTCATAAGCTCAATATTCAAATCAGCTATTTTGTCTGTCATTACTATCACAAAGCAATTTGTCATTACATGTCAGTCGCTGTCTTCATGGTTGCCCATAAATCCTGCTCATGAATCACTCGTTGAATCATTCAGTGAATCATTTTTTGATGCGTGACGTCCTAGTCTCTGTCTGCCGTTGTCGATATTGTTTTCCCCCTCTGTCTTTAAATGACACTGTCACTAGGGCTTGTCACACAAGTTCATGCTAGTAGGCAGGTTTTCATGTCACCTGACAATTAGCAGCATCTCCTATTAAAGAGTCTCTATGGTAATGTGTTATTGAGCCCAGCGGTGGCTAAAGAGGGGTCTCTCGGTGCAATGTGGTTAATGTCTAATTGGCCCTCTGCTGAGATAATGTGGAGGGATGACAATGAAGGGTCAGGCCTGACTGAGGCTTACCCTGCCTGTGAGGAGGGAGAGAGGGGACCATGGAGCTTACCGTGAGCTGGAGCTTTCACCAGACAGCTGATCCCATTTTGTATAGCCAGTTGAAGGGAGTGAGACGAGAGGGTGTTGTGCATTGGTTAATGATGAGGTTTGCCAACCGGAAGGTTGCTGGTTTGATGACCATTTGGAGTGAGTCATGGTTCATCGCCGTTGCTCCTTTGTCCAATGCACTTAACCTCATTTTGCTCCAGGGGGATTTTTGGTTCATGGTGCCATTCAATGGAGACATTGTGTGGAATATGTAGAAACTCCACTGGCTCTGGTCATATATTCTGAAGATTATATTCTATTTGGAAGGAGAGACAGTAACAGGATGGATGGATAGATGGATAAGTAGAACAGCAATTATTTAGCAAGTATTTACCTGTGTGTATATGAGGAAGATAGTCATGTAAGTGTCATGTTTAAATACAAGTCGTTTATGTATTTTCATTTATTTTACATTTTAATAATAATAATAATAATAATGCATATATGAACTTACTAGTGTTAAAATGTTAAAATCTGTATAAAAGACCTTCTAAAGGTACTTTTTTTTAATTTATTCACTATGCTGTTTACATTGTAGGACATATTAGTATTATTATTATTATAACAAGGTGTTATGTATTATAAAATTAACAAAAACATATTGCAGTAATGACCAAAATATTAAAACAATATCTAGAATATTTACTTTTCAGTTAATTGATTATTTTCCCCCCTATAACTTATTACAAATACAAATATTAGATCATTATTACATATTATATTTCTTATTACAAATATGATTACAAACTACATTTATTTATTTATTCGTTTGTTTGTTTGTAGTAAATTTGTTGCTGTTAATATCTATATTAAGAAAAATCCTAGTAAAACATTGCTGTTTTTCTTTCAAATATTCCATGAACTCCCAATCACCCCTTTGCCGTCCCCTGGGAGTCTGTGGACCCCGTTTTGAAAACCCCTGGGACAGACAGACAGGTTGGACAGGATAGATGTTCAGATAGAGGAAGGTTAGAGGAGAGGTGTGTCTGAGAAAAGCAGAATAAATGAAGGTAGTGATGACGGGACTTTTGTAGTAAAAACTGGTTGTTGGTATACTGAGCAATGTGGAAAGCTATTTCCTCAGTAACCTCTACTCAGCGTTGTACACCCAGAAAGACCCTCATGAAACTACAGCTAGCGGTAGAAACAGAGCTGTCCTGTGACCATGAAAGACAGACCTGTAACCGCACACTCAAATCAACTTCAGCTCGCAGTGAACCAACACACGCGTGTCACCGGTTACCGGAGCATGAGTGGACTCCATCGACACAGACATCACCTCCCTCAAGTGGTGTAAAGCTCTCGTTTATGTGTGTATGTGTGTGGTAGGGAATTTAGCCAGATCCCAGGAGAATGTGCAGTGCTGTATGTGCTCTGATAAGCACCTCCCAGTCTCCCAAATGGGAAAATCAATAAAACTTCATCTTTACAGTCTCGGATATTTGCCTGTTGGGAGAATGTGTCACATAGAGCTGTGTTTGAGTGCCCGTTGGGACCATATGTATATCAACACATGTGTTTGTGTCTGTCAGAATCATCATATTTCTCAAGTGGATAAACCAGTTCTGCTCTCTAGCTGAAACAGAATTAAAGCAAGTAGAAGTATAATGATGGAAGTGTGTGTTTAGTCCATCCATTATTTTCCAACCCAGCAGCAGACACAGTAGGCTGTATTAGGATGATGAATATTATAAGATGCAGGGCCATGCTGGGGGTTCTGGGTACTGGCTGCTTCAGTGACTGTTTGAGGGTGGCTAGACAGGGTTCTTCGGCAGAAGACCGGAGAAGACAAGGAAACAGCGTGATAGTTTGGTGGTGTTTTGCTTACAGCTCTTAGACACAGGCACTCGAGTTCTTAACCACGCATACAAAGCAGTTTCACTAGATTTGTGCCAACTTTAAGCTCTGCCCACACCCTCTCATTCAAAAAAAAAAAAGAATGTTGCTCTAGTGCTTTTTCTAAACTGTGCTGCACTTCATTTTATGCCATTGAAACACAATCAGCAGTGAAATTGAACTCATTTCGCTACATGTGCACGCTGTCTGAGAGGTTGTTTCTGAGTGCTGTCAGAGAGGCACACGCATGTGAAGATGGTGCTCATAGAGCACAGGAGTATTGAGCGTTATTTTTGCCACTTTATAGGCCTTAAATGGTTAAAAACACACACTTGTATGTGTCAAAATGCCTGTCTTTGCAAGTATCTTCGTAAACACAGTAATTTAGGTATTAACACTAGAACCGCCACAGGATCAATTTTACCCGTGGCTGTTTTTCAAATGTATATAACAGATTTTCAATAAAACATCCAAGTCTCCCAGTCATTGACTTTTACAAAAATTGTGTAATTTACAATCCCCTGTTGTTAAAAAAATGTTTAGATAAAACCAAATCAAAACACAGGGCATTTATACCTATAAGCACCAGCAGGTCAGATTTACCCGCTATATGATGCATGTATTTTTGCGCTGTCAATTTCTTGCCACTTATGTTTTAACATTGTACATTGCTAGGCAACGCCTTTCACTCACTGAATTAGCAGTTATCAGTTTCATAAATAAAGACAAAATTAGTAAAAGAAGGTGATTTATGGATGCTGAATAGGTATAAGAAGCACTAAATACCATGAGCGAGTCTGATGGTGGAGATTCGTAGCCCAATGCATCCTGGGTCGGCTCAGCATCTGACAGCTCATCTGACAGTGATCAGGATATCATATTTATATGTTTTAGTCTAATGTTACTCATAATTGTTCAAAATTTGGATTGATTATTTAATTTTTGTTTTGCCATTTCTATCGTATATCGTTCGCTTCTGTGTTGCTATTTAGTCTGCCCGTTTCCTGAAGAAAAAAAAATCTGATCTATGATGTAATGAATAAAACCATTTTTTGATTACCCTAAGTTTATTGGTGTTGTTCTCTTATTCAAATTATAAATGATATAACTGAACAAATTAATAATTAATTATGGGAAGCTGTGCGCTTCAATTTGTCATCGCATCATGAATTATTATTGCCCATTACAGGACAAAAATATAGCTGATGACTAGACATAATCATTTCATGACTCTAGACACTTCTTTGTGAAGACAGTGGCATAATACAGTAAAATAATATGTTCTTTAGCCATATAAAAACAGTTGTAATGTGCATGGGTATAATTTACCCGCTTGCGGTTTTAGGTATACAGCGACCCCTGGCAGTTCTAGTGTTAAGTGAACGCAAACAGTTTAGAAAGAAAAAAAAAAAGTGTAACAGTATATTGGATCCAGGCAGCTCTTAAAGTGACAGCAGTCTAATATTCCTGCTGTCTGGCATTCATGTTAATCCCACAACAATAGAGAGAAAATCTCTCACTGCTCTTGACTCAATCACTTTTGTAACTTTAATAAGAAGAAATATTTAATTTACACAGTGAAGAATATGCAGTGTTTTTATACATTGATGATTACTTTGTATATACATTTGTATATTACATTTGTCTTATTTATTTCTTATACATTTGTTCTACTGTAGTTTTTTTTGGTCCTATTGCTAATAATTAGTTTATTATTCTTTTTTAATCACTGACTGTTTACATCTATCTATCTATCTATCTATCTATCTATCTATCCATCTATCCATCTATCTATCTATCTATGCCAAAAACCTGGAATCTTTGAAACCCTTTGTTGCTCTGTGAGGTAGTACAATACGCATGATTGGATAATATGACACTGTCATTTATGTGCTTGTTTATGGTGCAAGGTGAACAAACAATGCATCACTCTAATAAGTTTAAATCCTTTTATACTTACATATGTTGACATTCTTTATGGGCATATGGGTGTTTTGATGGTTTGTTGTGGGAGGCAACATATCTCAGGCTAGCCAGCCACTTTAATTACCGCAAAGCTAACACCCCCTCCTATTCCATGGCCAACAACCCACAAGGCAAACACACACACACACACACACACATAGTCTCTCTCTCACTCTTAACTTACCACATACAGTCTTAGCATGTGACACTTTTTCTTGTCATCATCTCACCTGTTGTCATGGTTACCATCAGGGCTTTATTGCGAGTCAAATCCAGGCACCAGGCCCAATGCACTCATACACTGCTCAGGTTGAGTGGATCGTTCTCATGCCCTCACAAGCCTTCCACCACACAGACCAAAGCACCACACAGTGCATCATTTTCTCCATCTCAGAGGTTTGTTTGGCTTGCACTCACTTGCCGCTGTCTTTTCATGTGACGTTGGGCACACGCATGTCAGTCAACATTTAAAAGCAACACTGACTCACAGGACATGAGTGGAAACAAGCGGGAGGGAGAGATGCTTGTCACGATGCTGCTTTGTGAATGTGTGCTTGAGACAAAAGGGAAGAAAAAAAAAATACAGCGCTCACATCGCTTGTTTTACACGCAGTGGGCGTCTTTCAGGAGACTGTTCGAAAATTCTGATATTAGTTAAGAGCTATGAAATCCGTCATAGCAGAGACGTACAAACACATTATGATTACGATGCCTCCCTTCAGATATTAAAGAGAAAATCTCATATCCAAAGCATTGTTTTGATGGGATTAGTTTTATAATTGGTGTTTGAGTTACAATAAAGCAATATCACACAAGCAAAAGTGCTATGATTTAATACAACAGCATGATTGCAAGTCTTATTTGATCAAATACAGTAAAAACAATAGTAAGTGTATTAGTTTTTTTATTATTATTATTATTATAGAACATTGATTTATTCCTTTATTTATTCCACTATTGTGAAATATTAGTACTTTTTATTTTTCATTCATTTATTTTTTGTGTCTTTGTTTGTTTTGGGGGGAGGGGGAACACCTTTTTCAGGATGTTTTTCAGCATTTATAGAAATCTTTTGTGACTTGTGTTTGTTTTGGCATTGTAATATTTCACAATATTACTTTTTTTTTTTACTGTACTTTTGATCAAATAAATGCAGCCTTGATGAGCTTAATAGACTTCTAAAAAAACACACACACAAAAAAACAGGAATTACTGATCCAAACATTTGAATGCTCACACTTGATGCAGCCAATATAGTTGCCATTCTGAGCGGTTTCTCTACTTATTGAATACATTTTCTTTTTACTTTAGATAGCATGCCAGCAGCACAACTATCCGTTATCGAATCCAGGCAAAACATTGGCAAAAAGGTTAAAATCCATAATGAAGGTGTGCCAGGCAGCGTAACAAAAAAATGTGGCTTAAGGTATTCGACAAAGGTCAAAATAAATGAGAGGAAGCGTTGCAAAAATATATATAATTTACCAGGATCATAGATATTCCTATCCAGCCTGGATTAGATTTCTCAGAGGATGCATAAGTAAGTAAAAAAAAAAAAACACTGGGTAATTTGCTCTGTAATTTGTCGTTTGTGTAGGAAGAACACAGACATATCGTGTTCATATGTTCATATCGGATGGGATTAAAATCAGGATGTCAATGAAACACCCTTAGAGAAAACGTGTCCTGTATCAGTAGTGCTTTGATTCACTGGACTGGCTTCACAGGTCCCAGATAATAAGTTTTATGCAATATGTAAATCTTTCTCATTCATGTCAACTCTTCAGCAGGCCACATTTAATAAGTGCACATTTTACTGACGAAGGCTGAAATGGTCTGGATGCCTCTTACCGCAGTGCTTTGAAAATTTACAGAGTCAGAGAGAAAGCCTTTCTCCTCCTCTCTCAGATGGTGACAAGAAGAGCATTTTGATGAATATTTACGTTCCTCCTGTCTTTTTAGAATTTGTAATTAGACACTTGGCTTTCTCTTACAAGGAATCAAAGCCAATTATTGCTCTGCATTTTGATGGCGATGTGACTCAGTCCTTTTGAGTCTGCGTTGCAATAAGAGATAGAAGACTCTTGAAGTTCTTGTCAAGGCCTCTACCTTGAGCTCCACTTAGAGCTGTGGTGCTCATGTGGGAAATTTGAGTTTGAATCTGGCTTCTACATTGTTTCCTGTCATCCTTTTCACTAGGTCACTACCAGGTTGGGCAGTATATATATATATATATATATATACATAGAGTGGGAAAAAATAATAATAATTATCCCCTGCTGATTTTGTACGTTTGCCCACTGACAAAGAAATGATCAGTCTATAATTTTAATGGTAGGTTTATTTGAACAGTAAGAGACAGAATAACAACAACAACAAAAAATCCAGAAAAAGTTATAAATTGATTTACATTTAATGAGTCAAATAAGTATTTGATTCCCTATCAATCAGCAAGATTTCTGGCTCCCAGGTGTCTTTTATACAGGTAAGGAGCTGAGATTCCCTTATCAATCAGGCACTGTCCTCAGGGACAAGGCTACTCCATCGCCAAGCAGGTGCAATTATTCACAAATAACACAAAATAACAAGACACCATCTCAAATGATCATGAGAACGGTCTGCAGAAAAGAAAGCTGCATAGTCAAGCAACAACACACTATGATGGACTAGGTCCCCCTGCAAGACAAAAGAAGAAACACGATGCATTAAGAGCCGGGGGGTGAAAACTTTTTGAATTTGAAGATCAAGGTAAATTGTACTTAATTTGTCTTCCGGGAAACATGCAAGTATCTTCTGTTGCTTCCGAGGAGGGCAGTAATAAATGGACTCCAAAAAATATATATTTCAACAAAAGAAAAAAGTTGGAAATCTTCATCCTGTTCAAAAGTTTTCAACAGCCAGCTCTTAATGCATCGTGTTTCCTTCTGGAGCATCAGTGAATGTTTCAACCTTTTTTAATAGTTGTGTTTGAGTCCATCAGGCATTGAAGCCAGTCAGGTGCATTGAAAATGGGTCGTGGATGGTATCCAGCATGAAATGACCCAAATACAGTCACGGCCAAGGCAACAAAGGGTGGCTCAAAGAATGCAAATTAATGTCCTGGAGTGGCCTAGCCAGTCTGCAGAGCTTAATCTACAGAAAATCTGTGGAGGATTTGTCTGAAGAACAGTGCTCGAGTTACCAAACTGTTCAGCCTCGAACTTAAACTTGGAGGGACTCATGAACAACCAACACAAAACAAAAGAACAGTCGTGGATCATCCTGAGAGGTGCAAACCTGGTGGCCACACAGTATTAAGAACCAAGGGTTCCCAAACTTTTGAAGGGGGTTATTTGAATGCGTTAATTTCAGCTATTTTTTGTCTTGTGGACTATATGTAAACATATTTCTATGTTAAAATATCTTACTCAGGACAGTACTAAATAAAAATTATAACTGATGCATTTTGTATGATCTCTCTTATTTTGTTAAAATTATTCACATTTTCACAGATTCTACAAGGGGTTCCCAAACTTTCGCATGCCACTGTATATACATACATATACATTTCAAAGTTGTAAACATCACAAAAGAGTACTGGAATAAATTTTACAAGAAAATACTGTTTTTAATTATTTATTAGTTATTAACATTTTCTTAGTAAAAAATTGTTTCAAAGTAAATCCTACACCTTTTCTTTGCGTGTACTTGCCAAGTTGTCATAGATATATTGCAATATAAACAGTTTGATAAAATCTCTACCTTTCTACCATCACATTATTTAGCCCAGCCTGCCAGACTCATTGCTTCTGTCATTTCAAACTTTCCAGGCTTTCTGTCTTTCCCTCATGTTTGTGCTCCGTTCAGATGGCAGCATGTGATGAGCTGTGCAGTTTCAAGCCAATCACCTATTAGCTGTTGTTAAGGGTCCAGAAAGTGGAGATCCCGGGGGCCGCTGGTCTTTCTGAGGCTGTCCACACATGGCAGTTCTGACTGCTGTGAGCCTCTCCTCCAGCTGCTGCATTGGCACACAAATGATTCCGGAGCCCGTGCATCTCCATGGAGACATGTTTGGATCCTGTGTGGGCACTGACTCTCTCCAGCTCAGTCTAGTCCTCTGGCCTGCAGTCTTTGGCCTGTTTTGTAATCCTGTGTCTGCAGAACGTCATCGTAGCAGTGGTGTAACTGCTATATCGGGTGTTTATTTAACTATTAACACTATTGGATATGTTGACCTTAAGATAATAAACGTTCCATTCACTACCGTTGATTTTTTTTTTTTTCATTTTGTCATTGATATTTTTTTTTTCAGCAAAGATGCATTAAATATATCAAAAGTGACATTTACAATATCAGAAATATTATTTTGAACAGCAAGAATCCTGAAAAAAAAATATCACAGTTTCCACTAAATTATTAAGCAGCACAATATTTTTCAATACTGGTAATGATAATAAATGTTTCTTGAGCACAAATCAGCATATTAGAATGAATTCTGAATAGTCATATGACACTGAAGACTGGAGTAATGGCTGCTAAAGAATCAGCTTTGTCATCACAGGAATAAATTGTATTTTAAAATGTAACTTGTATTAACACGTTACATTACCTCTGTAATATTACTAATACCAGTAATATTTCACAATAGTATGCTTTGTATTGTATTTTTAATCAAGTAAATGCAACCTAGGTGATAAATGTTGGCGACCCCAAACCTTTGAACAGTAGTGTAGTCTTTTCATACTTCTTTTTTCCTCCAAGAAATGAAAGTAAATAATTAATTCCATTACAGTATATTGGTAAATGCCTATTACAAAATATAGTGGTAATATAATGATTATAGTGGTAAATATAGTGGTAATATAGTGATTAGGTTAAGAAAAAGCTCTTCTTAGCATTATAAGTTGCTTTTGATGTGGACAAGAAATTATATAATTAATTGGACAAAATGTCATTTTTTATCCTCTTTCCAGACAACATTATAAGTCAAACTAAAAAAAAAAGAAGTGAAAAATCATTCATCTACAAAAAAAAAAAAAAAACCTTCTAACAATCTTTCCATTTTTTCTTGTATAAAAGTCTCCTCAGAATGGCGAGTGCACCTCCTTTTGAGCGTAATGGATGAAACATGCTTGTAATGTCTAATTCCCATTTTCAGAGTCTCCCCGGGACAACTCAACTGTAATATTCAGCTCTTCAGAAACTTTCACTCCCATATAGATGAAATATGAAAGACTCGTATATGAAATACTTTTTTTTTTTTTTGGTTAGTCTGCACATCTTTTTTGAGGTATAAGGACTTGTTTTCATTTGGAAATTTCTTAAGCAATGAGTGATCATTTTCAAGGTTTTGTACAGAGCAAAACAGAACCATGAGACCTGTATTACAACAAGCTGTACAGTGTCAAAAGTGTCTGCTTTGTGAAAGCGTTCAGAGGCAGACAAGTCATGACTCTTCATTTGCTAAGATGATGATTTGCTTTTCCGTGCTTTCTTCTTTCTTTCCGAATGTCTTTGTTATCTAAGGTGAACATCTAAGGTATCTTAGTTTGTGTGTTTTTGTTTTTTCATCTTTCCTGCGGGTCGCAGATGCTAATTTTGTTTCCAGTTAAACCAGCATGTTGGAAACAGTATATGAATTTGTCTCACTTCTACAGAAACCTGCCCATTTTGTGGGCACCAACAAATGTCTTTCTTCGATATTTCCTGTTTTTGTCAGCTGATCTTTAATGTTAGTGAATATTAATGTTCCATATGTATCCTAAGATGCTTCACCACCACAGTTGGTGTCAAGTCCAGAAACCCATATCAATATCTTTGATCCAAGAACCAGACTTTACTGTTTTGGTAAAGATTGGCGTTCCGGAGAAGTATTGTTCATTGAGTTCCTGGCAATCAGAACATTAGTGGCACATAAAGAGCTTGTTTACGCAGCAATCCTCCCTCTTTTCTGTAGTATGAGTTTGAGCTGCGTGTTGTGTTCCATTACAGACTGCAAGCCAGTTCTGTCTGGCGTCTTGGTGGGTGTCATCTATCACTAAAGCAAGTGTGATTTACACCGTTGTGCTGACACTGGTTCATGAGATACGAGCATGAACTTACCACAGCTGCAGTGTAATTGCACTCTCACCTTCCTTGCCAGCGAGAGACACTAGTAAAATAACAGTAAATACATTGTTTGTTTTGTGTACCTCTATCTGTAAGCATAGCTCAAACATTTTTTTTTATTGAATGCAATCACAATGACAGGATCGTCAATACAATATATCTTATCTTTGTCAGGGATATATTTATAGAGTAAATACACAATATTTAGTTGTATATTAACTACTGCATTATTATTATTATCATCATCATTATTATTATTATTATTATTAGTCCATTACCCCCAACATCAAGTAGAGAAGACTGTATGCAATGTACGTTTTTGTTTGTGGAAGAGAAGAAAAGGAAGGAGAGGAGAAATGAAGTTATTGAGAGGAGAAAAAAGGTGAGCCGCAAGCTGTAAACTAATAGAAGGAGCCTGTCTGATTCGTCTGATGCGGTGGCGGGAATTGATATTTCCCACAAGCCTCAGGGGCACTAGTGGAAATTCCTCCTCTGAGCCGCATCGTTCCCACTCCATCACCCTGATCCATAACTCAGAAGGAAAAATGAAATGAGAGAGGAAGCGTCAGGGGAGAATGAACTGATGAAATGGGATTATGTCCCCATATTAAGAGCAGTTCCTTAAAGGGACGCAGCGGTTCCCCTCGAGTCCTGGTGTTGAGTCGGGCCTCTGCATTCCAAGCTTGTGTGTGTTTAAATGCAAGGCTGCATTCGGCATCTCAGTGCTGGAGCCGCCAGACATGAGAGACGTGCAAATGTGTGGATAGTGGAGCCAGAGGAGCTAGGACTGTGTATGGGCATAAGAACGTGTGTAAGATGAAAGCTGAATCTCAATTCATAGACTTCTACCAAAAACAAAAACAAAAATATGTGTTGTTGGTAGTGAAGTACATAATTCATATTGTAGGACATAAACTGTTTTCCTATGCCTTTCAATGATTTTTCCAGTCATTGTTTTTTATTGATTATTTATTTATTTATTTTATTTTTATTGGATAAGTATTTATTTGTTTATTTGTGAACATTTCAATTTCTATATTAGGTAGCAGTCTTTTAAATTAATAGACAAATGTGAATAATAAATTATACTTTTCAAAAAAATTATAAAAAAGCTGTTTTCTCAATTTCCTTGCTGAATGAAAATATGAATTTATTAAAATCTTACCTGCCCCCAAACATGTAAACAAAATAGAACAAAATTAATTGCAAACCTATTCTCTTGAATGGCACTCGACATTGTAAATATATAACCCAATATATATTTTTTTTTTAAATACACTGGAAAGATTGGACAATCCAGGCACCTTTTGACATACATTCTGTTCAACATATGATGGGGACACATTAATCCTAATTGTGCACACTAGGACATATAGTATGGGAATATGACTGGAGTGTGCTGACAGAGAGAAAAGAGGAATTGTTGCCTTGTTTCTCTCAATGAGTTGCTCGTGTCACTGACCTGGTTCATGGAGCCCTGTGTGCCAAAAATAGTCTCCCAAATAGTCTGACAAATAGTTATTTTCAGGCCTTCCACCAAAACCTCCAAACAGAGCAGCTTTCCCAGACTACTTATTTATCATCCCTCTTAACCTTTCTCATTCATTAGTGTAGGTCTTTGTTTCCCTGTACACTCATTCGCATTGACCTCCCTCACTTTCTTTCTCTCTCTCACTTTCCTAAGCAGCCACTTGCCATTCAGTTCATGCTTCCTCAGACTGCATGGCTGCTATGTGCTCCGCTCTGCAGCAGGAATAGACAATCAGTTTTGTGTTGGCCTAATAACTCTTCCTTCTCCTCCTCCTCTTCTCCGGCCTCAGATCTCATAGCGCGGCCCCTCCCCGCCACCATGCATCAAGCCATGTCTATTTTTAAACGTCTGCATTATACCACATTATGATCCCCGGTAAGTCTCCTGTCTTTTCAGGGGACCATCAAAAATGAGCACATCCATCAACCAGTCACATTTAATTTGTTTTGCAAACTCCTCGATGCTCGGGAGACTTCGGCTCAAAAGGACAGTTGTAAATGTATTTTCCAGGTACGCTGTCCTCTTGTATTTCTTGTACAGTCATAGTGGAATGACGCTATTGTTTATTTGATGTATTATGAAAGCGGTGATCTGTTTCTGGTAAACATTCTCTGTCGGACTCTACTGCATTTGTTTGAACATGAGCATAAAACTTCAAATAAAGTTTTTGTTTTGTTTTGTTTTACCAAAGCATTGTTATTATTGTAAAATAATAATAAAATATTATAAAATAAAATACATTATAAAATATTATTATTATTATTTATTTGTTTATTTTTAAGTAATTTCATATGGTGTAAAAACTGAATTCAGTCTTCAGTGTCACATGATTAAGAAATCGTTCTAATATGCTGATTTAGTGCTCAAGAGACATTTCTTATTATTATCAATGTTGAAAACAGTTGTACTGTTTAATATTTTTGTGGATACCATGATAAATATGCACACATTTATTTGAAGCATTACAGTATATATGTCTTTACTGTCAGTTTTGATAAATTTAATGCATCTTTTTTAAAAACAAGTGTTATTTTTTTTTTTTTAAGTTACCCACCCTAAACTGTGTAACAATAGCGTTACCTGCCAATAAAAATATCAAAAGGTCCTAATACGATGAGAAAAGTTGCGTCATATTGTGCATCATCTACAAAAATGTGGACTCACTTTACAAAGATTTTCCCAAACTGGTTTCTAAATCAACATATGTAGTGGTTGACATTTGGCCATCATGTGTTGATTACAGATTTTGAGATGACTGCATCTCACTCAAATGGAGCCAAGAGTTTAACTATCTTGAAGAAAGGAAAGCTCTTCTCTCTTCAGCTGGAGTGATGATGGGAAGAATTCATGGTGCGATTTGTCTTACAAACCCACACACACTCTGTGCAGTTGTCCCTTACCCACTCACCCTCATCAAGTCTGAGCTGGGGTATAATTACACCTAAATACCCTTATTAAAATCATCTTTTCATCGCAGGACTTCAACTCACTCACTGGGCGACTCTCTCTTATGAAATCAGTGATTACTTCTGATAAAACGCAAGACAATGGAGTTGTGCTTTGCCTCCTGAAACAGCCGGTCTGTGACAGCTATGCTTTTCCATGCAGAAGGGTGAAACTATCGTCACCTCCCTCGATTCTGTTCTCAATCTTGTAATCACAATATTCTCACTATCCTGCACCTCACGGCAATGCTTAACACCGTCCCATCAAAGCAGCACTTCCAGTGAATTACAGCTCTGCAGCTGAACGGATCTTAATTATGATCTGACTTCCTATTATGTAGAGTAAACTTAACAAATCTCTCTCTCTCGCTCTCTCTCTCTCTCTCTTTCTCTCTCTTTCTCGCTCTCTCTCATCTCTCTCTCTCTCTCTCTCTCTCTCTCTCTCTCTATCTGTATCTGTCTCGCACTCTCTCCCTTCTTTGCATTTGTTTTTTTATTTTTGGTGTTTGAGTGGATGATTCAGATGGCCTGTGTTTTACATGCCATCAGAGTCTTGATGTTGGCCAGCGATTGTGTCTCACATTTAACGAGGCACATTCATCTGACAGTATAATAAGAAGAAGGGAAAATCTGCTGTAGTCATGTCAACACAAATCTGGATGTTTCTGAGTTCTTAAACGAATGAAACCTTCATGTTCCTGTTCTCCAGCATGATCTGAGATGTTCCAAACAACATCTAGTGCTTCAATAAAAACATGAAAATCCTGTGCAAATGAGCTCATATGATCAATGTCTCAAATTTGATTTAATTAGTGATCTAGAGTTATTCATTGATTGAATCAATCAGGTCCGTTTTTTTATTTTATTAATTGTTTACTTATTTATTTCCAGGTTATTATTATTATTATTATTATTATCCCCTCAAAATAAATAGAAAGCTTTATAGCTTACTTTATTTCACTGATTAGTATGTGAGAAAAGTCTTTAACTTTAAAACAATATTTAGATGCACTAGAGTTTGTCTTTTTTTTCCAGGATTATTTGATGAGTAGATTTTCTAACATTATTAATGTAAATGTACTGTCACTTTTGCTCATATATTTTTGTTCTCTAGTGTGTGTCTGTGTGTGTGTGTGTGTGTGTGTGTGTGTGTGTGTGCGTGTTCTCTTGAGCAGCAATTACGAATGCCCACATTTATACAGCAGTGAAACAAGTACACACACACACACACACACACACACACACACACACACACACACACACACACACACACACACACACACACACAGACAGACACATTAAGTTACCATTTCTTATGGGGACAATCAATAGGTGTGATGGTTTTTATACTGCACAAACTGTAAAAAAAAAATGAGGTCCCCTAAACCTACCCCTCACACAAAACTTTTTTTTATCCTCCATAATGTAGAGAAAACCAGGACCACACACAACTTGGAATTACATTTTATCTTGTAAGACTTATACGATGTACAAATTTAATGAGAAGCAAGAAAACGTTAATGTATTTTTTAGTAAGAGAAATTTTTGCTCTGTTGAGGTGCTCTCAGGGGCAGCATAAGAAAAAGCCAGTTAGGTACTCATTGCATTACATACTGAATTTTGTTTATTCAGATTCTTAATAAGTCAGAACAGTAACAAAAAATGTCTTTCTATTTGATTTTTTGTTTCCTATTGAAAAAGAAATTGGGGTGAAGCTTTAAGGTCACGTCACAGCCTTTGAAAACAGTTATCATCTTATGGTATTCTATATATAGAGAGTATTTCACTAGACAAACATTTCTGTATGCTTGTAAGTCTTGTTAAATATATACCACAAGGTTTAATTTGCCAGTTACACTTGCATATACAAGGCTTTAAAGCTGATAGACATGGACTTTGATTTGATTCCATGAATTTGTTAAGGTTCAGATGTCAGCTGCAGAGCTCATGGGCCAACAGCAGCCAAGAAAGTGTAACTGAAGTGCTCTCTGTAATAAGAGACCATACTAGTGGAATGCCACAGGCTTGCATGCCAGAGTTCTCATGAGCTTTTGCTCTCCATCAGGTGCACACTGCTCCTGCCCAATTAACATTTGGCCCAAGGGCTAACTGTTTGTTGATCTTAATATGTAGCTACATTTTCAAGTTAAAACTATGCAAAGAGGGTATGGTTGCTGCTAAAAATATGTAATTTTGACAGTTGGTTAGACATCAGGTCAACCCGTTGTCTTACAGTATATAAATTGGAATTGTTAATAAATTGTGAATTGTATAGTTACACCTCAACTGCATGGGTTTTAAAGAAGCAGGTGGCTTTACTTGGGTCTGGGGCCCAGCTAAACCTTCCCTCCTAGTGATAGGTAAATGACACATTAGCATTTGGCTCTGAAAGCAATAGGGGGTTGAGTAACGATGCTGCAGCATCTTGGGCTGGGCTCTGCAGACGTATGCAGCCTGCATCTAACACTCTCTATTGGCACCAGATCAAAGTGAACAGAAATTTGAATCTGAAATTCAATCTTGAAATGTACGTTTAAACTAATCTAATAAAAAGCATGGTTTACCCAAAAATGAAAATCCTGTCATCACTTGCCCTGATGTTGTTCCTAAGCTTTATGAGATGTTTTCTTCTGCAGAACACAATATATATATACATATATACTGTATGTATATGTATATATATATAAGAATGTTTAAGCTGTTTTTTGTCCAAAAACAATGAAAGTCAGTGGGGTCCAAAACAACAATGCATGCAAAATCCACCAATCATGCCTTTATCAAAATATCTTATTTTGTGTTCCACAGAAGAAATAAAATGATACAGGTTTGAAATGACATTATGGTGAGTAAATAATTTGAATCAATCCAGTCCATAGTTAACTTAAATTTTTTGGTGAATTTAAGAAAATAGTTGTATAATTACATATGTGACCCTGGACCACAAAACCAGTCTTAAGTCACACAGGTATATTTGTAGCAATAGCCAACAATACATTGTATGGGTCAAAATTATTGATTTTCCTTTTATGTCAAAAATCATTTGGATATTAAGTAAAGATCATGCTCCATGAAGATATTGTGTAAACTTCCTGCTGTAAATATATCAAAACTACATTTTTGATTAATAATATGCATTGCTTCATTTGGACAACTTTAAAGGTTATTTTCTCAATATTTCGATTTTTTTGCACCCTCAGATTCTAGATTTTCAAATAGTTGTATCTCAGCCAAATATTGCAGATAATCTTAACAAACCATACATCAATAGAAAGCTTATTTATTCAGCTTTCAGATGATGCATAAATCTCAATTGAAAAAAAATGACCCTTATGACCGGTTTTGTGGTCCAGGGTCACATATGTTAATAAGGCAAGCCATTAAATACATTGACACATCAATTGTTGCACTATATTACTATACAAGCAATAGGTTAATGTCATATATTCCCATCCACCAGGAACCTGGTTAAGGTTAATAGTTAAGTGGCTAATCAGTAATAATTTATTCAATACAAATGATGCTGGCATGAGAATGAAATAATGAGTTGGAAGAGGTCCAGTTGGCTGTTTCTCTATGTTTATATTTGCAGTCTTTCCGAGGTATCATGTATTTCACAGGAGTCCAACTGTGATTTGTGTATCTACAAGGAATTAATTTCACTTCCCTCTGAGATGCCTTGGGATTGGCCAGGTGCGAGTTAGATTGAATCCGAGCTTGTTTGCTCTTTCCTTTAAATTTTAAGAGGGAAAATCGATAAGACATTGATAACTTATTTAAATTAATCTGACTGAATTGAATATGGAAATCTGTATATACTTATCTTTTCCATTCTGAATAAAAGCTACCTTATTTTTTAACTATTAGAAATTGATAAAACTGAATAATTTAGATTGATTTTTGAGTAGGCTAGGACCTAAATATATTCAAATATCAAAGATTCAGAGTAAAAATATTCAGTAGCATGAAATTGCATTTTATTTTAAGCATCATCACTTTGATGGCTTTTTGAAAGTCGGTTTCTGTCGACTCTGATCAGATGCTGTAGTCTCAGTTTCCTCTCCATCTCATTCTCAAGAGTAAATACAGTGTAAGAGGCATATGTGCGGAGAATACTTGTACAAACCAATGCCAGTTATACTGTATGTATTGCAGCGTCCAAAAGTTTGAGACCACTAGTAAAAAAGTATTTGAGACAGTTGTATCTTCATTCTTTCTGCCTGTCCTCCACCCAGTAAAATGTTTTAAGGGTTTTGTGAAGAGTATATGTATATGTTCACAGTGAGTCCTCTGTCTGCCAGCAGCATGATCATCAAGTTTGACTTTGACTATATGTGACTCCTGCTGTGTTGCAAGATGTCGCTTACATGTTCATGGCCGGGATGTATGTGCGCTGATATTGTTTTATATAGGTCTGGTCTGCAGTGAATAAATGGTTACTGAGCCTTACAGGGGTACATAACACAAAAAACGCCAGGAAGCACTTTTTTAGTGATTGTTATTGACTATATCAGTTTATTCCCCCAAGTAGGGGTCACTTTGTCTCCTTCATATCTGTCCATTGCTCCTCAGTGTTCTCAGTCTCCCAGAAGACCATTGCAATATGGTCTATAATACTATTTAATTTGACTTTTAAGTGGTGTGGGGATGGTAGCTGCATTCAGTGTGGAAAATGGTCTTTAAAGCATTCTTCTGGGGCGTCCTATCCTGCTCTTGATTGAAGCAATTTCTTCCCTTAATGTGAAATAATACTGTTTGTAACGAGAAGGTGATGAACACATTTGAAGTGACAGAATGTGTTACTCTTAATGTCCAAACAGGGGAGCAAGAAGGTAAACATGAATACATTTTTAATTATATACTAAAAATGCTAAATACAAACATTTTAGTGGTCTCAGATGTTTGGAGCCTCCTATATATTGTGCTACATTATGATTATCCAGACAATTTTCATTTAAAGTGCCCCTATTATGCCTTTTCGAATATTACCTTGCATGCAGTGTGTCATGTAACTGTATGTGAACATAAACTATCTGCAAAGTTGTGAAGCCGACAGTGCACGATAAATAAAGTTATTGTCTATCAAAAAAAAGAGTCGGCTCGCCATCGCCTAAACGAGTCGTCAGGAATTCGAATCTTATTCTGTTACGGCTGTACGTCACAAAGTAACACATTTGCATAATGTCCGCCCACGTTCTCGCAAACAACTTGCCCGTCCACAATCACAGTAAAATTTCCGTGTGGTTAACATCATGTCGAGAAGATGCTGTATCCTACAATGTGAGAGTAAATTAGTTTTCTCACATATTATAATTACCACAAACTTGACACTTACTTTTGTTGTTTTGTCTATCATTATCCAACGAAAATAATCATACCATTCCTGCTTGCAAGCTTCAGACACAGTTGTGTGTCTTAATACTGAATAATAATAAATCTTGTGTAAAGCCAATGTTTGTATCTGCATTAGCTCCAGGTGCAGGTGCAGTAAATTCACCCTCACAGCTGAAAATTTATGAAAGTGGAGTTGGAAACTTAATTTGGAGTTCCTCGTGTACATCTCAAACTCTGACAGGAAGCAAAGGAGTGAGAATTCTTGAGAAAAGTTTGAAACAATTCTGAAACTCGCTCGTGTGTTTTTCCCTTGTACCTGTCCATGTCATCATTTCCATGAGAAACATACTTCAAAGAAAGGAAATCTGTTGAGTTGCCCCTGGGTACTTCTATTTCCTTCAGATTTCAGCTGAAAGACGCAAATGCCATGAGATTCTGTAACAGCTTTGTTGTGGCTTTACCTCGGACAAAATTTGGATTATTAAACTTGGCACCCTTTCAGTTCATGAGCTAGAATTTGAATTTGAATTGAATTGTCCACAACCTACAGGATGTTGAATTGAAATCTGAATTAGTATGACGGGAAGAGGAGTACACTCAATTAAAATTCACAGAAACTAAACAGTATACACAATAGAGGAATTAAAAGTTTCTGACAAAACTTTGGGAAAATTGTGCTTATTTTCTACTCCGATATTTAGTTTTTTTTTTACATTATATATACCAAGACTTTTTTATTTTCTTTGTCAGGCTTTTTGCTACCGAATTTATGCTCTAGGAGAACTTTCTCTTGTAACTACGCAACACCTGCCATTTTCCTGACTATGAACGTTGTGCCATCTGTTGCAAATCCAGTCAATGTGTTCAAAAGATTTTTTTATTTTATTTCTTACAATTCTGAAGGCCGTATTTGTTAGACACCCTTGTGTTAGAGTCCCATACAGATGATTGCCCTGTCATGGCACACTAGTAGAACAAAGGGAAATGTCTTTAGATAGAGTCTTGTTCTCCTGGGTTTGCTGATTCTGAATTCCATAGAGATTTGCTTGCCTCTTCATCCAGTTTAAGAATATTGATTGAACTAGCCAATTTAACGTGAGCCAGCTTGCTCTGCCTGTGTATTAATAACATCTAGGCGGAACTGGAGGACGGTTGCTTGGCAACATGGTCATTAATTTTGAGCAATCTCATAACGCTCAGGCTGAATACAACTGTTTCTGCTGTTTCAACTGTTGCCTCTGATTTGCAATTCTCTGGTCAGATGCCTCGCCTTTAGTCAGCACTGATGAAAGATTTCATTTCGGTACAATGATGGGAAAGTTAATTAATTCAATCTGATTTTTGAATCAGATATCCATGTTGAAACTTCTGTTGAATTGGCTCTCTTTCGCTCTCATTTACTGTCTTTCTTCCATTTTCAATTTCAAAGCACTTCAGATTATTTCACATACAATATTAGAAAAACATCAGTACACACAATATGAGCAAAGGCAGTTAAAAGAAAAAAGTGAATAAAAAAAATACCAATGGTAATAAAATAAAAAATTAAAATTCAATTCAATTCAATAAAATTTTCACATACATATGCATACACACCTCAGTTAATTTGTCTTAAAGCAGTTTCTGGTCTATGAAGCTGTTCACTTCAAATATAGATTTTTCTGCAGTAGATGCGTGAGTGCTCTGGTTTGAAACTGATGTTTGTTGGACGTTTGTGAGTTTCAGACAGGACTGATTTAGGGCCCTGCTCTGAGTTATAAGAACTTCATGCTGCAATGTGTTAGGAGAGCTTGATTTCAAATCACTCTCTCTCTCTCTCTCTCTCTTTGCTGAAAGGTAGAGAGAGGTTAGAGCTTAGCCTCCTAATTGCACTCTGTGGTGCCAAAAAAAGTCATATGCTGCTTTTAAGGATACTATTTGAAATGGTGGCTCTGGTAAAGGTTATGGTGGCTTCAGTATTCAGTACTTATTCTGAGAGTCATCTTCCAAATGAAGGCAGATAGCCTAATTAACAGTCTGCTTTGAATATCAATTCACGTCTGGTCAAAAACCTTTGGACGTGGATCATTATGTAGCTAAAATAATCTTCATTCAGACTGATTCTGACCTTTTACCATTGTGAAACATCTAATGTTATGTGACATTCTGCATGTTTATACAACGTTGACATGGTTTTGGTTTTTCTTTGATAAGATGTTTAATACCATCATTAGTTCAGTTATGCATATGGGGAATTTCATACAATATGTTTTTCATGCAATAAGTGTTATTTTATATCAAATGGTATCTATCTATCTATCTATCTATCGATCGATCGATCGATCTATCTATCTAAAAAAGCTATTCCACTGGGACAAAAAGTGAGATTCTAAGCGATTATTTAAATTATTTTGAGACAGCGTAATAAAACACAAATATATTTCAAATGGCCTCTTAAATGTCCCTGCATTGCACCATTATCTTTTTCTCATACATTCTGTCCACTGTATCTTTTTCTGGCAAATTCTTGCAGGCATTTAGCCGTTTCAGTCCTGCTCTCCATATTTAATAGGATACTGTTTGTGTTTGTACGGAGCCATAGCCTGCAGTCTCGCTGCTGAGAGGGAAAGAGAGAGAGATGGGATGTGTGTTGTCATCTACGGTGAGAGTTTCCTCTGACACTGACATACAGGAGCCAGCTGTGAGCTGTCTGGCAGATCGGACCTAGGGGAGACGGCCGCCACCGCTGCAAAATCTTTAATTACTCACTAACAAGAGGAACCGTCCTCATTTCAACCCGAGCACATTTCACCAGCTCACTCTGACAGGGGAACGAGAATCCATTTTTGAGGGCAACAGCCACTGGAACAATCAGACAGGAAGCAAACAGGGGCATTCAGATTATATGGTGCATGACACTCCTGAACTAGTCGCTCATAGCCAGACTTTTCCCTCACGGCATCAAGTCTAGTCCACACTGCATCTTATTTTGGCTAAATCATGTATTTAAACAACAAGAGATAGACTGAACAACATATAAAGTGACCTTTTATGTGGCCACAATTGGCAAGGTTTATCTGAAATGGATTTTTTTTGTACATAAAACAATGAATTGTCTATAGACCTGGGGCCTCATTTATAAAGCGTGCGTACGCACAGATTTGATCTTAGAGTGTGCGTACGCTTAAATCCACGCCAGCGCTCATATTTATAAAAACTGTCTTTGACGTGGAAAAGTGCTTAGCGTCACGTCAGGGTCTGAGCAGACGTACGCACTTTTTATTGTCGGAGTATTGCAGTTTTTTTTAAATATAAGCTGTTCTTGCAGCTCGCTGTTCTAAATTATGATGATTGGTGATATTTTATATGTTAATGACATTAATTAGGAGTCGTTTACAAGGCAGAGAGCTGAAACCATTCAATTGCGCGCAAGTTTTAAGATCATTTGCCATTCATAGATTTCACATCTGAAAGAGAGGCGTACGCGCGATTTCTGTTTGTACATTCATTCTATGAATCGCATGTACGCACATCTGAGAAATGATCGTAAGATCAAATTTAGGATGGTTTCTGTGCAACATTTTATAAATGAGGCCCCTGGTGATAAAGATTGTTGTCCACCCAAACTAACACATACAATTTCTTTCCCAGATTTTAAAACAAAGTGAAATATGCAGTTCTGCTTGTTTACTTGCTATCAAGTGCCTCAGACGATTTGATTTCACTTTCCTGATAAATTCAGGCATTGGTTCTTTCTGAACTAATTGAATCGACCAATTGAATTTACCGATTGAATCAACCCTGTACCTTTCAGGCAGATTGATAAAAGAATAAATAAAGGAATCGTTGTGCCTTTATTTCAGGAAGTTTCATAAAGCCGGCCAATGACAGTCAGTGAATATACTTTTTTTTTTCTTTTTTTTTTCTGTATGTGTGTGTGTGTAATTGTCTTTCAGATTTGCCTCATCTCTAAATATAAACTAACTGCATGTCATAAGCATATTGTACTGCACATCGAGTGTGTCAGTAGGAGAGTTAATATTGTTGTTCAGCACCTGTGAATTGATGATTCAGAAAGCGTGACCTTGGACAAATTTGTTCATTTTCCTTCTAAAGTTAAACTGCCGGATGATTGAATGAAAGGTTTGGAGATACAAAAACAGAACTGATTCATGTTTGGAATATAATAGAAAACTACCTCTATTATAGACCTTCACATCTGTATAATTCCAAGCTGGAGCTGGTTTTATGTTATGCTTCAATCCATTATATAGAGTATTGGTAAAAGAACGAAGATGCAAGTTGTGTAGCAGTTGTTCAGAGTTGTGTGCAATTTTCAAATTGCTTCAGGCTAAAGTGTCCTTTCGGCTTCATCAGATGGAGTTCTCGGCACCCCAAGATGTGGCTTTTATACTGCCATAAAGGTTTAATCCCTGACATTTTAGGGCCTGCCTGTGGCCAGCCATTTTTGTGGTTGAGAAATGTAGCACAGAAGATTCCTTCATGTCAGTCTGTCTGCAAAACTTGCTACTGTGCTCTATAGTACTCCATCCTTTTTATCGTTGGTTGTGTCTACACTCTATTGTTGCTTTATGCGGCACTTGCTTTATTCCATCCCTGCTGTGTCTACATTTAGAGGCACTTAAAGGCCTCAAGTTTCAAGAGGTTCTTAAAAACCTTCACCAAACCCCACTCAAGGCTGACAACAGCATTTTTAACTTAACCTTTCTCTCTTGATTTGTTTGTTACTCTTTCATCTTCTTCTGGTGTGAGATTGCAGAACAATATTACATGACTAACGCCAAATTTCTCCACCTTTCTCCCATTTTATCGCAGACTGGAAGAAAAGAAAAAGGAGACCCACTGAATTCAGCTATTGACAAGATGACCAAGAAGACCCGTGATCTTCGCAGACAGGTGAGTCAGTCATTTGCCTGCGGTCTTCCTAGAAAATAAGAACATGAAAAGACCATGACCACTACACCGAAAGAAAGTGATAAACAGTCAAACCAAAATGTATTCAGACACCTTCAACATTTCTCACATTATCACAGTTTATTTGCTATAGTTTAGAAGATGGTAATAAAGCATCACACAAACTCAAGATTTAAACTGTGTCAGAACAAATTCATCTTGATAATGTCAGATAACTTTTTTTAATAGAAAGGTATGTAACAAAACATGGTCAGGTCAAAGTGTCAAATCAAATTTTTGGACCCAAATTTTGTCACATGTCACAGTTTACTTTATTTTGCTATCCTCACTTACATAAGATAACTAGTGTCCTGCACCCACTAATAAAAACATATCAAAAATTATATCTGGCGTCTGAATAATTTACAGTATCATGATTTTTTTTTTTTTTTCATGAAACATTGTGTTTCATAGAACACAAAAGGACATAAATAAGGGATGAGAGGATGGTGATTGTAACTGTCAAGCTCCAAAAAGCACATAAAAGTATCATAAAAGTTGCATATACGACTTGTGCACTATATTATGATAGCTGTGTGTGAGGAAGGGACTGGCATTCAAGTCATTTTTCTCTGAAGCTCTTCCGCTCTGCCATTTAAGTCCCTTTACAATAACACCACACTTTAAGATCCACAGGTTTACTGAATCGTCTTTTCTGAAGGTTGATGCCTCAGGTATTAATACTTGCACGTCTGCAAATGGATTTAAACCTTCAAATAAAAACAGACAAACAAAATGCTAAAAAAGTAACTGTAATGCACACCACTGAACTATCTGTTGTATTTTTACTCTGTGTTCAAGAGAATAAGTCTTTTGAGAACAGTTTAGACTTAAATAACACCTCCTCACATTTCTGAACATCTGACTGTCGTGCATAAGAGCATCAAACACCAGTATGTCTCTAACTCAAGAAGCTGAGGTCCATGCTCTTGACTTCAGCAATCAGCACAGCTTAAAAGCTCTTTAAATGCATTTTCTCTCTCCATCACCATGACAATGGAACAAAGTGTCAGATCGGTCAGCACCGATCTAAACTAAAAACAGAGTCTGGAAATAAAGCTGTGAGGCATTAGACATAAGGGCATTCCTATCAGACTGACATTCCCATCAGGAGAGTTTTTACTTAATAAAGAATGAACATACAGTATACTATGCTATTATGATACTATTACCTGACATTTACATCAAGAAAAATGAAGTAGTCTGTCCGCTCCTTAGTTTAAAGAACAAGGCTAGATAAATATTTCACTGGTTAAGAGAAACATAGGCGCTCCTGTCAGCCCAGTTAGGGCAATATTTTCGATAAATAGCATCATAAATTTCCCTCTGTTCCTTGCACAGTGTTGTTGTATGACTTTTGAAGACTTGGCATACATTTATGATACGTGTATGGTGCTTTTTGTCATTGTAGAGTTTGATAGCACCCACCCGCATTTACTATTTCCATTATACGAAAAGGAGCAGGTAGGATATTGTTTACCAAAAAAATAAAATAAAAAATCGTCTTTTGTATTCCTCTGAAGAAAGAAAGTCATATTCTAGGTTTGGAATAGCACAAGAGTGAGTAAATGGTGACAATTTTAATTTTGGGTGAAATATTCCTTTCATAAACTCACCATATAACACATTCAGGTAAGGACAAATTGTCCCTACACTCTAAACATCAAGATGTCAGCTGTCAGAGAGCATACAATCACCACAGTCACCCTCTCATTTGTAAGATTTCTTCACATTCTCTAGAAGATTGTTGTGTTTGACCATTCAGAACTTGTTTTGTATTCTGGAAATATAACATTTTTTGCACAATTCTATTATAGTGGATGTTTTACCACTGCCTGATTCTTACAAGACCCTTACAAATTTGAAATTGACTTTTCCCTGTCTGCTGTTACTCATGTCATAACTCAAGATAGTCACCAGCAAAAGGTTTAAGACTGTGTGCATTGTTGTGGTGCCATCTGCAAATCAGCGATGTTATTGGGACATTTTCACACCTGGCTCATTTGGAGAGTTTGTTTCAGAACACGGTGCATTTTGACCCTTAGTTCAGTTTGTTTAGGCATGTGTGAACACAGCAATCTTGTTTGGATCTGCACCAAAACAACAGGTCTGAGATCATCTGAACGAGCTGGTCTCGGCCCAATTGCAAATACACTCTGGAGCGGTTCAGTTGTGGTGAGAAAACAATTCGACCCAAAAGACAAACGGACCAATCTGTTCTTAATTGCTCTTTTCTGAAACAGGTGCATTACAAGAATGACAGAATACAAGAATATAAACAGGTGCACTCTTACTAACAACAGGATGGTTGTACTCATATGAGACTTGCATAAAAATTTTGGTACACTTTGAAATGTTGCCTTGTAAAAGCAAACCAAATCAAGAACAAAATGCAAGAACGTTTCGGAAAACAAAGCAAACAATCTACAAGTCTGAAAATGCACTTAGTCACATGGCATTCTCAAAAAGTTCTGTGGGACCATGAGTAAGTGTAGCAGATTTTAAATCTCACACTTCCGGGTGGTCCTGGGACTGTTAAGATGAATATTAATGCTAACAGTTAGCCTTCTCCAGGTATTATAGACCTCCTTGGCCTGCCCCCACTGAGAGAAGACCCTCTTCACCCCACATCACAGTAAATCCACAGAGAGAGCAACTAACGTGGAATGGATGTTCGTTTTGAGCAGCCTACTTTAATTACACTCTTGGAGTTCAGGAGTGTTAGTGGGTGTATAAATCAGCCGGCGCAGAGGTTAAGAAGCGGTACACACACTCACACACACAGCTGGAGCACATGAACGTTCACCGTTTACCCTCCTCCCGGTTTGTACAATCTTTTATAATTGGAAAACATCTTTTAAAATCTTCCCACTCCCACCCCCCTTCAGCAAGACTGTAAATTCGACGGCCGCATTTTCAGACTCAGCAGTCGTACATCACCTCCCTCGTTTCTGCTCCTCTACGCTCCTTCCCCCTCACCAAACCCCACGGCCGGCGCATTCCCGCATTCTCTGTCACCTGCTTCACTGGACCAATATTTGGAAAGCTGTAAACTTTCCCCGACACATGTATTGTAGTTACATGTTGGATGAGGAAACCGGCTGTTTACAGATTTGCCAGGCCAAGCATTTTTAATCCTCTTAAGACATTTATTTCATTATCTATCATGGTCTGAGGCGTGGCAAGATGTTTCCTTCACGGATACATGGAGACTTTATGGTACAGTAAAGTGGCTTAAAGGAAATGAAAAGTGTTTGATAGCCATGATTTACCCCAGCTTACTCGGCTCCGGAGTCATCTCCCGGTAATTCCGGCTGATCACTTCCTGTTTCCACTGCTGGTGAGCTCCATATGCTCTTGCATCTGATAAACCACCTCTCACCTTAACAACATGTTGCTAGAATCTCATCACAAAACAAATTGACATTTTAATCACTTTAATGGGGTTTAAGATCCCGGAAAAAACTTGCTAAGGGATCAAGGAGGATTCTAAGCAAGTTGTGGACCAAGCTGTCGATGTATTCGATGTGAAATCCATGCACATATGTTGGATGTTCTCATTACGTATTTTAATTTCAGGCAGTGATCTATGAGCAGCAGTCACCTGCTGTGATTGTGATGTTGTTTACCAACCTCACAGAACATCCGCCACAGGCTTTATAATGGCAAAACAGCCCAATTCAATCAAAATGAATTACAAAGTGTTACTGGGTTTTATTAGTTGATTGCGTGAAGATGATGCATTGAGCCGTTGAGGCACTAGTGCAGGGGTTTCCTGGGGTTAACTGATGCACAACTCACCCAAGTAGAACGCAAAACAACCTGTACGGCACACTGGGGAACATGTGATATTTTCGTACATTTGCATGCATGGATCTGGGTAGATATGTGTGCTGGTTATGGCACGGTTTGTGTGTGTGTACATGAGTAAATGCATTTCCTTCTCATGGCTGAGCCACTGAAGATATGAGATGTGAACCTCTGTGATCCGCTCAGGGCTTTTCAGGCCCCTCAGTCAAATGAATAGAGGCATCGCCATCTCATCAAATCAGTCTCACCAGGGGAACATCCGAGTGTCTGTGGCAGCCGGCTTTGAGTTATTACTGTCTACCTGGCAAGAGAATATACCACCCCGACCAGTGCAAATCAAGCAATAACGGTGAGCCCTGTTCACAATCGCAGACATTGCAGATGAGCACCGGTTGATTTTTGTATTACCATCGCTGCTTAGTCTGTGTTTTATTACATTTGCACCAGTTAGGTTCAGCATGTGTTTATGGATGGTTCTTTTTTTAGATAGATAGATTAATGTTAACTAATGGGACCTTATTGTAACATTATATATATATATATATATATATATATATATATATATATATATATATATATATATATATAGATATATATATAGATATACAGTATATAAGTCTTCACAGATTACTTTAAAGGTTCACAGTAGACAGATATAGAAATTGTGGTAAACGTTTTCTTTGTTGTAAATCAAGTGTTTAGAGAAAGAAACCGAGAGAGAGTACTGTCCACCATGCTTTTTTGCATAAATGCATAAGCAGGTCTTTATGCTACGCAGGCATGTGTAGAATAACTATGCAACTTCAGCCCTGCAGTGAGAGCTCTGACTAATGCATTATCATCACTATCAGATCCATCAATAGTGCCGCAGAACAGATTAGACTAGTTCATATATACAGTAGAGATTAACCTCAAAAGAGTCTTCCATTGCATTTAGCCTCCTGAGCACTTGTATCTCCTTCCACACTGCGTAGAGGACAACTGATGATTCCCACACTCTCTTACTTTTGCCGTTTTTCTTTTTTATTAATAGGATGACATAGTGGTTCTGGGCTTGTAATCAAAAAGTTACTAGTTTGAGCACCGCAACAGGCGATCCATGAACTATCACCATTGCCCTTTAGCAAGACACTTAGGTTGCTCCAAGGGGACTGTCTCTGTAATGAGTGTGCTTCAAGCACTTTGGATAAAAGCATCTGTTTTCCAACTGTGGTGGTACCATGGTTCTGTGATGGTACCCATTTAGCAGACGCTTTTATCCAAAGTGACTTAGAGCAAACCTATTACAGGGACAGCCTCCCTGGAGCAAGCTAGTGTTTGGAGCCTTGCTCAAGGGTACATGGGTGAACTTATGGCTCATTCTCTGATGAGTCTGAACCTCCACTTTCTGCAGGGGGATGAGTTTTAGAGTGGGGAGGGACGCTGAAAATGGATGAGTTGTGACGTCACTACGGAGGGGGCAAAGATTATGAATATGAATTACTCTGTGCTGATGTCGCAAGACAGTCTTCATAAATGTCATCGTCGCGTTACTTAATAATTATTCATGAGTCAAGTAAGGATTCTCGTAAGTTATGTCCGATAGATAGACAGATAGATAGTGATACACTGCCGCTCTGAGAAATGAACAGTTCAAAAACATACCTGTTTGAAATAATATCAAGTACTGAAACTAAAGCAAATTATATTCTGAATGAAGCCAACAGAGTTTAGATACATATTTAATATCAGCCAACAGCAATGAGTGCTGTAAGTGGTGAGAATTATTTTCCATACATCCAATTTTAATACAAATTATTAACCACTCTCACTTAATGCTATATTTCATAATTTATATAAAAAAAAAAATTAAAAAAAATGCTTGATTCGCTTAAACCGCTGAGGCATGTTGGGCAGTTTTCTTGCCACGTCCAAGGGATATGATTGGTAATTTTATTTTATTGTTTTACTATTATTAGAGGTTTGATTTAAAGTGTGGTTGCATATTAATTTAAATGTAGTTATTTTTATTTTTACTTTTTTTAAATAAATGTTTTTTACACTTGGTTAAACACATATAAATGTGACTAAATTAACATACGTAGATAGATACAAATTACACTATTTACATTCATGAATTGTAGACATTTACATTACATTTACATTTAATCATTTAGCAGACGCTTTTATCCAAAGTGACGTACAAATGAGGAGAACAATAGAAAATAGACATATTTTCTTAATTTACTTCAAAGTACTTCAAAAGAATATTCATGTGCAAAATATAACAAGCATGCTCTATGACTGCACACATTAAAGAGATGTTTCACCTTAAAAATGATTTTTTTTGTCATCATTTCATCACCCTCATGTCATTCCAAACCTGTATGAATTTCTTTCTTTTGTTGAACACATAAGAAGATATTTTGCTCACGTCACTGTTTGACTACTTTATTTTTTTCTTTGCTGTCTTTCTACGTGACCAGAAAGACAGAAAGACATTGTATCACCTCACTGTTTGGCTACTTGATTTTTTTATTTGCCATTATTCAGCATGAGCAGAAAGAAAGAAAGAAATCGTATCACGTCACAGTTTGGCTATCCACAGTCACAGGGTGTTCTGTGAGCTACTGGACCTCCTAGCGGAGTAATTCAGCAGTCACGGGGCCAGTCACAGAACTAAACCCAGCATTTGTCAGACCTCTCCCCTAGAGGCATGCCTCTCAGATGTCACCGAGTGCTTGAGCTCCCATAATGCTCTGCCACCGAGCACTGCAGAGAATGAAAATAAAAACAGGAATAACAGCATAAGCAGAACACAAAGAGGAAAAGATCTGAGGTACAGCCTTTCAGCTGTTTAGAAACCGGATGAATAATACTGGAGGTGTGGGAACGTACCGCGCTAAACTAATACTCTTAAATATCTGTTCTTATGCAATTAGCAGTCCCCACACACACATCCCTTTACACCACTTTGAGCTATGTGTCATCTGTCATCGCATTCCTAATAAATGTGTCTGTCAAGTCCTCCCTCCCAGCTCTCTGTTGACGGATAGCTTACTCCAGGATGCTCCTCTAGTGAACAACACTTCTCTGAACATATGCTTAAGCAAGCTCTCTCTCTCGCTTTCAGTTTCTCTCAATGGGTTCCATTTTGTGAATCGCAAGTAGAAACAATTTCGAGTTCCTGCAATGCATTTCCTTTGATGAAGTTGCTCATACTATAAAAAGATGATGAACTAATTTGTTATTCTGAAAATATACAAACCTTTTGCATTTTTCTTATTTACTCCATGTGGATATGTGCAATTATTGCTATTGGCATATGGCTTGTTTTTGTGACCTTGTGAAAGGGTTGGCATCCGACTGCTGTTCTGACAGTGTCTTGTTACCGCAGCCGCTTTGACTTCTTTGGAAGTGTTTAGCTGACAGCTACTCTTAATCTACATCTAAGAAATTCTCCTAGAGACAGACACACAGAGAAAGGCTCATAAATCTTGCCTGCTCTCAAACGAAAACCGCTTTTTCAAAGTAGAGCTCAGTTTTAACACTTCTAAATCAGTTGTACATTTCCCACATTTATGAAATTCTCAAGCAGAAATCGTTTCAATTTTAAACAATCGCTCTGAATGATGTCTGCAGTCTGGGGAGTTTGGGTTCCCTCAGCGCTCTGAACTGTCAGGCTACTACTGTACAGTATACGGCAGCCATTTCTTCAAACTTAAAGGGGATTGCTTGTGCGCAGCGTGTAGTATGCATGCTTTGACATTTTTACATGACATCCTGTGCAATTCCCAGGTATACGTAAGCATCTTAACATTGACGTGTATGCAAAAAGCTCAGTTTTTGTATTTTATTTTTTTCTTGCAGTGATTTACAGCATTTTTTACTGAACCTTTGTGTTGTATTCAGAAGCAGTTCCAGTGAAATGTTTTGAATGGCTGTTTCAGAATTCCTCAACATTAGTTACACTACTCTTTAACAATTTGAGGTCGTGAATCTTTTTTTTTATGTTTTTCAAGAAGTCTATGTTATTCTCACACAGGCTGAGTTTACTTGATCAAAAACACAGTTAAAAAAATTAATACTGTGAAACATTATTATTTGTAACTGTAGTATTTTGTAACTTTGTAAATGTGTAACTGTCAGTTTTAATCAGTTTAATACTTACTTGCTGAATAAAATATCTGATTTACATTCAGGCACTTGGAAGACACTTTTATCCAAAGTGACTAGCATTGCATTCAAGGTATTCTTTTTATCAGTTAATGCATTCCTGGGAATCAAACCCATGACCTTGGCATTGCTACGTCATGCTTTATTGAGCTACAGGAATGCTCTTGAATTTCTCACTTACTGCAAACTTTTTTTAATGGTATTACTATGGAAGCAGTCATACTGAATGAAAAGCCATCATGTAAACACATCAGTTGAAAAAAATAAGATCATATTGTGAATAACTGCTATGTAAATGTTTAAATCCAATTGCTTTTGCAATTGTAGTCATGCATAGTATATTGAGTCATGCATAGTACATTGGTGGACAGAGACAGAGCATATATATATATAATTTTATCTTTTTTTTTGGGGGGGGGGGGTGAACCATTTAACTCAGGGGTGTCAAAATCAGTTCCTGGAGGGCCGCAGCCCTGCAGAGTTTTGTTCCAACCCTTCTCCAACACACAAACCATGTAGTTTTCAAATAAGCCTGAAGGACTTGATTAGCTGGATCAAGTGTGTTTAATTAGGGTTGCATCTAAACTCTACAGGGCTCCGGCCCTCCAGGAACTGAGTTTGACACCCCTGATTTAACTGAATGTTAGCTTCAGCTGAAGTTAACTTAATTTTGTATGTTTGGTTACTGCATTTTTTTTTCCCTCACAATAATTGTCAGACCCCCCACAGTACTACCGCGGACCCCCTGTTGAAGACCCCTGAGGGTAATGTTTACACAAGAGAATATTAAGGAATGTTTTGTAAAAAAAATTGTTAAACCAAAAATGGAAATTATATTCTGAAATTAAATTCTGCACTAAGCAATCAAATTGAACTGATTCGTACTGACACAAATGTAGTCAATGTCACAAAGACAGACATGGAAAGCGAGAGCCCCAGAGAGGCGCCACTCCCCGTTTTGCCTTATAAAAAAACCCTGCATTGCAGCGCAGTCGAGGCTGAAGACAGTGGGCAATACATTAATGCAGGCAGCGGGACTCAGGCTGGAAGTACAGCGCTCCAACTCGCTGATACAGTCCTCAGTAGGCCCTCACGATCAGGGATCAGGGTACAGTGGTACCTCAGTCTGTCATAGTGGAGTATGATAACAGAAGCAGTTGATAAACCCATGTGCTTCTGTCGCTCTCATCAACAGTCTAGAAACACCTTCCCACAGCCTGTCTTCTCTGCTTTCTTATTTCTATTTCAAGAAATTGTCAATTGTCGCACTGCCACAGCGTCCGTAGCATCCGCTCATAGATGTGTGCATTGACTCAAGTGTTATGTGATTCTCTATGAGAGATGGAACCTATCTGTTATGTGAGTGCTGTTATGTGGAAAGTGTTATGTAAGGAACTGCTTTTTATTTAGACTCCCATTAGAGTTACCTTTCTTATAATACATTTTAACTTGTATTGCATATACGATTTCAATGATCTGTAGAAATGTAAAACCTTCAGTTGATGTCAAGCATCGATTATTGTTCTGGATAAAGTGTTGTGCTTTCATGGCTGAATCATTTCAATGCTTGCTCTACAGTTTAGTGGTGATAATATATTTTAACTCAGCAAGTGCATTAAACAAATCATTAAACGTAAATAAATAATAAATGAATGATTTCCTTGATTATTTGCTGTATTCTATTGGCCCAATTTCCTGCAATGACATGAAACAATCTCATTAGGTTCCTAAATTCATCATATCACTTTTATATAATAATTCATCAAATGGGCTTCCCGAGACAGCATGCAGGGATGTACCTTTCAGTTTGGCCAGGAGCAAAAACATTCAAATCAATGCTAAAGCTTTAACCTAAATGCCATCTCTCCAGAGCAAGAAAATCATTTCTCTGGCTTCCTCTACTCTGCCCTATAAGACCTCTGCGGTGATCATTGAAGGGGAGGGAGCTTTGCTATCAGACTCATTTACAGACATGACAGGAAGATCAAACAGCACATCTCCACTCACTCTGTTTCTTTCCCTCCACCCCCTATCCTCTCCAGATGTCATTGTTAATACTAAATCAGTGCTGTTACTTCATTCTGATTTGTATTGGCTGCCTTTTCTGCTAACCAGGTACAGAAGCAAGTTTATTCTGTGATTGCCCTTGACATTTTAATAAGAATTGTCGAGCCCTTGACCCAAAGCTTCTGCCACTGTCTGCAGAGAATCCAAATTCTAAGACTGACAGGCAAAGTCGATTTCGCCATGTTCAGTTGTTTTGCATGATTGTTGAAATCGAAATGTTATGGTCTCTCAGTTGTAAAATAGGAATAAAAACAATACCAAGTTTTTCAGTAATTAATTTTAAAAAGCTAAATTGGTGAAAAATGTGGGAATAAATCAACAGCATAATGAACTGCTTTTGTTTTCTCAGATTAAGAAATTCAAACATCTGTCAGCTTTGTTCTGAGCCCTAGACCTAGAGTAAATTACAGAAGATCTCTGAATTGCATTGCCGATTTGACTTTCGTTCTCGGTGGCATTTGTTTTTTTCTTGTTGTAGCAGGTGGTTAATCCTTAAAAATACACTTTCCTGTTTGTAAGCGAAATTAGCCAACACAAGCTAATCTCATCTCTTAAGATCCCCCCCATTTGCGACATTAAAAGATTTATCTTTTGGCTTGGCTAAGTGCACGCTTTCTTCCTTATTTTGTCTTTGTTTCTGTCTGAATTTGACTTGATTGAGTTTGCTATGCTGATTTTTTTCCGCCGCTTCTGTGCCATATGGATGAAGAGAACAAAGGATTAGGGAGAAATTGGGAAAAGAGGCAGAAAGACAGAAAGGGGAAGATGACAGGTAGAATCACAAGATTTCCATTTTTTTCAGTCCCTCAGAGCAATTTAAAGCAAAGCACTTCCTCTCCTCAGTGTTTCCAATTTTTGGCTTGCTGTTTTTGTAGTCTGCGAGGAGTCGGCGGAGCACTCCATTCGTCAAGCTTTTTTTCCAATTTAGTCCTGAGATTACATGACTATAACTTCAGTTCCCTCTTTGAAAAAGACATTAGACATGAGGGGCCTCACTGTGGGCTATACTTGTTGTCTTGCCAATGCTAGCTATGCTATTGGAACATTTAACAAGCTTTTTCGAGTGAGGGAATACCGTGTTTGATTTAACATGTTGCCACATTTGTAACATGCAGTATATTAAATAGAGGTTTAAAGGTCTGCAACCTGAAAATGAGATTTTGCTAGTAAACAGAAATTAATCTCACTGGCATAATGATGATAAGATGCAAACGGAACTGACCCTAAAATGCCATGGTCGATGTCGAAGGAAAATAATTATGGCTTAAATATTCTTAATAAAAAAAGCAGAGACAGATCACTTGCTCTCAAGCTCCGTGAGAACTGAAAAAATAATTTTAAGAAGGGGTGGGGGAAATGAAATGCCGTCAGACTGAGTCCCAGTTTAAGATTATTAATATATTCAAATACTAGTTCGGTACTGTTCTTCTTCTTTTTTTATGTAGTTCATTTTTTACGTACAACGTGACTCATGTACACTCTAGTGCATCTCTAGTTTTTTAGGCAGTATAAGCAGAAAAATTATACATTTTGGTCACTATTTTTCTCTTTCATTTTGCCTGGGGTTGCACCCAAACCATTAAGAAGACAAGCACACATCCTTTACCAGAGGTTATTAGAGACAGAGCGCCAAGGTTCATTAAAACATTTCAATTAAATCATCGGCACACGGGGAGAAGGATCATTACCTACAGAGTGTGCTCTGTTTTCTGAATTTCATGCTCAGGTGGCCAAGAACTCCTTCACTGAGTGCTGCACATTGATTGAAAAGATGACATCCTCATGCTTGGCTCTGGTTTCATGGCCTGTTCCATAGCCCAGCGTGGCCTTAAACTTCCTTACATGCCAAAGAGAGGAGTTGTATTTTACACTTTTGTAGAAGTTATTGACTTAGTCAAGGTTTCTTGCAACAAAAACATAATTTTCTTTTTCCAAAAAAATTTACATTTTTCATTAGACTTTTTCTTTTTTACACAGTAAAATTGTTTTACAAAAAGCTATGCATATACATTTTTCAGAAGTTCACATGATGGTTACTGATGTGTAAATGCAACCTCATAACCACAGATATTTTAAATAGTTTTTGCAGATTTAATAGAACTGAGAAGACAGAAAATCCTGTTTTCTGTGACATGTCCCCTTTAAGGGCGTCTCAAGTCTCAAGTTCTGACTGGCCAAGTTTCTTGCCAGTGATGGATTATGCGTCGCCTTTAGCCATAATTTATCATTACTGTCTGCCCACCATGGCCTAGCACAGGGTTTTTAATTGGTTAAGATATGTGCATGCCTCACTGAATGATAATTATTGCTTGTTAGGAGTGTTTCCCATCATCCATTAGAGGACATGTGTCTTGGGACTCTACTGCCCCATTAGAATAGCCCTCAATGTTTTATCTGCATATAACTGTGAATATTGCTGATGATGTGTTTCTGCTACTAAAATCAGCAATTATGTAACAATAATTGTATAGCTACAACCTGTTTTATAAGAACACACATTAATAATCGTATATATTGTTTCAAGAGATATTTTAAGCTTTTCCCTTAGCTTGAGACAAAATGCATGCTACCTAATTATTTTAGGTTGATGTGCAACTGGCTTATGCTCAGGGCTAGTGATCCAAAGGTTCCTAGCTTGATCACTGCAATTAGCAAGCCATGAGCTTTTAGCATCGTGCCCCTAAGCAAGGCACTTAACCTCAAGTTGCTTACTGTTCCTTCCTTGCCTGCTACTTTCTTTTAAGGTACTGTAGAATTTGTCCTTTTGCTCTGTTGCTATGCCCACACATTGCCATGTCAAATGTAGTCATGTACTCTTTTATGAACGTCATTACAATTTAGTAGTTGTCTTAGGTTATTTTTAGGGATAGTTCACCCAAAAATGAAAATTATGTCATTAATTACTCACCCTCGTGTCTTTCAAAACCCGTAAGTCTTTCGTTCATCTTCGGTTTATGAAGATTTATGAAGCTACGATAATACTTCTTGTAGAAATTGTTGAATAAAGTTGTTATTTTTGTTTTCATTGTACACACACACACACAAATGTAGCTTCATAATATTACAGTTGAACTACTGATGTCACATGGACTATTTTAACAATGTCCTTACTACCTTTCTGGGCCTTGAACATGTCAGGTGTGTTGCTGTCTATGGAAGGTCAGAAAGCTCAAGGATTTCATCAAAAATATCTTTATTTGTGTTCCGAAGATGAACGAAGGTCTTATGGGCTTAGAACTACATTAGAGTAATTAATGACAGAATTTTCATTTTTAGATGAACTATCCTTTTAAGTCCTCTTTGATTTCATCGCTCCATATATATGCTAGTAAAGGGTTTGGAATTTTGCCATCAGACATTTAACAACCCTGTTAATTGATTAAAAAACTTGTGCATTCCATAAGGAAAATGGATTTCACATCACAAACTTCCAGGGGAAAACTGCCATTTAGATGAATGTGAATGGTGCCTTTCTCCAGGTATTACGGACCCTCTCAAAGCATCTCATGTGTATCGAGTTTTACATAACAGTGTGTTGGTGCTAATGCACCTATAAACGTGCCTTCTGTTCAATTCCGTTGCGCTCCATCTAGCTGTTTTTAACACCAGAACACTCTTAAGCGCTCCATTAGAAAATGTGTTAAACCCGGAGTTTACCGCTTGTAAATGCCCTACAGTCCTCCAAAGTACAAGTTCAAGTGCTGGACAGTTTATGTAGGACATGAGCTGATCCCTGCTCTCTCTATCTCTTTTCTCCTAGCTAAGGAAGGCTGTTATGGACCACATATCTGACTCTTTCCTGGAGACCAACGTGCCTCTGCTGGTGCTGATAGAGGCGGCCAAGAGCGGTAACGAGAAAGAGGTTAAGGAGTATGCGCAGGTCTTCCGCGAACATGCCAACAAGCTGGTGGAGGTGAGTAACACATAACTCCTCCTCACTCAACTCCCTCATCTCATTCAGCCCGAGCGGATGATTCTTATCTGGGACACCGCAGGCCACTATCAGTCAGAGCACGAGGTGGCCTTTAGGAAGTCATCCGCCAAGCCAAGGCAATTTAATGGCGGAATATGATGCAGTGGAGCTCAATTCTGTAATGACAAATTTGTGTTTGATAACATGGATTCGGATCACAGAGGGGGAATGACACCAGGGAATGGCTTTAACATTTTTTTTCCTCTTTAATATCTCTTGTGACTCGACTTCAAAGATGCAGTTCATTCCGATTATCAAAGAGCAATATGGTGACTGAGGTAAAACGGCTGAATGGGAAAGAGACGCATCTGAAAGTTGGTGTTAGAGGTTGATTGTTCAAAAATACAAAAGGGCACATAACATATACTGAACTTAACTTTTCAAAAGCGTTACAGGATCACTTCTGAGTAAAACAGATAAATCCTGATGTGTTCCCACACTTGCTTTCGCTCACTATATAGGCTTTAGCACACACAAGTATGAGTGCACACATTTTCCTAGCTATATCCAGGGGGGGCATACACCACAATTGTATTACACGAGAGCTAAAAAAAAAAACTGTTCACAAAACGGTGAGATATTCTGTTTGCTGTTAAAGCCTGTGAGTGGCATCTAGATTCTTGCTTTCCTAATGAAGAGCTTAAAGAGCAATCAGCTTTTGACTCTGAAATACTGGGTTCAGCACTCAATTTTGAGCATGGTATCAATAATGTAACCAGTCTGAGAGAGCAGTTTCCAGTGCTTTTAGATAGACAGGAAAAGTTTTAAGATCAAGTTTCATAATATATTTACTATTAATGTGCTTAAATTGGACTTCAAAATATGCATATTATCACATGCAATTACCTTCAAATCTTCTATAAAAGATTTATTATTGTAATGTATGTGTGTTTTGTGTTAGGGTACTTCCACCTTGAAGGTCTTGAAGCAGCATTAACACTCATGTTTAACAGCTGACAAATTTAGTTCATAACTAATTTCAGATTGGATTACCAAGTTTCGGTAGCAAAGATTTTGGTCATATAGTCCAAGTATTTTAAATAGGGAGCTCTTATGAAGTTACTTGTAAAAAAAAAAATATATATATATATATATATATAACATGCAGTGCTAGTACAAGGAGCGCACAATGAAGGGGTAATCACAGGGATGGGCAGTATTTATGATACATGTATTTCAAATAACTATTTCAAATACAAAATAGGGTTTTGTAATTTGTATTTGATGTATCTCTCTCTCTCTCTCTCTCTCTCTCTCTCTTTCAAATAACTATTTCAAATACAAAATAGAATAAAAAACACAGGAACAACTAATTTTGTAATTTGTATTTGTAATATATTTAACATATAGTTTATCTCTCTCTCTCTCTCTCTCTCTCTCTCTCATGAACATTAAATTATTATCATCAAATCAGTTTAATGCATCCTTAATAAATAAAACATTTGTTTTATATAAAAAAAAAAATACTTTTGTAAAGTAGTGTGTATTTATATATAATGAAAAATATTTTTTTTCTCTCTTATTATCATTTTTTTTCCCAAATACACACAGCACCCCTGAAAAACACACTTATTTTGAATAAAAAAGAAAAAAAAACACAGTCCTAAGAAACCCTTTGCTGTGAACTAATATTTGCAGTACTATTTTTGCACTATAGGAAAGCCACACATTATTGTAATATATCAGAGCAAATTAACAAAGGAATATCAGAGACAGAATGTGGCAAGGCACAGATTGATACATTACTTCTTGTCACAATTGAAAACTTTTGTTCTGCATGTATTTTTGTGAAAACCTTGATACTTTTCTTTAGAAATCCTTGATGACTAGGAAATTCAAAAGAACATTAAATTATTATTTTTTTGAACAACATGAATGTATTTGCCATCACTTTTGATCAGTTTAATGCATCCTTAATAAATAAAACTATTATTTTAAAAAAAGTAAATAAATATATAATAAAAAAATAACTTACAGACCGTAAACTTTTGTAAAGTAGTGTGTATATAAATATATATATTATTTATCCACCTCTTTTCCCTTTGAGGACGTCCCCAAAATGAGTTGTGTCAGATTTAACTACATTCCAGGGACATTTTTCTGCAAATTTGTCTCTAAAGAATAGGTAGGTTAGGAACACACACACACAGAGTTGACCTGAAAGGAGTGCCGTTCCCTGACTTCATTAAATAAAATGTTCCCTCACTGGTATGATCTCAGAACAAAAAACAGCCAAGCAGCTCATGTCCGTTCCTCCAGCCGATCAATAGTCACTGTTTCCTGCCGGGGTCAAGGAGCCTGATGAAATAGAGGTCACGCGTCTCAGCTCTACCCTGATGCAACGTCTGTACTGCTGTAAAAAATCTCCCTCTCCTTCTCGCTCTCTCTTTCTCTTGCAATCAATAGCAACAGAACAGGGATATGAATATGAATATGGATTATATTTTATTTGTATAGCAATAATCTCGGGAAATATTAAAACGATTTCATCCTGTAAGAAATACAAGCTAAATGTGAGTATGAGGTAGGCCTTATCTCTTCAGAGAGCCATTCTGACATTCACTTAATGGTTAATGTTAAGGATTTCACTACATTTTAAATAATACTTTCTCATATTCACTTTGTAGACTATAAACGACTGCAGGAGCGTCTGGCTCTAGCGTCTTTTGTTCTACATTCCTGTAATGCATTGCATTATAAAAGAACTGCCAATTTAAAAGGTTATTAAATGATTTGCAGAATTGTTGCACAGCTGAGATGTGGGTTATTAATGTGAAACTGTTGACACACGTTTATTGTCTCACTCTCTTTCTGTCTCTTTCTGTCACACACACACAAGCACACATGAATTGGTGCACAAAAACACAAACACCGACCCACACACATATGTCAACTGTCAATGGGGAAAGCAGTGTAGTGATGTAAATTTTGTTGTTTGACGCACTGTGACTCAATGACCTGTGCATCTCTTCCTCTGGAAAAGCTCATATTATTTCACTCATATTTACATGCATTTACTGCTTCTGCTGACAGATCATCCTCCACACCAGCTGCTTTTAGCAGATCATGTCTGCTTGGGTTACACTGCCTTGATTTGCTAGCCATAGCAAAGGTTAATAAAAATGTGTCAGGCTTTGAAGGTGAAGCATGTCATTTTTTAATGTTAGAATGCTTTCTCATACCCCGGTTTAGTGTGCAGAGATGGCTTAAAGGGATAGTTCATCCGTTTTGTTATTCCAAACCTACAGGCTTTTCTTTCTGTGGAACACAAAAGAATATGTTTTGAAAGTCAAAGTTAACGGGCTCCAATGTTGTTTTGCAAATTGAATTTGATTATGTGGACCAAAACAAATTGAAACGTTCTTCAAAATATATTTTGTGCTCCACAAAGGAAAGAATTGCATCCAGGTTTGGAGCAATTAGAGGGTGAATAAATAAAGTTTTTTTTTTTTTTTTATAGTGTACTGTCCACTTGAATAAGCTATTTGTAGGCCATTTGTGAGGCAAAAAAATAATAATAATGTAAAGACTATGATTGTGTGGTGCTTTCAACATTGCTGTTAGTTTCAGCCGGTGTTGTCAGTTTAGTGTAGATGGATGAGGAATGTGGAGTTCAGTTTGGTACTTGAGATCAACATGGAACACTGTTTGCATCTCGTTTTATAATCTGATGTTTTGAAATGGAATACCGAATATTAGGGCAGAAATTAATTTGTATCCATTGGGAACTTAGATTTAAAGTATGTACCAGAAAAGTTCTAACTTTTTGATTAAAGATTACAAAGACAAACTTTAAACAAACTATACACTATAAGAAAAGTAAATGGGCAAATTTTGATTTCATGGTGATTCTTGTAAGCGCTCGTTTAATGTTTACGTGGAATAAAAAGAAAGATCCATAAAAGATCACAGCCTCATTAAAATCTTTTTTTTTTTTTTTTTTTTTTACGGAACTGTGCCAGGGCTTCGTCAGGTTCACACACACAGCTTTCACACACTGACCCTTTTACTTAAAAGCAATCTAAAACAAAATGTGCAAATATAATAACGTGTGAATTTACCCTTTCAATGGAAAACGAATGAAATGTCAAGGCTGCCACTCACTGGCACTCCTTCAGGTTAGTCTCAAAGTCCCTAAAGGTCATAGGTCACGATCAATACTCTTATGTGACTGTGGCACATTATCATTGAAAGGTTGTTGTCACATGATATTTTTATCACACAGGTGGTCTGTATTCAACAAGGAAACTCTGTCATTTAGTGGTCAACATATGAGTGTCTGAACATCTTGAAAATACTTTCCTCCCATCTGCCTCACCTGATACAAAGTGAAAAAGAAAAGGGAAAAAAAATCTGCTAATTAAGAGACGTATTCTTTTTTGGCCTTGAAATAGAAGTAGCACGAAAAGAATGAGAGAAAGAAAGAGATAGCTTTCCAAGCCTCAGGCAGAGCTGCCACAGCTAGCAGACCTTGTGTGTGGGTGTAGAGAAATATTTATGATGTGGGTATGGTGACCTTAATTAGCAGAGATTGTATTAGAGAATGGACTTGTTAATAAAACGAGGGGACTGGGGTTTTGCTCTCTCGTGTCCCGCTCTCTCCCTTTTTGTCTAACCACCTGTGACATCACAGAGTGAGGAACAAAAATCATCTTTCTTACTGCCCGAGGGACGATTAGCAGTAAAGAAATGGAAGCCTAAGCAAGAAGACCTGCTAAGTCTTGCAATAGCTTTTTATGCTGATGCTATACCAGTTTTGTTTCTTCTCAAATACTGACACACTCTCATAAGAAATCGTCACTATAACAGCTTTATCCTGATCCATTAAAACATCACTCTTGTGCCATATGTTAATTTAACTTTAGTGCCATATTCAACGTATTTGTGAAGCCATATCATAGCTTTATTTGAGGATCAAACTGAAATTGAGTTCATTATTAACTGAAAATCTCCCTTGTTCTCTAGATAGCACTTATTGAAAAATTGAAAACCATTAAATTGCAGTAAATGATTTCAAAAGAAGTTGTGGTAACACTTTACTTAAAGCCTTGATGTACAGCGGGTAAAATAAGTATTGAACACGTCACCATTTTTCTCAGTAAATATATTTCTGAAGGTGCTGTTGACTTGAAATGTTGATTACACTTTATTTTGATAGTCCACTTTAGACATCCTACTAACAGTAAATAACTTTGCAACTACATGTCAACTAGCAGTCATTAGAGTATTAGTAGACTGTCTGCTTAATATCTTCTAACGCTTTATTTTGATGGGTCCACAACATACTGACTATGAGAAACTTTGCAAGTATATGTCAACTTATTCTATTAACTTTCTGAGAGTTAGTAGACATGTAGTTGTAAAATTAATGAGAATTTGTTTACATGTAGTTGACATGTAGTTACAAAGTTACTTATAGTTAGTAGAATGTCTAAAGTGGACAATCAAAATAAAGTGTAACCGAAATGTTCACCAGATGTCGGTAACAACCCAGGTAATCCATACATACAAAGAAAACAAATCAAATAAGTTCAGAAATGAAGTTATGTGTAATAAAATGGAATGACACATGGAAAAAGCATTGAACACATGAAGAAAGGGAGGTGCAAAAAGGCATGGAAAGCCAAGACACCAGCAGAAATATATCAGTAATTAGAAAGCAATCCTGCTCCTAGTCAGTGGAAATTAATATTAGCTGGTTCAGTCCCAACACCTAGAGGACCAGAATGATGAAGATGAAACAAGGGTGGACATTTCAGCAAGACAACGATCCCAAACACAGCCAAGGAAACTCTCAATTGGTTTCAGAAAAAGAAAATAAAGCTGCTAGAATGGCCCAGCCAATCACCTGGCTTGAATCCAATAGAAAATAAGAACTAAAGATCAGAGTTCATAGAAGAGGCCCACAGAACCTTCGAGATTTGAAGACTCTGTGGAAGAATGGGCCAAAATCACACCTGAGCAATGCATGCCACTAGTTTCTCCTACAGGAGGCGTCTTGAAGCTGTCAAAAGGCCTTTGTACAAAGTATTAAATACATTTCAGTAGTTCAATACGTTTTCCCTGTGTCATTCCATTTTATTACACATAACTTAATTTCTGAATTTATTTGTCTTGTTTTATTTGTATGTATGGATTACTTGGGTTGTTACCGACAACTGGTGAAAATTTCACGTCAACAGCACCTTTTGAAATATATTTACTGGGAAAAATGCTGACGTGTTCAATACTTATTTTACCTGATGTAAAATGCATTATAAAAGGTAATTAAAGGGTATAATAATTATAACTATTCATAATGTGTAAATCATAATACATTATATCTTATCACAAATAATTATAACCAAATTTAAAATGCATAGTGTAACAATGAATTGATAAGTGTTGTAATGTATTAACTGTGGTTACAATTATTCATGAGATTGTACAATGCATTATACAGTGCATTACAATGCATAATTAATGCTATTTTAATGTTATTAACTAATTTTATTATGCATTATACATAAAGGCTTTAAGTAAAGTGCTACCGAAGTTGTTTCTAGAATATCTGTGATCTTTTTCATCTTTTTGAATGCGATTTGTGAATTCTGAGGGAGGGGAAGATTTTCGCCAAATAACTTAAATACTGTTTCAAAAGATTTGGAATAAAGTTGAGTGGGCCAGTTTGGTGATTTATGTAGGCTATGTATGTATGTATTTTTTTTTTATTATTATTAAAAAGAAATAATAATAATTTGTGTAATTTATTGTTACACATAATTAATTTAGTAGGTTTAAGGTCTCAAATATTTATTTAATATTATAGTTATATTAATAAATCTATTTTTCAAATAAACTTAGAATTACTGTGACTGTACATGTATCCACCTTATTTGTTTATTAATATAATTATAATATGTGACCCTGGACCACAAAACCAGTCATAAGGGTCAATTTTTCGAAATACATAATCTGAAAGCTGAATAAATAAGCTTTCTATTGATGTATGGTTTGCTAGGATATGACAATATTTGGCCGAGATACAACTATTTGAAAATCTGGAATCTGATGGTGCAAAGAAATCTAAATATTGAGAAAATTACCTTTAAAGTTGTCCAAATGGAGTTCTTAGCAATGCATATTACTAATCAAAAATTAAGTTTTGATATATTTACAGTTGAAAATGTACAAAATATCTTCATGGAACATTATCTTTACTTAATGTCCTAATGATTTTTGGCATAAAATAAAAATCAATAATGTTGACCCATACAGTATATTTTTGTCTATTGCTACAAATATACCCCAGCGACTTAAGATTGGTTTTGTGGTCCAGGGTCACATACAGTATATTGATATATTTATAAAATAATTAAAATAAATATTTAAAAGCTGCTTATGTTTTGCATCATTCACATACATTATAATATGTGAATAATACCTTGCCAAGGCTATCAGAATCTACAGAATAGATTTGAGAATGTCGCCATTATATGAGTATTATAGCCATTATAAGAAAGAAACACAAAGCAGGTCTCAAATCAATGATGAAGGCCAACTTCTGAATGGCTGGCAGACAATGGATTGTAATAAAAGTGTATTCCTCACCTGCCCCTAATCACAGTAAGGATTTATGCATCATTAAATAGCTGTACCCACCGCTGCAATCTGACTTTTACACATTCTTTAATTGATGGCCTTCCCATAATTCTCTTGTGCTTATTAACAGTCCCTTCACTATGCCTCAACTGTGTTGATCAAAACATAGACATGCTTTTATTCACTAAAACACAGGTTATAAAGAGTCCCATTCAAGCTGAGATGAAGAATACGTTTACGTTTATAGAGATAAGAAAGGCTGATTGGAAGGTGAAAGCCACAAGGATGTCATGGTCATCACGATTCAAGTCATCTTTGGTCATTCATTCTGGCTCTTGGCCGCCAAGACACCCTTCAAACAGCCTTGTTATGTTCTATATCCTTGAGGCTTTTCTCCAAAGTTAGCACAACAAACTTGTTTTCTTGTTCTGCTTGTCTTTTTTTTCAGTACACACACCCTGTCCTCGTGTTCATGTTCAGTCAATCGCTAATCTGTCCTTTTACCACTTCTGAGGATGGTACACGTTTTCCTGCATCCCATGTTCTTCAGCGATTGCAGTTTTTAATGCACGTTCTGTAGACCAATACAGTTTTGTCTTTTGGGATGGTGGTAACCAAATTGGTGAGTTACCAGTGTATTTTAAATGAAGCTCTTGAGCAAGATATTAAAGCTCCAGGTGATCTGCAAATGTTCTGTAAGTTGGGTTTGTTGGAAAAAAAAAGTGCCTGCTAAATAATTTGCAAGTTACATCACTCCTCCCTCTGAGCTTTGAGCGTTATGTACAGTCACACAAGTCTCTTTGTTGTCTTCATAATGCACACACAAAAAAAGAATACCTGCTGAGCAGTCCTGACCTGCATCTGTATGCACTTGAATCTCCATAACCTACTTTTTCAGCTAGCTGGCTCACTAGGGATGCTATCCTAAAGAAAGAGCTTTCAGCCTGGGCTTCAAAAGGTCTCCGCTCTCAGGTCTCGGGAACAAAACTCCCCAACGTCATTCCCTGAGGACGACACCACACGCAGTTGTGCTTTTCCTCATTAGTTTGACGTCTCAACATCCCTTGTTTTATCTGTAATCTGTTTGTATTCCCTCCCATGATAACATTTTATCCTCCTGTAAAGCTTTTGTTTGCATACATTTGAATATTATCTTTTATGTATCACTAATTTTATGTCCCGCTTTGCCTTTTCTTTGTGTCAGCTTTTATTCTTAATTGTGTGTTTGCATTTTTCATTACTATATGAATGCTTCATTACTATTGTCTTGTTTTGATCCCCACCTCTCTGCGGAGAATTCTTTGCTTTTTATGTTCCTTCTGAAAAAAAGAGCAAAAACAAAAACTGAGCTTTAGAACTGAATTCTTGCAGCTGTATCTGAAATGTAGTTATTTATTGGAGATACCGAGAGGCAGTGTTAACTAGCAAACCACTGCATCGATTCAAATGTGCTGTGCAATTTCTTAGAGTCATGATTGTTCAGACATTGAGTGTTATAAGAAGTGCTTTGTTCCAATTAGTGCTTTAATGACTTAGATAATCCTTTGCATATTTAATTCATATTCATTTAATTAAAACAAATTAATTGAAATTCGATTAATGTAAAACATAGCAGTTTTAAATTATTGCTAGATGGATAGAATAGAGAACTTCATAGTAGTATCTCAGCGTAGAAAGAAAAAACCCAGAAATTCACTTTATTTACAGTAATACATTGTGGCCAACAAGGCTGTATAGGGTCAGTTATTGAAGTTTATTGATTTTTTTGTGTGTGTGAAAGTTTGGAGTATGTTATGTTTTCGTTGAGAAAGAAAATGAACTTTGGGTTGTTTGGCCTTCTTGCCCTTGAGTGCTTAAGGACCTTGAATAACGTCTCATGCCTGAACTTTCTGAATTCATGCATCTGTTCACCTAGTGTCCAAATATTCAAATCAGCTTTATTTTTCAGATAATTTTTGTTTCAGTAAACGAAAGGCCATTGTTTTGTGTATTGCGAGTCACCTTACCAACATAGCTCTGGTCTTTTCAGGTCACCCTAATCTGGAGCAGCTCTCCTTTTATATTCAGGGCAAACAGCGCCCGTATCTCTTGTAGAGTGTGACTTTAAGTGCCACTCCAGTTCATGAAGTCGCATAGACTTGAATTTAAAGCACCGACCTTCCCGATGAGATGAAGGGTGAAAGGCTGCCTTCTCTAATGATTATGCAGAATCAATATCGACCTGAATGTAACCAATATTGAATCGGCCTTCGGGCCTTCATGATTCCAAACGCATTGCTGCAGGCAGTAAATATTATTCTGCAGGAAAGGCGGGCTATGCTGCATTAAATGGTGTGCCGAACACGATAGATGGCTATTGGAACAAGTCTATTTGTGGTGACCCAGACCTTTGCACTGGCGTAATCCCTTTTCAAGCAGAGTTATTGGCCTCTGAGGAAATCTAACGCAGAGGTGCCTCTACATTTGGGAGGAGCTCCGGACAGATAGATCAGCCTCTCCCTCCCTCACCTTTTCCCTGGAAGGCATTACTTTCTGATTTCTCCCTCTGCATGCACCATTTGTCATCACATACTGCCTCATCATGGTGTTGTACACCTGTACTGCAAGGCTACCCAGTGTCCCCTATCAACTTACAAAACTTTTAATCTTTTTTTTGTAATAACTTTTTTTTATATATATGTTGAATAAAGAAAGGTGAATATATAACCAATTATAACCAAAAAACAAAAGTAGTTTTTTATGCTCACCAAGGTTGTGTGTTTGTTTAAGGGGTCATCGGATGCCCATTTTCCACAAGTTGATATGATTCTTTAGGGTCTTTATGAAAAGTCTACAACATACTTTGGTTAAAATTGCTCAATGGTAGTGTAAAACAACACCCTTTTTACCTTGTTAAAACAGCTCTTTTCACAGCAAGCCATTTCAATGCATTTCCCTTTAAATGCTAAACGGCATCCCCGCCCCTGTCCCTCCATGGGGTGACGCACAGGTCTCTGAGAGACTGTAAACCTTAGCCGCATTCATCTTGAAACTTGCTAACTAGCACGTTATTAGGAAAGGCGATTTCATTAAATTCATTAAAAAAACACTTATACTCAATTCTTCTGTAGATGAAGCTGGATCACAAATGATTCACACGAACAGCAGATCGGGGGATGCATTCCCTTCAAAAACAAATGTACTCTACTGCGTCTTCAGTGGATAGTAGCAATTTAATGTATTCTTGCTAAATATAAGTGTCAATTTCTTTTAATTTCTTTCATTTCTTAATTCACATAAAATTTTAAAATAGTAGGGTATCATAGTTTCCAAAATATTAAGCCGCAAAACTGACAAAAACTGCCACTTTCAACACTGATAATAATGTTTCTTGAGCACCAAATCAACATATTTAAATGATTTCTGAAGGACTTTTATATTATTTCATGTACAACATTTAACATTTAAACATTTTTAAAAATCAAACTACTCTTTACAAATGCAGAATGTGACATATTTTAGTATGACGATGGACAACATTGGCTTAACTAAGCAAACTGCCCAAGTCATGACTGATTTTGCTTGTGCTAATGTATGTCTAAAGGTGATTAAGACATGGACAGGCAGGAACGAATCAATAGCCTGATTGGATCATTGGATAATTTGTGGTTCGAGTTACAAGGAGCCATTTTATGAGCCACTTTATAGCAGAATCAGTTAGAGCCATTGCGTTATAGCAGGTCAATGCTGTGTTTAAAGTGTCAATACAAGGATTGATGGGTCTCATCTAATCCAAAGCTGATAAATTAACAATGCATATGCTGACTGACTGATATTTCAGATGATTCTAGAGCTGGTCAGCAAAAACTGCATTTGTCAAACAATGGACCATTTGAGTTGTAAATGTATCTTTCTTGGTATACTGCTCCCTATAATAAATCTTCTTAATAAGGAATTCACAGTAATGAATGTTTGAGTTTTTCAGACATTTACTATATTGGTTGGAAATTAATGAAAGTAAATGAGAGCATAGTCTCATAATACTGTGCATAGTAACAATGTTTTGTAAAAATAACGATAAATAATGTGACAAAAACTTTTTGTAATAGTTTGTGCACCTTCTGGAAGGTGTAATGATTATTTTTTTCCTAATAATATGTGAAAAGGTCGCTTTTGCATTTTATTTGAATTGTTGAAAAAAATGCACAAATATAAGGAAATTGGACTTTTATTTAAGTGGAAAATAACTTCTGTAAGTGCTATTACCATTACACCTGTTCAAGCAATGTTGCACCATATATTTTTGTTTGTAAAGTGATAGTAAATTATTGACGTTATACAGGTGCATCTCAATAAATTAGAATGTTGTGGAAAAGTTCATTTATTTCAGTAATTCAACTCAAATTGTGAAACTTGTGTATTAAATAAATTCAATGCACACAGACTGAAGTAGTTTAAGTCTTTGGTTCTTTTAATTGTGATGATTTAGGCTCACATTTAACAAAAACCCACCAATTCACTATCTCAACAAATTAGAATACTTCATAAGACCAATAAAAAAAAAAACATTTTTAGTGAATTGTTGGCCTTCTGGAAAGTATGTTAATTTACTGTATATGTACTCAATACTTGGTAGGGGCTCCTTTTGCTTTAATTACTGCCTCAATTCGGCGTGGCATGGAGGTGATCAGTTTGTGGCACTGCTGAGGTGGTATGGAAGCCCAGGTTTCTTTGACAGTGGTCTTCGGCTCATCTGCATTGTTGGGTCTGGTGTCTCTCATCTTCCTCTTGACAATACCCCATAGATTCTCTATGGGGTTCAGGTCAGGCGAGTTTGCTGGCCAATCAAGCACAGTAACACCATGGTCATTGAACCAGCTATTGGTACCTTTGGCAGTGTGGGCAGGTGCCAAGTCCTGCTGGAAAATGAAATCAGCATCTCCATTTTTTTTAATTGAAATGTACGCTGTTGTAGCTTTTATTATATTTATAATTTTATACTGATTTGTGGTACATGTTTATGTTTAGTTGGTGTAGTACTTATGAGCCAGTGGAACGAAATTTCGTTCATATGTGCACTCTGTATGTACAGTTGAATGACAATAAAATAGCTACCTACCTACATAAAGCTTGTCAGCAGAAGGAAGCATGAAGTGCTCTAAAATTTCCTGGTAGATGGCTGCGTTGACTGTGGACTTCAGAAAACACAGTGGACCAACACCAGCAGATGACATGGCAGCCCAAATCATCACTGACTGTGGAAACTTCACACTGGACTTCAAGCAACATGGATTCTGTGCCTCTCCACTCTTCCTCCAGACTCTGGGACCTTGATTTCCAAATGAAATGCAAAATTTACTTTCATCTGAAAAGAGGACTTTGGACCACTGAGCAACAGTCCAGTTCTTTTTCTCCACAGCCCAGGTAAGACGCTTCTGACGTTCTCTCTGGTTCAGAAGTGGCTTGGTAGCCCTTTTCCTGAAGACGTCTGAGCGTGGTGACTCTTGATGCACTGACTCCAGCTTCAGTCCACTCCTTGTGAAGCTCTCACAAGTGTTTGAAACAGCTTTGCTTGACTGTATTCTCAAGCTTGCGGTCATCCCTGTTGCTTGTGCACCTTTTCCTACCCAAATTCTTCCTTCCAGTCAACTTTGCATTTAATATTCTTTGATACAGCACTCTGTAAACAGCCACACCTTTCAGTAATGACCCTCTGTGACTTACCCTCTTTGTGGAGGGCGTCAATGTTCGTCTTCTGGATCATTGCCAAGTCAGCAGTCTTCCCCATTATTGTGGTTTCAAAGAACAAGAGATACCCAGAATTTATACTGTATGGATGGCCATTTATTGAAACTCAAATGTAAATATTCTAATATTTTGAGATACTGATTTTTGACTTTCATGAGCTGTAAGCTCTAATCATCAAAATTAAAACAAAAAAAAAAACTTTTGAAATGTTTTACTTTACATGTAATGAATCTAAAATATATGAAAGTTTCACTTTTTTAAATAAGTTACAAGAAAAAATTAACTTTTTCATGACATTCTAATTTATTGAGATGCACCTGTATATTGACAGCTCTGAAAAAAGAAAATGATATAGATATAATCTCCATATTAATATATCTGTGAGATGTAAATTAGGATATGTGCTATTTGTTTATTTATGAAGGGCATTCCAGTGGTGTTAATCTAATTAATATTCATAAAATAAGCCGTCATTCTATCATGACATCACAAGCCATCCATCCTGGCTTAAAAACTTCTTCTAGTGGCATTAGTTTGAGCGAAGGTGAAACATTTATCACTAAAATAAGTAAAGTACCTGCTGTGGGACAAATTATCTCGGAAAGTCATTTTTTCCGAGCAAGAAGGAAGTTGCTATAATTATTTTTTCTCTCCATATGGCAGTTCCTCTGTCCGTAGTCTCTTGCCTTAGACAGACTTTAGTGAGATCAGAGATGGCGCCAGATGCACTTGTTTGCACGGGTTAATCTCCGGTAATTGAATATCTCGGGCAATCGGGCAATCTAAAGCTGTCCAATTTCAACTTTTACTGCTCGGGGCCAGGCTGGCCATGTTAAAAAGAAAGAAAAATAACATTAGAGGGAATCAGAATGCCGGCCTGTGGAATTAGCTTATCATATCCAATTGAAAACACTGTAAATGCCGCTTAGCTGGCCGTTCCCCTGCGGGTGGTTAGCCAGGCGAGGAGAGGACAGAGGAGGACATCTACTGCTGCAGATGTCAGTGTGCGGGAACAATGGGGGGGGGTTTGTTCTGTATTACAGGGTTTTCATCAGCATCCACCCACCTCTGATTAAGTGTGCACTTTGACAGTACCTTCTGATTGTCCCGATGATGAGCGCTTGTCAGGGGTGAATGGAGACTAACCAGCAGTGTAGCATGTAAAATATATACATGCTTGAGTAGTTTAATATACTCTTTGTGCAGGCTTTGTGAGAGAAGTTGTTATTTGATGGTTGTCAAATACAAGTAGTTCTCTGTAAAATGTATGTTTGCTCTTCTTGAATACACCTTGTCAGTTTAAGGTGTGCCACAAATTTTTGCTTTGGTTTCCAGTGCAATTTTTGAATTTGTTGCACTGTGCTTTGCTGCTTGGAACAATACATGGCTTTTGAAAGCCAAGCATGTGGATGTTTATCCATGGCTGGAATCCAAGAATTGTGGATTCAACAACCGTACTTCTACACAAATTGTGTATGAATTGATTAATTTGTTTAAAAATATTTAAAACTGTGGTTTTTAAATATAAAATGGCATTTTTTCAAGACTGCTATTAAACACAGTAATTAATTACAGACATTAAATTGTGAAATAGGCTGGAAATTGAAGCACAGTGATCCAAACCTTACCTTTCATGACAGTGTATGCAAATTCAAACAGCTTTATGAGGCATATACATCCCTTTTTAGACATTAGCTATAATCAAAGTAAGCTTTGTTATGTATGTCTGGCAGCCATATAAAGAAAGCATGAAAGCAGTCTGTACCCGTCTACCACAGAACCAGTGTGCTCTTTAAGCCCAATAATTCACAATGTTTTCCCATAGCCATAAAGAGACCGCTTGTACCTGGGGGCCCGATTCTGTGTGCGTGTGCGAGAGATATAGAGTGTGGGTGAAACTGGATGCTAATACGCATGGAATTTATTACCTTGCAGATGGACGATTCTCAAGTGTCTGCTGCATGATGCTCCATCTCCTCTGTGCAATTGGTCTCAAATTAAAGGCTATCTCTATTTCCTCCTACAGGATCACCTTTGCGCATTTCTCTGCCTCTCTCTGCTCCACCTGCTACCCCCTACATCTGTACAGCTCCATATCCTGCGTCACCTCAACACTTCACTCCAGTATCGAAAAAAGACAAAACTTCATTATTCTTTCTCTTGTTACTCTGACTAGGCTCTTTTCACTTTGTTCGGTGTTCTTCAAAAAGGCGAAGAGACACTCATTATAACATAACAAAGTTAATTTTAAAGGGAAGGATGCATCCTTTTCCAGGACCCTTTATAAACCCGACAAAATAATCTTACTGTTACTGATAGTGAAGGTTATAGATGGCTGCTTCTTCTTCTTCTTCTTCTTCTTCTTCTTCTTCTTCTTTTTCTTTTTCATTATTATTATTATTTAAATCTAAGAAAGTTATATATATAACCCTTATTTATTTTATTTTATATATTTAATTTTTCTGTTTTTTTATTTACTTTTTTGTTGTTGTTTAGTTTAGTTTAGTTAGACATTCTGATTATAATGAAATGGAGAGAGAGAGAGATGCATGTACTGTATATGCATGGACAAATTGTTCATCATAAGATAATTATTATGTATTTAAAATTAAATTAAATAAAAAATAGAAAAATAAATAAATATATAAAATGAATAAAGGTTATAGATGACTTTCTTAGATGTAAATACAAACAATAATAATATTATTAGTAGTAGTAGTAGTGTAATAATAATAATAACCATTAGTGCCAAGTCAACAACACAGCAGCAATTTGTTGCATTCTTGTACTTATCACTTAATTGTACACTATAGTCTAGTGATAACAAAAAATATTGTTATTCAATAGTGGAATTCTCTTCTGAGATCAACTACCATTGGTGAGATTATTTCTTACATATGTATCCTGATCGAATGGGACATTGTCATAATCATGGCATTGATTGTCCTGCCTTTGAAACACTTTTAGAACAACCTAAAACAATGATTAATTAAACTGAATTAGGTAATTACACAGTCTGCTTCATATAATTTTGATATTAGACTTTTCCGAGCTGTGTCGGTCAGTTTTATAGATCGCCACAGTGAACATTGCCTGCCACTTGCAATCATGGTATTTCCTGCGGCTAATATTGATTGTTAGAATCATTTCATGAGCACAAATTAATGCACTGCTCTCTACCAAACAAAAGGTTAATGGTTCGCCAAAGAGCAGCGGCCAACAGAGTGATCTCCACTCTTTGTATCATCATGCAGGCTGTAAGAAGTAGGTATGTGTGGGTACTGCATTTACAATTCACAACAACGCAGAATATCTCTATTTGTAACACATACACACAGGTCCATTTCCTGCTGGCTGCTTTCCATAGTATTTCTGACACTGCAGGATAACAGTTATGCCACCTCATCGCCAGCTATATAATCTCATAACACTCACAATTTGTTCTGTATTTTTCTCTCCATGGTAGCCATCCAAATCTTGGACACATTAGAAAGTTTTTGTCACCATGCCATTTGGAAAGGCTTTCATGTATCTCAATAGGAGGTGTTGCAAATAATTTTTCTTAGATTCGCTTTCTGCCGTGTGTGCGCTGACATCAGGAGAGTCTTTGAACAATCTTCCTGAAGAATTACCTACAGCGCGCTCAGAAAATTAGTTACAGTGTGTCTACCCTGTTGCTCTTAACAGTTTTTAGTAATTAGAACTAATGAAACGACAATTTACCATTATTAGGGCACGTGGCTAACAGCACTGTTAAACACAAGTTCACTGTGCTTCTTAGCACACATCTGTGTCTCCAGCCGGGCCCTTGGAGGGAGAAACTTTGAAGCATCTACTCTTGCAGCGTACGTGATCTTGGTGTGAGCAGGGCGGGCTGGGTTGGAGTGGGTGCTTTTTATTTCATTAATACTTTTTTCCAAACTTCTATCTGCTTCTGCTGATAGAACATTATCATAAGGTCATGAGTTGAATTCTAAATGTCCGTCCACAGATGGTTCTTCAGGGTGTGGATCTGAATGGCAATCAGCAGAGCTAGTATTCACTGTCGCTCTCGAGTGTGCAAAGATGTCTGATAGTCATCGCATAGAAAATGTGTGAATATGTCATCATTTCCTGGCTTCTCTTCTCTTCTCTTCTCTTCTCTTCTCTTCTCTTCTCTTCTCTTCTCTTCTCTTCTCTTCTCTTCTCTTCTCTTCTCTTCTCTTTCTTTCTTTCTTTCTAAGATGTTCACAGCTTTTTTGGTTGTGCATTTCTTATTATTATCAATAACAGTTGTGCGGCTTAATATTTTTTTTGAAACTAATACTTTTTCCAGGATTCTTTGATGAATAAACATTTCAAAAGAACATCATTTATTTGAAATAGAATTAAAAAAAAATAAAATAAAAATATATATATATATATAATATATATATATTTTTTAAATACTGACCTTTCTCTCTCCAAATAATCATGTTGTTTGTTTGTTTGTTTGATCCAGTGAATTAAATACTTTAGAAATGAAAGGGACTCATATAAATATCTACTCTTTTTTATTTGGATCTTAAATTTTGCAAAACTGAGAAAAAAATGAAATAAGTCTGGAATCAGTGCAGAAACAGCTGTTTTTTTATGTAACACCATCAAAGCAGTAAAAAAGTATATTCTATATGCTTTGGCTTTCTTTCTTTCTTTCTTTCTTTCTTTCTTTATAAAATTTGTACACAAGTGTTACCAGTCTTAAAAAAACAAAAAAACAATGCAGAGAACAAAACCATTTCCTGGCAGCAATGTCATCTGTCTCCAAAGCGCATAAGAGAGAAAACAGTGAAGGCAGTCTCTCTTGAGGCAGCGTTGGGTTTCTCTTGGGGAAAGCCCTAGTTTTAGCTTGTCCTACATCATCAAAGCCCGGCTTCACATGTAATATTAACATGATTTCTATCAGAAGTCACTGCATAAGAGTATTAGAGACAACATTTACTCAACAATGCAGTGGCCATCTTTGTGTGGAGAGATAACAAGGACTGACCCACTGGGTTATGGGATTACTCGATTAAACTTTTACAAGGCTGCCAAATTCTGCTGTGTTTCTTGGATCAGATTGAAGTGATGTTGGCTTTTATGCTGAGTGGAGTTCATTTTGAGATGTGCCAGTGAAGCGTTCTTGTGCTCTTTCATGCTGTTCCAAAAGCAAGTCCTCTGTGTAAATGCAGACTTAACTAATGATATGATAAAACATTGCTGGTTGCTGAGCAGAGTACAATTGCAACTTCATGACATCAAAAAGAGACATTTTTGTCGCCGTCAATAGCCTCGTGGGCAGCGCGCCGACATATAGCACAGGTGCGCTTTGGGCGTCCCGAGTTCATGTCCTGGACCTTTCCCGATCCCGACCCCGTCCCCTTATTTCTCCCACTTCCTGTCAATACTTAACTGTCCTATTACAATAAAGGCCAAAATGCCAATAATAAATCTTAAAAAAGAGACATTTTTGATCAAACTTGAGCAAACATTCCAAAAATCGTCCAGATTAAACGTTTGCAGTTTGACCAAAATCTTACATCGCTGTAATGCCATATATCAAGATACAGTTACACTACCATTTACAAGTTTAGAGTGGGTAAGATGCATATTTATTTATGTTTTAACAAAAGAAGTCTCTTATGCTCACTAAGGCAGCATTTATTTGATCAGAAATACAGTAAAAACAATGATATTGGGAAATAATATTACAATTTCAAATCACTGTTAAAATCACTGTCACTACTTTAATATATTTCAAAATGTAATTTTAAATTTAATTTATCCTTGTAATGGAAAAGCTGATTTTTTAGTAGCCATTGCATTACTACAGTCCTCAGTGTCACATGATCCTTCAGAAATCATTCTAATGTACTGATTTGGTGCTTGAGAAACATCAGTGTTCATAATTGTGCTGCTTACTAATTTTGTGAATATTTATTTTTTCAGGATTCTTAGATGAATGAAATGATGATAAAAGTTCAAATCAGCATTTATTTGAAACATAAGTATCTTATTGTTTGAAAATAAGTAAACTTTACTCTTTTTATTTGTAACTTTAAGATTGCAAAACTGAAATTATTCATATGAAAGTCTGACATCAGTGCAGAAACAATTTTGCTTTATGTAACACACTAAAAACAGTAAAAAATAATATAATGAAACTGGATTTTTATCAGATGAGCCACATGTGAAGCCATAAAATATGCATTATACACACACCTGCGATCACACATTAAACTCCATATTAATGTGGAAAGTTGTGACATGGGAGCCGTAAACAAATAAGTTCCTCATCATCTTGACTTGACTTGACTTGACATCATCAACTTGACACATTGCATGCTTTTTTCATAAAGCACAAACTTAAACGTAAAATTAACTTAAACCACAGTACAAACAGCATCTCTTCCAGTAAATATGCATATAAAGTCACACCATCCAGAATATACGTGTGCAATCGGTGAGAAGTTTGGTGCATTAGCAAAATAAAACTTTTCTTTACATTTATCTTCCAAGTCTTTATGGGAATAAAGTTGGTGTTAATGGTTAGCGAGTGCGTCAGGGAGGTGACGGCAGTAGAGGGAGGGGTTCGGGGACACTTGTCTCTAAGCTGTTTGACTTTTTGACACAGTCTAAATCTAATCATCAGAAAGCTTTAGAGGTGAAGTGGACTATCGTAGCAGAGTCAAATCCTCTGAAAATTAAGCCCATTAATCAAACACACAGGCTCATTTGCCGTTTTTATAGAAGTGGCTGATTTGCAGTTGGGTTCGTAGGGACGGTGGAGGAGGAGGGTAGAACAAAAGAGAAAGGGTTTCACGAAGCAGGAGAATATCCATCAATTCTCATTAAAGAAAACTAGATCATCTCTCCTAATTAGAATGTTTTTTTTACCACGGTAAAATACAGAGTAATGCAAGTTAGCTACCGCACTGCCATCTCTGATTAATTAGGTAAATGCATATAAGGTAGCAAGTTCGTGGAAAAGGCTTATTAAATGCAAAGTGTAATTTATAGGAGGTCGAGTCCACAGAGAAAATATTATCACCATTTCCCATGAGGTAATTTACTGATCCCGTCCCACTTTGCTCTTCCATTCTCGTTTTACTCCATTCTTTGCTTTGCATCTCTCTCTTTCTCAGACACACTGACTCACTCTTACTTAATGCAGACATCAGCAAATGTAGGTCCCTGTGCACCTTAATTCAAACAACAATACAGAAAATTGCTATAATAAATCTGATAGTTTGTTCAATGTGACCTGGTCTTTTGAATCTTTCATCATATCATATCACCGAGCACATCTTTACTGGAAAATCTGCTAGCGGTGATTTTGTGCAGATACAACAAATACAAAATATGATGATGCATAACAGTTCTTTTGAAAGTGGACACTTGATTTTACAGTATTCGTCATTTACTGTAGAAATAACAGCAATGTGTACTTAAAAGCAGCTTTCCTGCAAAAAAAAAACTATTAATTTGTGGCTAAGTATGTCACAATGTACTGTCAAAATAAACCATGACAGGGTAATAAAGTAGAGCCCTGCACGGGCCTCAAATCTAGGCCCTAGCCCGGCCCTGGCCCGAGACGCTCAGGCCCTAGCCCGGCCCGTGTCCGACAGCTCATCAGAATTACCGAACCGAGCCCGTCTTTTTTTTTCCCCTTCTCCCAAAACAGCTTATACTACTGTTTCAGCTATTAAAACAGTTCAGTTTTGTATGTAATGGCAAAGTGATTATATTTTGTTTCATTTTTTATGAAGTAAATTTAGAAAAACATTATTTTGTTCGATATAAGCTTTTGTTTTTTAAAGTAACAACCAAGCGGCCAGCGGCATACAGTAAGCTGATCATAGTCTACGTTTGATCAATTTAGCCCTCTCAAATCATCACGACTTGCCTAATATAAAATCTATAGATATAAAACAGTTCAAGCATATAACAGTGTTTAAACATTAAACCTAGATAAATGTGCGCTGTATCCAATAGTTTGTGCGGAGAGTGGAAGCTAAAGCACACTTTACAGGACGCCTGCGTGATCACTTGCATTTTTTACAGTGGATACGCCATCATTTTTGCTCATAAAGATAAGAGTAATACATCATTCGGAACTGTAAAGGGTCTACTTTTATTTGTGTGCACTCACAATATCAACAAAATGTTGTGCTTTTATAAAATAAAGAAAACAAACATGATGCACTTTCTGCCGTCTCGTCTTGAACAGGAGCGCTTCACATAAATTAACCAAAACTCAGCGAATACATGCCTCACAGACATGACAAATATATCTATAGAAAGCTTTAAATTGCTACTTAACGAAATAAAACAAATCAAAACAAAAACTCTTTCATTATAATCATAATCCATAAAGATGCATTTCTCTCTAAAGGCGCGTCTAATGAGGAGACGGCAAGTCAGGATCGGCAACTTCATCCTCGCGAAACGGACTCAGAAAACACTACTTTATTAGTAAATAATTCAAATATCTCCTTACTATTTCCCCTGGACACATTCATGGTAATTACTTTTGCTGGGGCTTTGCGGCAAGCTTTAACCTATTGCGTGCATTTGAATGCAGAACTCTTCAGCTGCGCTGACGACATGCTCTCTGCTGCTGCTGGACTCTAAACACCGTCGAGCCGCTCTTGACAGTCGCGGTAGCACGGTCTCGTGTTGTTTCCACCAGTGCGGCAATTTTTTTTTTTAAAGTTTTTCTTAAAGAAGAAGAGAGTGTTCTGAGAGACATAAAACCAGCACATTGAAGGAGGTTGTTTGGTAGGGACAACAGGTAATGTACATGAATATACATAAACAGACAGTTTAGTGGTTATTATACAACAATTTGGAACACTGAATGATTTGATTGGCCAATCAGAATCAAGGATTCCAGTGAGTTGTATAATAATATGCAAAAAGGATTTGCCACAGGGCATTGTAAATATTTATACAGCTATGTAAATAAATACAGAGTACAGTTAATTCTGTAATATAAAGCGAGAAAGCAAATATTCACACGATCGCTTACACCTGGAAGATCTGAGGGACGAAATGTTGCTCTGGTTGTATTGCTTTAGTAGAGTTCCTCATCTGTCAGTTGGAGTGATTGACAATGATATTTTTCAGCCTACTCCATCAAAAACCACAGTCTTTGTCACACCATCTTTCTTTGATGCTTTCAAGTCACGTCGTGCCATCCCTATCCGTCTCGCCCGCTTTGTCCCACCGTGACGAATCTACCATTTTACATGAGCCACACACCGACCAAAGCTCATCTCAAGCCGCCTCTCAAACAAGGCCTGTTCAATACAGCCACGTATTAACACTGGCTGGTGTGCTGGGCATATCTAATTCATTCAGCTGACTGACAATGTCAGTGTGAGAGAGGAGCAGGTTCCTGACACTTGTACCACAGATGAGATGTGGGTTGGAAATAAAAGTTTGGCTCAAATTGTTTTTCTTTTGACAAAAGTATAGCTTCATTTTTGATGTGTGACAGTGCCAAAGATCCTGTATGCTATATGTTGGGCTATATGAGCCCTGAGAAGATGGGGGGGGGGGGTATGCGTTGGATCTCTGCATGAGAGGTGTCAGAGAGCACTGGCACAAGACTGGAAGAACAGAACAGAGCTTCTATTTTCAACCATACAGAGAAGCACTACTGATAATTGAGGTCTGTTAGTTTAGCAAACTTTTTGAAAGGTTTTTGAATGATTTTGTTTGTTTGTTTATATTATTTTAATTAATTATTATTTATTTAACAACACAACAACAATAGTGACAATTATTAAGTAAATAATAATGAAACAAATATTAATATTTTTTTATATGAAAGTTTTACAGATTTATGTTTGTTCATTAACATAATAATAATAAATTATACAATTAAACTAATATTAATATTCATTATTATTTGAAAGTTTGTTTATGTATTTATTTATTTATTGTAGAAAAATATATGATATATGTTTGTCCACGTTGTTATTATTATTATTATTATTATTATTATTACACAGTGTAGGAATAATAGGAATAATGGCTGCAGAGGCCAAGGCTAAAAAAAAAAAAAAAAACAGAACAGTCATCATTGACATGTAAATGTTTTTGGTTTACTTTAGTTTAGTTACAATCAATCCTCTTTTGGGAGATAATGCCTTAAGGATAAAACCTCGACAGGTTGAATCTATGAACTGAAGACTTTTTTTTTTTTTTTTTTTTGCTGAGTGCAGTGATATTAAATGTATAGAGAGGAGATATGGACTATGTCTGCGTCTGCTGTGTATTGTATGTGGGCCGACTGTCATTGGAAAAAGGTGATGGAGGACCTCATTTTGTGCCCCTAGAAATGCACTTTTCTCTGCTTCTCATGTACACACACACACACACACACACTTGCACAAACTATAGAGTGTCTGTCTGGTGGTTTATTAGTCTATTTAGGCCATTTTCTTTTCATATAAATCTTCAGTCAGCATCCTAGGTTTTCATAGCAGACTGCAGTCAGTGTGTTTACACATGTGCACCCACATATACTGGTTTATTTCATTATGGAGGAGCAATCTCACACCGAGGGATGAGCCCCCTGTTGCGCTAAGGGTTGAGACCATGCACTTAGGCAATCAGGGTTTGGTTGGCCATGTGCTCGTGTTGTGCTTGGCAGTGCAGAAAATGGCACATATTAAAAACGGCATCCTTGGCTTAACCTCTACATTACCGACTCATATGTGTGTTTTAATAGCAGCAGAAAAGTATGCATTTATTGTCTGATTTTTAATCATTAGTGGTACATAAACTTTTATGTTTGTACCCAGTTTTATCTTAAGAATCAGGGACAAAACTACTTTGGTTTTAATTTTCCACATTCTCTTCTCTTGCCTCCTATTTCAGTCACTTCCGTTTCTCCATCTTCTGTACTTTAAACAACTCCATATCTAGATATAGTTATTGCATCCCATGCTGGCAAGGAGATATAACCCTGACCCCGTCCATCAACCTCAGAGAGAAAATGCTTGTTCTGACAAAAGAGCTTTGTTGTTCCAAAAATCACAGAGTGAGTGCTGGTCGTTTACTTCCTGTTCTCCTAAAAGGCAACACTGTTGCACTAGCATTATTCTCCTGTCGAGGACACTCGTAACACCCACTTGTATTTGGGGGCATATGCCATGGGCATTTCAGCAAATAGATAGTCACAGTTCTGCATGGCAGAGAGGTTAAACAAACTAAATATGTCGGATTGAGGGTTTTGTCCATGGTGAGGTGTTGAAGATGTAACACCTCTATTGCTGGCTAGGTGTCAGACCACTACATATTCTTTCTCTTGCTTGTCTTTCACATTCGTACACAATCTACACACACACACACACACACTCTCTCTTTTCCCTTTTCAGATGAGAATTAATTATTCTGTCTGTTGCTAGGTAGCATTGTGGCGCTCCTTATTTTTTGACTCTGGAGGAAATATCATACGTTAAGACCCCTCTGCTTTCCAAACTACATAAATTACTGGGTTAGTTTTAGTTTCATCCTTGAGTATCAGCCCTCAAGGACGCCTTTGTCTATATCACACAGACATACACTCACTCACAGCCGCTCACACTCCGTCCTGAGCATTCATATATTCACAGTCACAATCAATGTCTCACAGATAGACAGTGTCAGGTTGACACATATGTCACAATGTTAAGCAAAAGCTTTCGAGCGTTGCCGATCACACGTGAATATGTCACTCCGTCGCCTGTTAGCGGGAGACTACATGAATAAGGCAACATTACAGTTAGACTTGGCATTTCTCGCCTTCAGAACTGATCATGGCAGACAGCAGCAGGGCAGCGTTTAACCTGGACGCCCTTTTGATAAGTGTTGTTTACGTAACCAGCCACTGGCCTTTTAGAGCCAGACTAGCCCATACATCTTAAAGAGTATCTCCAGAACAGAGCATGTGGATAACTTGCATGTGGCCTTAGTAACCCATTGGAACAGCAACTGGGAAATTGGCATTTTTATAATCATAATTCATATGTGATGAGTGTGTGAGGAGCGGTCTGCTGCTAATATAGCTAATTTTAGCTCGCTTACAACAACCTTCACTCTCTCTGTTCCGCTGTGGTGGAATGACATTTCAACCTCCACCTGATCTACTGAGACATCACAAACTTCAGTCTGAAGACCAAACTCCATGAGCACTTACAATCTAACCTACAGTACAACCATGTGGTAAAAAAACAATGGTGCAACCAAAAATCATTATTTACTCAAAATCATAACGTTCCAAACATACATAGATTTGTTTGAGAAACAAAAAAAAATAATAATTATTTATTTACTTTGTTTTTGATCTGGACTAGTTGACAAAATCCTTTGTAATTGCATGGGGACATTTTTTTTTTTCTGAATGTTCTTCTGTGATACATTGAAGAAAGAAAAACTTTTGTAATGACACAAGGGTGAGTAAATAGCACCCTTAGTTTTTTAAACTATTAATTCAACTATTATTTCTGTTCTCTTGCTTTTGTTTTATGTTTTGTTGCTTTACGGCCTACCTCTCCTTTACATGTTTTGAGAGCAAATCGATCCTTTGAACTGGATATTTTCAAAGAACTGATTGATCTGCATTTGTTCACAAATTCCTTTGTAATTGCATTAAAATTTTCAAAATTTTCTTATTTTGTTACCCTTTGAAGAAAGAAAAACATACAGGTTTTTAATGGCATGAGGGTGAGTAAATAAACTGTTCCTTCAACCAGGGGTTCCTAAACTTTTCCATTCCACGACCCACCTAGACAAGTATAATCTATTTCAAGACCCACCAAAATATTTTAGATAAAAAAACAATTGACATTACTATAAGCTTAATCATAATTAGAAGCATAATATGGCAGAAATTAAGTATTTAAGAAAAATAACCATTTTATTTTATAGGCTAAACTTTCACTACTAATATTTACGTTTTAATTTCTTAATTTACAAACGTTAATGAGTCTAGAGATATGTCCATAAAACCTCGAAACGCACTCACTCCGGTGAGGCTGAACTGTAATCCGTGCTGCGAGTGCTATAAAAAAAAAAAAAGGCCCTCGCAACCCAAATTTTTTTTTTCTTATTTTAGCAAAGCATAAGAAGCGAAGCAGAATTATCTCAAACAGTTTAGAGATTAAAATAATTTTGAAATAATTGTAAAAATAATAAACAGATGTGTCTCATTTTAAATAAACACTAACAACTGAGATGACAAATTTACTTCAGCCAGAAATTTACTTTTGTAATGTTAAATAAATGTTAAGCTATATCTTCAAAAGATTTTTTAAACATTTTTTTCTCTATATAGTGATGATATGGCAAGGAAATAATAGGACATTTTGTAAATTCTGTTATGCTAGCATGTGGAAATGTTTGTATAGTGTTACAATTAACTCCGCATTTGTGCCCCGCTCAACCCGTACATGTGAAATGCTTTTTATGGACAGTTTATGGATTAAATGCATATGAAGAAACGAAAACAACAAACTCTTTACATCTCTCGGAAAGATACAGCGCAGAGTTCAAACAGACGATAGAAATGAATGAACAGCCTACCTGAAAAAGTTTCCGCAACATTTGAATTTTCCGGTGTATGCAATCTCATGCAGAACACAGCGCAGTGAAGTGAGAGAGTTTCTTCTCATTAATAATGCGGACCGAGCATTATAATAATGAACCGTCGGTCTGAGACCCTCACTGTTATTACAACTCGTGCGCGCCCACGCTTCAAAACACGCAACGCATGTTTTAAATCCCGGCCTTTGCAATTCGAAAATCGCACTGAGCAATATCGCAATTCGTAATTAATCTTTGTATATCGTCCAGCCCTAGGAACTGTGTGTGTGTGTGTGTGTCATTTAGCTGCCGCCAAGTGGCTTTGTGCGACCCACCTTGTCCCACTCTGCGACCCACAGTTTGAAAACCCCTGCCTTCAACTATCCCTTCTCCTCTCTAAGTTCCTGTGCTTCAATTCTCCCTTGGTTCACTCTTAAAATGGTTCTTCGCTCCTTTATGAAAAAAAAACCTTTTTCCTCATTTGTTAGTTGCTTTGTATAACAGCATCTGCAAAATTATTAAATGTAAATGGCTCAGGTTTTACACATGAATATATCTGCGTGCAAATATACACTTGTCATGCAAACAGCTCTCATCTACCGTCAGTGGGAATAAGCTTTCATTTCAAAGTGCTTCTAATATTCACACGCTTTTTGATAACCAGTGGGACAGTGAGTGTGTAGGGCTTATTGTGTCTGTGTGTGCAATGTTGAAACATTTGAGAAACATGAAACTCTTACACAATGTCTCTGTGGGGCAGCCTAAGCGGCTTATATTAATGGGACACGATCAATGTGAAACCCTCAATGATGGTGGCAGACTCATCAAGCCCCATTGTTTCAGTAGTGGCTCAAGAGTGGCATAACACAGCTAGGTTCTGAGGTCTATGACCATCAGGGAAGTAAAGAGGCCGGCTTGAGTCTGTGCAGCTTATCGGATGGTTATTAAACTAATGATGGAGGAAAGGTGGGGAAATGGCATTCCTGCTGTCTTCCAGAGTATTCTGATGAGAGGCATGTGGCTCAGAGTCTCTTGATGGTTGCCTCTGGCAGTTTGCATCCTCTCTCTGCGATTTCATCTTTTTATTCTTATGCATTTCTCTTTCTCATGTACTCTGCACTAGGTGTTGCACTGCTGATAAAATGAAGCAGAAATGAATGCAGCAAAATAAAAAAAGCAAAGAAATAAAGTTGTAAATGGTCAGGAGGCAGAGAACTTGGGAGAAAAAAAAATGTTTCCATGGAGAATAATCCTAATACGATGCGCATTGCTGCGCGCTGCCTATTACCCAGACTGCCGTTTTTATTCTAGCATCGTAGAAGGTCTGCACCCAGTTACTGTTGGCGAAGTTTGTAGCCGCTTTCTTTTCCACTTCTGACATTTAAGGATTCAACAACTTTTATATAAGAATGGACTTTTTCAGACTCATGACCTCCAAATCTAGCTAGACACATGATAAGCTAAGACAGGCAACTTGTGTCCATGTGTGTCTGTACAATATGTAGCTGTATATACAGTACGGTTCAAAAGTTTTGGATCAGTACTTTTTTTTTCTTCTTTGGAAGAAATTAATACTTTTATTCAACAAGGACACATTAGGTCCATGTAAAATGTTTGTATTAATAACATTGGTAATAATAAATGCTTATTAGGCACCAAATCAGCAAATAAAACTGATTTAATCATGTGACACTGAAGACGAGTGTAATGGTTCAGCTTTGCTGTCACAGGAATACATTACATTTTGAAATATATCAAAACATAAAAGAGCAATTTTAATACAAATGACATTCTACTTCCACAATTATTACTGTTTTTACTGTATTTATGATCAAATAAATGCAACCTTGGAGAGCCTTCTTTCTAAAACAAATATCTTACCCACCCAAAACGTGAAATATGTTGCTGGAATACAATCTTGACAAATATTTTTATTGATTTCATTCTTTTCCTATGCAAATGTATGCTGTAGTTGCATAGATGGACTGGTGTGGTTACCATTTACACTCTAAAGATCCAGTAATGATTATGATTTCTATTCATAGACACGTTCGGCATGTTTTATGTTTACTTCAACACTTCCCAATCATGTAGAAATATTCATTGGTGGCAGAGAGGCACAGTGGGGTTGAGGGCCGAATGGAAGAGTGATGGTTTCCGTCCTTGTATCCACCAAGAGTCCCAGACTGTGTTAACCTTTAGAGAATGCAGCCTGTGAGGAAATGGAGCTTCAGTTCTGTTGGGTGCATCTCATCATACAGCAGACTCTACCTTTGCCCTTCATTTACTATTGGCTTGTCACTTTTTACACCCCTCACTCCTTGTCAGTCACCAGTAGTGTATCAAAGTGTGTTGGTTTTTCCTAGCAATCCTCTGTTTATTTTGGCGTGTTTCTCTGAATAGAAGCTATAGGCTTGGTGTCCTCTGTCCTCTGCTGGTGTCCTAATCACTTCATTTGTTTATTTATGCCTCTCCCTGCACAGTTACTTCAGCATCTCTTTCCTCTGGAGCTGAGAGAAGCAAATGGCTTTCTTCATTTTCTGAGGCTCCCTTCCCTTACACAAAAACTGCAACATTATGAAGCTATATGGAGATGTCATCTTAAATGCGGTACACACATTTGCGTGTGTGCTCATGCCTGAGAGAGAGAGACATCAAAAAGATGGAGAATGTGTCTTACTAAGAGACACCAGCATCATGGACTATTAGAGTTCAAAGGCTTGTGGTTCTCCTGAAATAAGATCAATTACGTTCTTCATCATAATGGCATTCTCATGTTTTCTGCCCACAAAAAGGGGGAAGAAAGCTAAATCAAAGCATTAATGAATCATGATGAATAAAACATAGAATGTAAGCATAAACCAATTTAATTCCAGTTTCTTTTTCTTTTAAGAGCTCAGTCTATTAGAATAAACGGAAATTGCTATTTATGGTCACAGGACATATTTATGGCCCGTTTCCACACCACATGCTGACGCAGTACAAATTACTTTGTAGATATTAAATGGAGATATTACAAAATGGAGGGCTTTTTTTCAGATTCTTATGATAATGTGTCTAAAAGTGATGACAGGAACAGGCAGTCAGAGATTTTAGCTTGCTAAATAGGGTGAGAGGTTAAATATGTTTTGTAATCATTTCTGTGAAAATCTCGCTTGTTGAATGTCTAAATGACAGATGAGTCACAAAGAGTCCATTTTAATGAAGGTTGACGCAAAGCACTTCATGTAATACACAGGACCACATTTACAAGTAGGTTTGCATTTGCATTCCACACACTGTGCAAGAAAGAAAAGTATTTAAAGCTAAAAAGGTGTATGTTTTACCAGATCTGACAGGAAATGTTTGGGAAAATTTTGAAAACAATCATTAAAATTTAATTCTCTAGTGGTAAAGAAATTACCTCAGCTGTAGGCCAAAACCCCCATCTATTTACTTTGCAGAGGTGAACACATTACAACTTTCACTTTAGGCTACAAACTGTAAAAATGTCTTCATTACCAATGTTCGTCCAGGTGGGCACTTCAATTTGAAATCCCATTACAGGTATGAAGGAACTTATGGACATTTTTTGCCTGATGAAAGAAAGAAGGAAGCTGTTATTGAAAATTAGAAGTAATGGTAGAGTGTGTTGAATTTATACTACGTAATCCACAGCTCTTAGATTGGCTTCTGAAGTAAGAGTAAGAATAAGTATAAATCTGAACTAAGAAAGATGAGTGTAACGTGTGTATAAATATATAAATCAAAATCTCTCCTCCAGGAATTTATGAGTCTCACCATCTGTACAAAAAGCTACACATATTGCGAATCAGCTTATTATTTTACAGACATCTGGAGTTTTACAAGTTCTGAGACTGTATATAAATTATGTGCAATCAGCAACCGCACACTTCATCTACTGGATTAAATCAATAAAGAAGGGAGACATACTCTATAATATTAAGAAAGGAAAGGTGGTAGGCACTACACATACCAACATGTTCAACTGAGTAATGGAAAACTGTACTGATATGTAGGAGAGGAAGTGAGAGGGTGAGTTTTTTTATTTTTCAAAGTGCTTTTAATAGTGAGCCGTCTTCATCTAACGGCAATTAAAATCACAGTGAAAATTAATTGGTTGCACAATCAATGATGTATTTGACTGTAAAAGAAAAGCACCTTTCAGATATTTAGATTGGGGGCTTTGGCATTGTCCACTTAATGGACTAATTAGGTAAAACAATGTTGATGTATTGCTATGTTAGCTCTTATGAGATCTCTGAGCTCCTTTGGGATTGTTATGTATAACTAAGCAAATGGTTTGTTCCAAAATCTAGCTGCCAAATCTAGGCCACTGTCCTGCAGAGTTTAGCTCCAACCCTAATCAAACCCACTTGAACAAGCTAATCAATGTCTTCAAGATCACTAGAAAGCTACAGGCAGGTGTGTTCGTTTAGGGTTGGAGCTAAACCAGGGGTGTCCAAACTACAGCCCACGGGCCATCTGCGGCCCGCTATCACTCCTGTGGCGGCCCGCGAGGGATTTTTAAAGATGGCGGCCACTCCAGTAAATCCATGACACGTTTCAGAAGCGGCTCTCCGCGCGGCTTCAATAAAGATAGGCGCCTAGTCTATTTTTGATGGACGCCGCGTTCAAGCCGCACAGCAAATACAAAATAAAAAGTCAAAATAGCTATATACACTACAAAACTAGCACAACTGTAAATAAGTTACTTGTTTTAAAAATTTGAAAGTGTTCATTTGTTTTGAAAAATGCCTTGTATTGGAACTGTTGTAAAAATGCTTAAAATGCTCTGTAGACTTTCCAGTATCAGAACAAATGCCAGTGTTATCTTCCTGCTCACGGGCGCTGTAATTTTGTGGGGAAAATATGGAAATAATTTGTCGTTTTATCTTGCAAAGATATGATTTCTTCTTCTGTTTCCAACACACATTTTTATGAAAATGGATATAGTACTGTTTTTCTGGATTATAAATTGTGTTTTTTTTCATCTGAAATGTGCTGCGATTTCCAAGGCGACTTATATAAAGCAATCGCGGTCAAGCGCAAAGCATGCACATTAGGATTGGTGACGAATGAGAAAAAGCAAGTGAGTTTGTTTTGAGTTTGTATTGTGAATTTTCCAGCAACCACGCCGCTAGTTTCAGTTTTGCGTTAAATATTTAGGCTGGGCGTTTATAATATATGTTTATAGTGAATGCCACTATAATTTGTGTTTGTTTTTTAATTATATTTTCATTCTTTTTTGTTCATTCTGAACACTGCTATATTTACAGGGTGTTTTAATTTAATTTAATTAAAATTTGTGAAGGGTGGGGAATATACGTAAATACATGTTTCTAATGTTTGTAAATGTTGTTTATTTTACATTATTTCTGAATGAAATTATAAAATGTGTCTTATACTTCGACTTGTACACCAATGCAACTTATCTGTGTGTCATAAAGTGCTCATAAAAATAGGTAGAAATGGTACAAGAATAGAACTGCCATGTATGTACAAGTATACATACAGTACAGTAGTGAGTGTCAATTTAGAATAAAAATAAAATAAAATATCAAAGCTTAATTTGTCATAAACATATTATGCGGCCCCTCACTTAATGTGGAAAACTTGATGTGGCCCTCAAGTCAAAAAGTTTGCCCACCCCTGAGCTAAACTCTGCAGGACTGTGGCCCTTCAGGACTGAAGTTGCCCAGCTCTGTCTAAGATACTTTATTTTTAGCAAAATTCTTAACATTAGTATTGCATGTATCATTCATGCAGAATGCAGTTTTCGACTGACATTGACTCCTCATTGAAAAACAAAAAGATAAGATGAGATAAAATGTCAATAAAAGTACTTCAGCATAATTAAAAATTGATTATTTTACTTAATATCTCTGTATGCTCTAAACTTATTAGAGCACCACACTTAGCTTAGCAACATGCTAACGTCAAACTCAATTGAAATCAACTGTAAGCTTTTTGTGTGGCGTGCTTGTGTTGAGTTCCAAATCGGTCACTTACGACAGTCAGGATACTGCGTATGTAGGCAGCACAGCAGGATTTTGAATGGAGCTAACACCCAGAAGAAAAAAGGCTGTGCAAAAAAAAAGAATGTCAGAACTTCCCAATTAATGTCATTATATGTAGATACCATTCCAAAAAGAATCCGCTTTTTAGAACATTTAGATCCATGGTAACTGCCTAGCATGTAATTCTGTGCTTTCAGTCTCTTTCTCTTTCGCTCACTCCCTGGCCTTTCATTTTCTCACACCCACCCCCTTGTTCACACCACCTCCTAATGGACAACGTGTGAATGTAAAGTACATCCGTTGACGTGTAACATTAGCAATTTCCGAACACAATCTGGACAATCTGCTCTGATTTAAAATACTTTGCCTTAATGTGCTTCTCAGAAACCTACCACTTACAATCTAAAAGCATGGACCATTTTCAAAGAAATTAAATAACCAGGAAAAGACACAAAAGAATCGTTAGCTTAATAAAACAAACCAGTCATGTTAAATGTGCGTTAATATACCGATGACTTATGTGTACTGTATTGGAAGTTAGTGAAGGAAAAAACAAGACCTTTCTTGTTACTGTAACAAGCAACTTGTCTCCTCCATAAACCCCTTTGATTGAGGTCTTGATATAGATTTTAATTCAAAACTCCAACTCTTTGGGGAGCCATGCAGCTATGTTATGAATCAGCTCTCCAGAAAGCATTGAAGAAATAAAGTAACCCGCTCCCTTGGTACAAATGATTGTCCATGTCCGTTAATCAAGAAAAGGCACGCTGTCTAGTGTGACTGAGCGTGCAGCTGTAGATCAAAAGACATGAACAAAGCAGACTCAGAGGAGTAGCGGACTCAAATTGGCTGTGGGATGAAATGCTGAAATGATCAATACATTAGGGTTATCAGTGATGGCTTTTGCTCCAAGCTCAAGGAAGGCCCGTTGCGCAAACATGCAAAGATTGAGAGAGGACGTTGCCCATTAGCTGTGAAGATGGATAACATCTCATCATGTTATTTGTCGATGGAGATAAATAAATATTCAGCTGATGTTTACCATGCAATCGATTGGGGTGTGGTGCATTGGTAACATTTGAAAATGATCAGTCAATCTCACTGGCGACACCAGAAATCTCTAAGTGGGTGGACCTTGATACAATAGATTGGACTAGATTTCATCATAAATGTTATTTAACCCTTTCCTTAACATATGTTTCTTGTGTTCTTGTGTGTGTGTGTGTGTGTGTGTGTGTGTGTGTGTGTGTGTGTGTATTCATGACCATGTCCATATATACTATATATCCAGGACCATGAATGTTAGCTCTTGAATATGGAGTATTGTAGCAAAGAGGTTGTGCTGTACTGGAAATGCTGGAATGTGTGAATAGCATGAGCCTCCCAAGTCCTACTGCAGGTGAGGAGATCAGTAATTGCCTTTCTTCACACTGGCAACACAAACACACACTCACACAGGCCTCTTTGCAGCTCATCCAGACAGAGCTGTTGAAAGACAGCCAGCAGTTGATTGGCACTGTCTCAGTCTCAAACTTTGCTCGTTTTTCACACTCAGGTAGAAAAGAAGAGCTATCCAAAACCTGCAACTGCCACAGTTTACCCAAGAAAAAAAACCCTGCAAGATATCTTTCTCTTTCTGCTTCAGCACTCCTACCCCTCAAATCCTCATCCGAGAGCTTTCACTTGCCTGGATCTGAAATGCAGTCTATCAGAAGGTTATCTCTGGCCCCCTTTACTCCTTGCATTAACATGCGTTTCGTATCCAGATAGTGTCTGGATATTTTTGGCTGGCTGGCTGGCTGGCATCTCTGATGTGACCAAAAATGACAGTTTTATTACATCATATATAGGCTTTCTTCTTTATTTACAAAATTAAAATATATATACTGGATAATTCAAACTGCTTTTTGCTAGTTTGACAGATACTGTCATACATGGTCTATTGTGTTTCTCTACTTTAAACATTCCCACAGTAAAGGATGAAAATACAAATTAGAAGTGAAGATTAGGTTAGAAAATTATATTTTAAAGTGCCCCTGTGAAAATATACCAGGAAAGAAATGTGAGTGAGTATTTGGGAAGAAAAACAAAGGAATCCAAACAGTTTCCAGGGTAATAATTCATGGGATGTTGTTCACTGCATGGGTTGACCAGATCGCAAGATGTGCCTGTTGTGATCTATAGATTACAAGAGAAGAATATAAAGAAAAGGGCAGGAACCTACATAAAAAAGCTTTTGCCACAGAAGTTTTTTGCAATGTGTGTGTGTGATATATATATATATATATATATATATATATATATATATATATTTACATATATAATTTATCTATTTATTTATTTTTGATGATGAAAAAAAAAATTTTTTTTTCATTCATTTTTATTCATTTTTTTATGTGCTCTATTATGATTTTAAGTGATTAAAATCATTTTTTGATTTTAAGTGCTCTATTATGGGCTGTTGGCTCTCTGTATATTCTGCTCTCACATTGTGAAAAATACATATATTAATATATTCATTATTTCCGTGGGTGTGTGAGTGAGAGAGAGAGAGAGAGAGAGATAATAGATAAAGATTTCAGAAACCAGTCCATCAAATTGAAAAATAATGATTATTTGTAGTGCAACAGGTATTTCATACAGTACATAGTATCATTTATACCTTTGTCCCTGACTACTTGCAAATGTAAGTAATTCAGTAATCCATTCAAAATCTTGCGTGCATTTACTTATGGATTTTAATATAGTCAAGTGATCTCCAATTGTGATCTGATCACTGAAATCACATGTTAGGGCTGAGTGCAAAGGGGTCTGTCTCTCTCTGCTCTGTTTTGCACTCGGCAAGCGTTCTCCCCATCCAAACACTTTTAAATGCATTGTTTATCTCCAAACAGTTTTAAATGGTGGCCCTGGAGTATTCTTAAATATACAGAGAAATTACAAAGAACAAGCTTGGCTCCATTTTCATAATTGGGCTTCGCTGCCAAGCACAACTGCTTGGCTTGCACCCTCACGAGGAGCGATCGATAGTTCAGTGAAAGCTGAAAGCTGCCCGCTTATACTTTGGGAAGTTGGGGAGTCACACAGTGCCTTCCAAGTTTCTCAAGCTTTTTATGTTGAAGACCTATTATCTACTCCAATTTAAAGGCATGTCGGGATCCGAGTGCAAGATGTGAGAGTAACATCAATCAATCCAAATGTTCTCTGTGGGCGCATAAGTCCGTGAGAGCTGACCCCTGATTTGAAGCAGAGCAGCCCACACAGCCTTGAGCTGAAACAGGAAGTCACTTTTCACACTCAGCAGAGATCTTTTGGTAATGATTTAGCTAGGACTTCAGTAGGGCATCTCTGAGTGCCACCACAGCTGGGTGGCAATGAACCACCTGGCCCATACTGCTCTATCACCCTCTCGGGCATCCATCCTTCTCAATTCTTCACCCCTGAATAGATCAGCATCGTCCGATTGGCCGTTGCCCCTGGTGATTAAAGTCGCCACCCTTCCCCTTGCTTCTCCACTTGTACAAAGTCAAGCATGTCCACTCTGCTTTATGGATTGTTTATATTGCTTTCAATTACCTTCCCATGTCCCACACTGAAGTCAGTAAATTTTTATATGCTGGAAATTACTCTCCAGGCTCCCATCTCCACCATAACTGCCAGTACCCAGACAGAAGCTCTCCATGTTCTGGCAAATAAATCATATTTAAAATTCATCAAAATAATTTAGAGTTTATTAGAGTTTATATGCCAATCCACGCAGTGCATTGGGCCTCGACTTTTTATTCCTAGCGGCCGCTTGTCAGTTGTTAAACTCATTAATAAAGCTAAAAATCACACAGCATTGCAACTAAATTAAATTTCACAGTGCTGGTTCTTCTCCATGAAATGTGGCTCATATTTACCCCTTAAAATAGTCTTCTGGAATTGTTTGATGTTATCTTGGGTTGCTGTGCAGTTGTGATATTTTCTCCTGATTCTGATATGAAAGAGGCTAAATATAGCTATGTTGGATATTTGGATCATAAGAAATGTACTCACCAAACACATGAATATAAATTTGTGAAACTGACATGATGTATATTCAATAATGTTATATTTTCAAATTTGTTATGCACTTACACCCAACTTGTTCATTTGATATAAATGAGAACACAGTTTTAAAGTGTTATTTAATAGACATTGTCATTAATTTAAAAAAAGAAAACACTTTTCCTTTAAATAATCAGCAAAAAATAAAGTGCATGTACTATCATATAGTACACATGTACTTTGGTATACAATTCCTCCCACCTCCAGAAGATATTACAATGTTTTATGTATGTTTTCTTACCTACTTAGTTTCAAATAGAAAGAAAGAAAGAAAGAAAGTAAAATAAAAAGAAAAAGAAAGAATAAACTAAGAGAGGAAGAGTTTGATTTAAAAACACACTGGCTGCAGTCACAAGAATAGCAATCAATATCTAATCTAGCTCAAATCAGTCCTGACGCAACAGAACTAAATGCAAATGCAGTAGCAGACAAATGAAAAAGACACGAGGGGTTTATTTTATTGCAGTCAATAGATGTTCCTGCAAGAAGTAAGAAGGATTTTGTTGACTTTGCGTGCTGCATGATAAAAAAAACAACATGTATTTGTATATTAAAGAAACAGTTCAACCAGTTTTTTTTTTTGACAATGAAAGTTAATGGGCAGAAAGTTGTTTTGTACCCCTTTGATTTTCATTGTATGGGCATAAACAGCTTATGTTCTAAAGAAGACTTTGGAATGGCATGAGGGTACGTAACGGATGACAGAATTTTCATTTTTGGATCCCCAAAAATGTTTCATTATTTATCCCCTTAAGTTTAAATTAGTTTAATATAATTTTTGTAAGTGTCAGCGGTTGGTCTTACCAGTTGCAAATGTCATTCACTTTGTAAGCAATATAAGCCGACAATGGCAGGCACTGCTCCTTTCCTGAAGTAAGAAGAAAAGTAATCAACGTGGCTTTCGACAGGCTTTCTCTTTTCATTTGGTTGGCTCTCCTTTATTTGCCTCAATTCAGGCTTTGTTTATCAACTGGCTGATTGTGAGGCACTTAATTATGCCACACTCCAAACTGCAGGTTTCCCAGGCAATAAGCTCCTTGGCACAGTGACTTAGTCGAGGAAAGTAGTGTGGACGCTCACTGACTTCTTAAGTAAGGCCTGTGACTCGCATGATTAAGATTACAGACTCTGGAGACAAATAAGACTCAACCTGGGACGATGTGTGTGTGCGGTCCTCCATGTACTTCTATGTGGTTGAAGGCATTTTTGATAGTTGTTACAGTGCCCAGGGTTTAAATTGAAGAGGCTTATCACTAACTCCTGTATTTCCTAGTGAAGTTGTTTTTTTAGCGTTTCCAGCTAACATCAGCAGAGTGCTGAAAGAACCGCCGAGTGTTATTCTGTTAATGGGCAGAAATGTAAGTACCTTGCTGTTTTCCAACATATTAGGACTAAAATTAAATGTTTTTACGGTTTATATATTATTTTACGGTTTAAAAATATTGCTTTTATTTTCAGCGTTACAGCTTGCCCATTTACTGCAGTCTATACATTGATCATGAAAAAAAAAAAAAAGTTAGATTTTTTTTTTAACACTTACAAAAAGTACAGTGTTTTTATGTGTACTATGCAGTGCCATCATAGATAAGTAAAACTAAAAAAGTTAACATTTCATAAATAAATTAATAAAAAAACATACATTATACATATATATTTTTAATAATAAAAATGACAAACTTTAACTAAAATAAAACAAAATTAATATAAATATAAGTCACTCAAAAATTCATAACAACTATAATATTATCTAAATTATACTAAAATAATACTGGCACTATTAACTTATTATTATTATTATTTGTATTCCCATATAATATCACTTTTTCACATTATTATTATTTTTTTATTTTTTTATTTTTTTGTATGATATTCATGGAAAAAACAAACATAGTGATCATGTCAAATTCTACATAATAACATCCTTAGTAATATTATTTTCATAAAGGAAGTCCTTGTTTATGAGGATGATGCCAACAACAATAGCAGCAGCAATGCTAACAACAACAGCAATATTAGTCATAAAAATGTTGACAGTACCAGTGGTATTTCTATTAATATCAGATGAAATAGACCAGGAACCGACATAATATTTATTTAATGTTGTATTTGTGGAGAGAGATCAAGGTTTGTCCTATAGACTGTTAAGGTGATTTTCCATTCATCTCTTTTTAGATCTTAAACTTGCTTTAAATGGCTCCTCAAAAGCCATTAACTTACACTTTGCTGAAATGTACCCATGCATACACCGAACCCTTCTTTTTCACCAAGGCTAAACCTCTGAAGGGGCTGGGATAGTTTTTCATATTGACCTTCATGCCAGATCTCATTATCTTCACATGATGTCTATTTATGACAACCCCATACATCAAATTCAGGCCTCTTAGCGCAACTTTGGTGACAGTTAACATTTCACTGAGGTAGTTTGGAGCCTTCTAGCTCTAATGGGGACTTTTCAGGTTTTTAAAAAGAAAACCTGACAGAGAGAAGAGTGGAAGAACAGAAGAACCTGAGGGGAAAAAAAGGTATCTTGGCTGATGGCCGACCTCCTCCAGACCGCACGCAGCCCTGTGACCCAGTTGAGTGTGCTAGCTGGAGGGGTTTAGTGTAGCATACTGGCTAAGGACATAGATTCTAATAATATAGCTCCATTGAGGGATTCAGGCTTCTACAGCTGTGACAGGCCCACCAGCTTTGACTCTATTACACTCTTCCACGTTGGGCAGAAGTGTCAGTGTAAGAAGCCAGAAAGGCTAATTCACTTCCGTGAGATGTCAAATGAGAAGATGTGCTGTGTTATTAGGACATTTCTCAGCCACATTCCATCCGTTACATTTTAATATACAGTCCAGTGACTGTAGGCTTATCGTTGAACTTTTCTCTTTTTTTTCGATTTATGATGACCACAGGAACACTCCTTCCTTACTGGCTGCTGTGTTGGTCAGTGTGACGAATTTGCATGACCAACTGAACCCAATGCAAAATCTGTTGGAAAATCTTTCACCCTCATGTGAAATTCCCAATCGTGTTGATTCCTATTGAAACTTTGCCTGCGAAAATCGTAAACGTGACTTCATCTTAACACTTAACAAGCATCGAGAGCATAGGGAATTAGGGGGGACAGAAATAAAGTTCTATCATGACAAGTCTCAGAAGATTTTATCATGGTAAATGATATGGCAAAAGTATTTGGTCTTTGCAGAATAGATCTGCTTCACTGCTGAATTGCTGCTGCTGTTAGTTTTTGCTGTTGTTGTAAATTATTGCTGCAAAGCAAATACAGGAACTTGCTACTGCCAATACATACGCAGAAACAGTGCTGTGAGTATTTAAGACATACTGCTGCTGCAGAAGTTGCCTATAAAATAATCTGTGGCAGATCTATACAGGTGGAGCTGGGGAAGGTGAAGGGTTTCAGAGTAACTCTGAAAGCATGCTGTGAAATGCTCTAGTAGATGGCAATCCGCCATTTATATGTAAAGCTTATTGGCTGCATATGCAACATGAACCAATCAGTTTGCAACCCATCAGACCCATCAGCCTGTGCCATCTAGAGTTTCATGACAGAACTGGGCATTAAGGTAGAACCGACTCAAACTCATATCATCTGCATGAACACCACAGCAAAATGTGTGTGACGTAGCATGTATGCTACCCTCAGGGTCACAACTCTGACAAGTCCAGCACTTCTTGTGATTTTCCTGTACTTTGCATTTAAACCAGTGTGTAAACTTGTCTGGGCCTTTCCAACTTTCCCTGTAGACACGTCAGGGGTCATCAGGTTTCAAACATCTGGGACTTTGCTGTTGAGGTTTGTTGTTAGCTCTCGCATGGTCACGCTTAGCGACCTGTGTTTGTTCCCCCCCAGTGGGCCGTTCTGCTTCATCCATGCTGACAGGCTGATTTATTTGCACTCTGACCGGGGTACGGTTGGGGAATAGGGGGAAGCACTCAGGCTAACACCTTCGTATGCTCACTCTTAACTGACACTCTTCTGACATCAACTTCCTCTCTCTCTTAGATTCTGTGAGCACTGCAGCCTGCAGATGAGATGCACTCATTCAATTTTTCCCTTTCCAGAGGAAAATACAATAAACAATACCTATATTTTGACAGGAATGGTTCCAGCAAGAAGTGCTGAGGTGTCTGAAATACTGATTTAATGTCCACAAAGTGAGGAGGCAGAGACTCTGACTGTTCTATGAGCTAGTGAGCTGCCTTCATACTGTATGTTGAAACCTGAATGGAACCTCGTAATGACTGATTCGAAATGCTCTACATATCAAATAACTTTTTGTGCCATCCAAATGCATTTCATGTGAAGTGCACAGAAGACTTGATCTGAAGTCGATTCCGGCAGTGTTTGCTAATATAATAATATAATATAATGCTAATATAAAAAAAAAACATTCATTAAAAAAAGTTTTTAATCATTAAAAACACACTGCACCACAAAAATTGGAGTAAAACACTTTGGTTGAACTACAAGTACATTTATGATTAATATTTCTCTGACTTTGTTTACTTTTTATTAATATTGTGAATTAACATTATTTTTATATTTTCAGTTTTCCTTTTAGGTATTTATTTTTTTCATGTGATTTAGTTCTATTTAGCTTTACTTTTATTTCAGTTTTAGTAATGTACCATCAATTTACACTTTACACTATTTCAGTTAGTTGCAAAGGTAACAACGTTTTTCATGTAATATTTATATTTCATTTCAGATTTATTTTAATTAACAAAAAATGTTTTAATAGTATTAATTTTAGTTTTTAATTAAAAGTAACAATACTTATTATGGTATTGCCTTCTCCCCAGTGGGTACATGTTATGCTGCTTTTGAATATGGCAAAATATCATATTTTGGAGGATTCATTCATTCATTCATGCATGCATTCATTCTTCATCTTCATTTAATTTTTTTTTTTTTTTAAGAACTACTCAAGGGTAAGGCTGATACACTGGATGTGGATGTCCAAATGAAACGCTCAGAAATCAATAGTTATTTTATAAAGTTCTAACTAGACAACACATAATGGTCGGTCAGAGAGACAACACGGTTACGATGCGGTCTCTTTCTCTGAAATAATCTAACATGCAAGGGCATACGCACACACGCTTGTCTCAACCTAGCATAAAACTCATGAATATTATTTTGACATCCTTGGCTACCTAACAGGGGCCTTCTTTTTGAGAAAATAAAAAAGACTCACAAAGGAGGAGTGGTTCTTTAGATAATTGCAATTAGTATTTTTGGCCGGACACTGTGTCTTGGCTGGTATCCAGCTCTGAGAATTGAGTGCTGGAGCATCGGCCAGTTCTGGCTGCCGTCCAGGAGCTGCTGCTGGTTTGACTGTGTGTTCAGACCATGAAGGACTAGTGAGGACCAAGGGAAGCAACAGCACAACTACATGACAGGATATTATTTCCTGCAAATGCTGTGAGTTTTACACTGCCAGCCTGGTGTATAAAACAACCCCCTACCTTCCCATCCGGCCTTTTGTGCTGCTGTCTTGTTTCCCTTTTTCCACCGTCATGGTTGCGGAACTGGTGCCCTCTTCCATTTAGGCCCGACTCGTCCTCTAAACTGCAAGCTGGACCTGACAGTTGGGAATGACACTCTCAGATGATAAAAAAGGGAAAGGACTTTTTCAATGGGTACCATCCCAGTAACAGCATTTGTAAAGAATACAATTCTGAGAGAACGACTCATTAAGGGGATCATGTCAATGGAAAAGGGACTCTCTTCTCTCATATAAGGGTGGGAATTTTACGCACTGCATAATTCAGAGCGTATATTGTGGCTTACCAGAGGTAAGAGGATCTGTAAACACATGTTGCCTCTATGCTGCATTAAAAGGAATGAATCAATCGAGAATCATTTCAGAAGGAATCCCCCCCCCCCCCCCGGTACTCTTATGCACACATCATGTGCAACCCTCAAGCATTTCAGTCTTTACACTTTTAGCAGCAGCTAAACGCACACACATGCAAGCACACACTTAAACGCAAGTGCGATCCATCAAAGCATTCAGAGCTGTCAGGGGTAAACAGGAGAAAAGGGCCGTAAGCAAGAATCTTCTAACACAGATTTGATTTGCCTCGATTTACCTTAAAAAAAGAAGAGAAGCCCGCTGATATGGCTTCAATCGTATTGCATTTGCCAGCAGGCATATGTCACTTTAGTGCCGTCAAAATCCTTACTCGTGACTGCTGTGTAATCTGATTTACCAGCAGAGGACAAGATGCTTGGAACACCAATTCTGGATTGTTATCAAAACAGGACTGACACGCCTATTAGCGCCTTTCATCGAGGTCTGACGTGTCACCAAATTATAAACTTTCTGAGCAATATTTCGGTGTTTTCTGTCGGATCTGACATTTTTGGCAGGAGGGGAGGGGGAGGCAGCCAGGTTTTTAGCATCCAATCTGGCCAGCGCTCCCTCCGCAGATGCTTTTCTGATGATGGAAGTGAGCAAACACGAGAGAGAGACCTTTTCTCATCGCACACGTGTATTCACGTGTATGCACCGATCCGGCGTTGCCAGATGCACTGCATGATGGGTAACCTGAGGGCTGCAGGCAGGCAGAAATTAGACAAGGAGGTATTGCGCATAGAGGAGCCATCTGGTAGTTTAATTACACTTTTTCTGTCACTTTTTTAAAATCTTTTTTTTCCTAGGTAAACTGGCCTAATGATTTACATATGCGCGTGAAGTTTGTTAATAAACCAAAAGTGCTTGTGGTGGAAATTTCAGATGGAAAAATCGACATTACTTTATGAGTGAATAACAGAAACATGGCAACCCCCAATTAGGACCCCTCTCCGTGTCCACTGACATTTTCAGGGTAATTGTGTTTTCGTAATGGGTGCCTCTATAGCGCGTGAACGGACCACTGTCCTATCGTTTCAGAGGAGAACATGAAGAGGCAGCCTCTAATATATCCAGGAGATTGGCTGGTAAAAATTCAAATTACAGTGTGTGTGATGTCAATTATTCAAATAGACGCTATTTTTAAAATAGTAAAAGACAGAGGAAGGCGAGATGATTTGGGGCCGGGGGAGCAGAGGGGATGAGGGGCCCACAAATCATGTTCTTCACGCTGGGAAATAACAAATACCAATCTAACACTTGAATGAGCCCTAACTCTCTGTACATATTTTGCCCTGACATTGCCTTCTCAAGCCAAGCATTAAATCCTTATCCATTGCACACAGCACTGATAGCTTCAAACATGAACAGCAAAAAGGACTGTGTGTTTGTATATGTGTGCACTCTTCTCGGGAGCTTTATTTGCCCCTGTCCAAATGCTAGTCTAACCTGCCTGATTTACTGAAATCTGGCAACCAGAACCACAAGGTCACTTTATACTTTAACCTCAATGTACAAATGACCCTCTAATATCGCTCTCTCCCGCTTTTTTCAGGTGGCCAACCTCGCCTGTTCCATCTCCAACAACGAGGAGGGGGTGAAGCTAGTGCGCATGGCTGCTACACAGATCGATAGCCTGTGTCCTCAGGTAAACAGCCTGAACCTTTGCTATCCATCCACTATTCAGGTTTCTGTAACCTCTTGCAGCAGTTTTATAAGGTGCTGACAAATAGTAATTCACTTAACACATTGTACCACTTATTCACTATAATGCACCTTTTATTTGCAAAACTATTTATTCCATATAGCACTATTTGCCCGCTGCAACAACCAGCCACGGAAAGCACAGAATTTCCTTTAGAAGAGATGCTGGTGAACATTTTTTAATGATGATTGCAGCAGTTATTCCTCAAATGATGGAGAAGAGCATCGCCAGGCACATATCCAGACCTGTCATGTTTATTAAAATATGACTCACATTAGATTTTTTTTTAGCTATTCAAAGTCAACATGAAAAGCTGTTCGTAACCCATTCAGAAAAAGAAAATGTGAGGAATCAGTCAGAGGAAAAATCCAATGGAAACAAAAAAGGCTTGGTTACGTTACACCATTTTTTTAAGAGACAACATGAACAGTGATAATCATTTGGGGGAATGTGTATTAGAGGAATATGGTCTATTCAAAGTCAGTATAAAATGGTATTGGCAAAGCCTTTATTTTTTGTGATGTAACTATAAAAAATGTAGATCAATTTGATTTCATCCACTGAAAATTCATTGAATTGTGAAAAGTTGTCTCCAAAATGAAAAGTCAGCCAAGTCGAGGCATTCAGAAATCTCTTTGGAGTAACATGCACTAATCAATTCTTCATAATAAGTGTCAGAAAGAAATCTAGACTGACCATGAAGTAAATTGGTTATGTGTAAGGTTGGACTGGAATTAAAGGTTTCAGTTTAATTGAGGTATTAAGATTCATGAAGCATTTTCACAGTAATTTCTTCTAACAGATCTCACATTCCGACTCTAATAAACCGAGCTTCAAGTGAAGTTACCTTAGAAAATGCTGGAAGTAATTGTGAATTGTTCAAAGTTGTTTCCTCTCAGCAGTGTAAAGGACTACTAAGAGAATTTGGCAGAGACAAATTTGACTCTTTTACGATTTTACGAAACGTCATATGACTCAAAGTTGTAAAAGCAGAAGCTCTTCTAGGATCATAAGGAATGCAAAAATGTGCAACTACATAATTTTAATTGAAAACATGCACATGGTTTGATAAAATGTCTGGTTAATTTAAAAAAAAGACTTGGATTCACTCTTGTGTTTATACCATTTGTCTGCAGCATGACTCTACAATTAGTTTTGTAGTTTGTTCCTAGATTTAGGTAAGGTTCAGAATAATACGATGTTCCTTCTCACAGGTAATCAATGCAGCACTGACCTTGGCTGCACGCCCTCAAAGCAAGGTTGCTCAGGACAACATGGATGTTTTCAAGGACCAGTGGGAGAAGCAAGTACGCATCCTGACCGAGGCCGTTGATGACATTACTTCAGTTGATGACTTCCTGTCTGTTTCAGGTAAAATGGAAACAGAATGCAATATGCTATGTTTTTATGAGACCACCATTGAGTACTTACTGCCTGGTGGTGAACAGGAAAACAAGCAGCCATTCTGTATCCATACTATTAAAACATTGTAAGAGCTTTGTAAGCATAGATGTGAACATCCATCATCCTCCTCTAGACATCTGAACTCTCCACTCTGAGTACAGCAGTATAATATAGCCACGTCTATTTATCCCTCTTTATAATGGACACTCTAAAATGTGAGCTGCCTCCACCATCAAGATCCCATTATCTTGAATGGGAATGTCCATCCAATAAGAATGTAAATGGCCATATAATTCAATAAAAATATGAATAGTTATGACCCTTTGCATGTGTAGCCTTGCTTTGAAACAGTGTTAACACTGTATTTTTATTTTGTCCACAGCTCTAAGTCTTCTTGTTTTGTATTCATGAAAAAGATTATTGTATTTGCAATGGACATACACTTTGGTTCCAAATATTGTTTTGGTCACTATCACCATAGAGTGCCTTTCAACCCTCACAATACTCAAAAATGTTGGTTTTAATTCCCATTTGCTTTATGTCATATCATAAATAGTAGACACTCAAGTACTATAGAAACATATTAGCTGAGCTCCCACACATTTTTTAGATAATTATGGGCCATTATTCGAAGCATAAACCATAAGATATGTCCACCCTGTCATGGACTTATATATTACTGTTAAATACGTTTTCATTACAAAATTAAGATGCAAATTACAACCCCAAATCAGAAAAAGTTGGGACAGTATGGAAAACGCAAATAAAAAAAGAAAGTAGTGATTTCTAAATTTACTTTGACTTGTATTTCATTGCAGACAATATGAACACAAAATATTTCATGTTTTGTCTGGTCAACTTCATGTCATTTGTAAATATACATCCTTTCCTGTCATTCAGACCTGCAACACATTCCAAAAAAAGTTGGGACAGGAGCAATTTAGGGCTAGTAATGAGGTGAATTGGTTAAATAATGATGTGTTTTGAAACAGTTGATGTCAACAGGTGATTGTAATTATGATTTGGTACAAAATCAGCATCCAAGAAAGGTCTAGTCCTTTAGGAGCAAAGATGGGCCGAGGATCGCCAGTTTGCCAACAAATACGTGAGAAAATTATTGAAATGTTTAAAAACAATGTTCCTCAAAGAAAGATAGGAAGAGATTTGGATATTTCACCTTCAACAGTGCATAACATAATTAAAAGATTCAAGGAATCTGGAGGAATTTCAGTGCATAAAGGACAAGGGCGCAAGCCTAAGCTGAACAACCGTGATCTCCGATCCCTCAGGCGGCACTGCATCAAGAATCGTCATTCATCTATAAGCGATATCACCACATGGGCTCAGGACTACTTTGGCAAACCTTTGTCAAGTACCACAATACGTAGTTACATCCACAAATGTCAGTTAAAACTGTACTGTGCCAAAAGGAAGCCCTATGTTAACAGTGTCCAGAAGCGCCGTCGACTTCTCTGGGCTCGGAGGCATCTGGGATGGACCATCACACAGTGGAAACGTGTACTGTGGTCAGATGAATCAGTATTTCAGGTATTTTTTGGGAGGAATGGACGCCGTGTGCTCCGGACCAAAGAAGAAAAGGATCATCCAGACTGTTACCAGCAACAAGTCCAAAAGCCAGGGTCTGTCATGGTATGGGGTTGTGTCAGTGCCCTTGGCAAAGGTAACTTGCACTTCTGTGATGGCACCATTAATGCTGAAAAGTACATAGAGATTTTGGAGCACAATATGCTGCCTTCAAGAAGACATCTTTTCCAGGGACGTCCATGCATATTTCAACAAGACAATGCAAAACCACATTCTGCACACATTACAAAGTCCTGGCTGCGGAGGAAGAGGGTACGGGTACTTGACTGGCCTGCCTGCAGTCCCGACCTGTCTCCAATAGAGAATGTGTGGCGCATTTTGAAGCGCAAAATGCGACAACGAAGACCCCGTACTGTTGCCCACCTTAAGACTTGTTTGCAGGAAGAATGGGACAAAATTACACCTGAAACACTTCATCACTTGGTGTCTTCAGTCCCTAAACGTCTTTTAAGTGTTGTGAAAAGGAATGGCAACATTACAAAGTGGTAAATGCTTTACTGTCCCAACTTTTTTTGGAATGTGTTGCAGGTCTGAATGACAGGAAAGGATGTATATTTACAAATGACATGAAGTTGACCAGACAAAACATGAAATATTTTGTGTTCATATTGTCTGCAATGAAATACAAGTCAAAGTAAATTTAGAAATCACTACTTTCTTTTTTTATTTGCGTTTTCCATACTGTCCCAACTTTTTCTGATTTGGGGTTGTATATTTTCTGAAAGGTATGATGTCCCTTTCTTAAACAGGGTTATTTGTTTGCTTTCAAATTATAAATACATAAAAGATTTTATGTAAACCATGTGTTTTTAAAGATACTCATACAATTCACACATGTAATTTTTTCTTATTTAGAGAAAACTGTGATATTTGGATGCAGTTTTTTGTTTGCATGTTATTGCCCCCACACCTAGCTTTTGAACACACTGGACTATATAGATATGATTGAATTATTTAAAATATTATTGTAAAATATCAAGATGACAGGGTGGACACATGACGGTGTGGACACATAATGCAGAATACACAGATCATGACAAAATATGAAAATGAAACATTTATTTAACTTCTAAACAAATAATATAATAATAATAAATAATATAATTACATCCTCAATCACATTGACATACCCCCCCCCCCCATTCATTTTCATTCAGTCCACCCTGTCATGTTTATGTCCACTCTATCGAGTCTAAGTGGCCGACAGTGTGGACATTTTGGAACAACGACAGGGTGGACATTTTGAGCTTCAATTAGCATATTAGCTTAAAACAAACTGTGACTAGCTAAATATTTAGTCTGGTTGTTTAAGAGAATTTGGTACATTTAAACTTACATATTTTGAAAATACTGTATTCTAATCACTTCTGGCATATTTTATGGCGACAGGGTGGACATGTTAAGCTTAGGAAAAGCAAGTAAGCAAACTCAGATGAAGAAAATTGATCAATTGAAAAGTCATCAACTTATTCACCTAAGCGGTTGAAATTCCTGCCACTGAAGAGACAAAAAATCTGTTATCCTGATGTCACTAAAGGGGATGGCCTTTTCTTAAAGGGGCGGATTCACCAATACGACAGGGTGGACAGCCATTCAAGGGACATGGACAAACTCTTCTTTTTTTATTAAATAAAAATGTAGTTTTTATTACGAAATGATCAATACACTCAAATTGAATTTAACAAAAAAAATATATATATATTTATAGAGAACAAACATTTTTAATTTTATGATTTGACTGTATTCTACTCTCATTCAAATTTAATGAGCAGTGCATGGGACATAGAAAAATAACACGCATCCTCTTACACAAAACTAAAAAAATCTAGGAAATGTATCCAAAGAGCCAAGTAATGCTTTTGTTGTGAATATAAAAATGTCATAGTCATTTTTATGTTAAGTTATCATGGCAAATGAGTTATGTATGTACAGGACACCAAAAGGCACCCTACAGTGATATTGACCCGTTTCTATGAAGTTTCAACTGAGCATTGGACTCAAAACAATGTATGGCTTTTAACGATGATATACAGAACTGCATACATTTTTTTATAAAAAATAAAACTTCTTAAATGCCTTTCTTGCTATTTACATACAGTATATATAATATAATGTATGCTGTGAATATGTATGGAGAGGTTTTCTCTGATAGTTCACCCATTTTTGCTGATAGACAATATAATAATTTTTAACTTAAGTGTTTCATCTTGTAATTACTGTATACATTGAATTCTATAATTCCCACAGTTCTTTCTTTGCAAATGAGGCATGCCAACTTCACAGTCTCACCTCCCACCTCTGAAAAAACTGTCTCTCCTCTCCATCCACTTCTCTTTTTTTGCCATATTTTGCTGGCTGAAGTGTAGTATATCCTGTCTGGATCCTGCACAAAAACTATTAGAATTAATACTCTATACTCATACTATAGCCAGTGATTTCAAGGCAGATATTATAATAAGTCAATATTAAATACACAGCAAATAAATGAATGCAATCCTGGATGTTGTGGGCCAGATCTTTTGTATATCTGACAGGTCTATGTGGGCTGTATGAAATGAAGCAGGAGGCAATGTTGGTATGCAGCCCACCGCCTGTTGTCCAGAAACTGGTGTAGTGCATTCCAGTTTGGAAATATTCTCCTGCAAACCTGTGAATAAAACATGTCAGGACTCAACAATAAGGATTTTTATATTATTATTATTCTCGAAATGCTGGCCTGGCCGGGCCAGTATTTGAGATTAGCACTTGCCCTGCCAACATTTTCACTGGACATAAAAGAAATACAAAAATTTAGCAACATATTATTGTATGCCTCAGAAAGATAATATTTGGATAGCTGGCATGGACTGCAATTTTTTTTTTTTTTTTCAACAACCATATTTTTTGTTACACATTACTTTTATAGTACACCTTGAGAGTTTTATGGCCCACCTTACATCTAGAACTGGAGCTGGACCTGTTTAAAATAGCTCTAGATAGAGTATATTAGGCATCTACATACCTTTAGTTTAGTGACAAAAAGTTTATATAGGATCAGTCAAAGTCAACACTGGGCCAATATGGCATGTGACAGATCTGTCAGCTGGCCTGAAATGCTCTCACACTGGCCTTGGGCCAATCCTTATTGTTGAGCCCTGAATGTGCTCTTGTACAATTCAGATATCATTGATTTTGTTCGGCTTGCAAAAAATAAAAAAATAAATAAAAAATCAATTGTATGTAGTTCTTTCACAAGAAAGTTGTAAACAGAGTGTCTTGAAAAAGCAGAGGAATCATCAATACTTTGATAAGAAATAGGAAATTAAAGTGTAAAGTAGATGTGCTATATCAGGACATCTGAATAGCCAAGGTTTTTCTTGAGTCTCTTAAAAAATAACCTGAATGTATTTATAAATTATACAACCTGATTTTTATTTATTTATTTTATGGTTTAGCCGAGCCTAATTTCAAACATGTTGTGCTTCATTTAAAAGCCTTCATACAAGAAAATGTATTGTTCTTCACCTGCACTGCTTTATCCAAATCTAAACAGATCAGCTTATAGATCAGTTGAGGCAGTGCTCTTTTGACCTGTTGCCAGAAAGAAATGAGAAGATAAACCAAGCTTTTTTTTTCTTTTTTTTCTCTCTCTAAGCTACTTAAAGAAGGATCTTATCAGAATAAGAGACAAATAACAACTAATCTTTAGGTCCACCCAGAGGTGCATTTTGAAAGCTGTTGGTCTGTTGTCTTGCAAGTAGTTCTAGAAGAATGTTGGAGCAGTTAGAGCACATGCTGTAAAATTCCCACACACAACCCAACCCCCCACCCCCCTTCCCCTTGCTACTTTTTATACTAGGTCAACTTTTTGAATTTATCTCCAATGCATTCAAAAATGTCAAATACCAAAAGTGACTATATTTATTGGACAACAGTAATGCTTGAATGTGTATCCTCTTTTTTTTTATCTCATCTCTCCTCAGAGAACCACATTCTGGAGGATGTGAATAAGTGTGTGATTGCCCTGCAGGAGGGGGATGTGGACACGCTGGACAGGACAGCAGGGGCGATCCGGGGCCGAGCCGCTCGTGTGGTTCACATTATTAATGCTGAGATGGAGAACTATGAACCTGGCGTCTACACTGAGCGTGTTCTCGAATCCATCAAGCTCCTCTCTGAGACCGGTGAGAACAAAGATCACTCAAGCACCTGGGTCCTGATCTTGTCTCATGCTCACTAAGGCATGAACTTATGGTAGAGATGGGGACAGATGGACAGAGGAGACCAGGAAGCTCTTGGAAGAAGGAAGTTAGAGGAGAGAGGGGTAGACAGACGAGCAAAGATGGTGAGGCCGGAGATACCACCTGTTCCCTCCTCTGGCACTCATCCTTTGCTCATTCATTTTTCATCTGTTTTCCCCCAACCCCAACACCTTTGACAGTCTAGTGCCAGCTTTCAGGAGGCAGCAATTTAGACACTGACAGACAAGGCCGAGGGCCAAAACATACCAAGTAATGCAGAGATTTGTGCATAGCCTTCCCAGTGCTTTCAAGACACAATATCAGACAAGAAGCAAAAAAGCCTGCTATCTTAGGTGTTAATGTGTGGGAAACATCTTGCCTGACACTTTTTGGTGTAGTTTTTCCGTCTAAATGCACTTCTACGATTGTTCGGAATCAACAAATGGAGGGTGGCTGGAAAATGAGCACTCAAAATATTATTCTGGCGGCGGCGCTTTGTCCTGCCTCCCTTGTTGTGTCTAAAACATTACATTAGACTATTTTGACAGCCGGCTTTGTTTAGAAGAGCGAGCGGAATATGAGAGGAAGAAAATAGCAGTCCTGCTTTCAGGGTTGATACTGCAATATTTTTGTTATTATAAAATTACAGCTTTAATCATATTATTACATCTAGTTTGGGTAAGCACAAAAAAACAATGAATAGTTGTGACGTCTGACCAACTGAAGGTATAAATGGATTCGTAATGTGTCCAAATTGATCTTCCCTGGTTCTTCTCATCATCTTACACTCTTAAAGTTTTTTGTTCCTTCACATCCCTAGAATATTTAAATGAAGCATTTAGATTTCCCTGCATTAAATTAAGTCAAAGTGATGTGATAATGAGTGGTCTGGTGGTTAGACCTTATCCAGTAATCAGAAGGTCAGAAATTGAGCCACATTCAGATCAGATTGTGTTGGCGCGTTTGCATTGTATCCTGATTTGCATAATTCTTATTGCACTGTCAGTTGGGGCAATTCATTCTTAGTGAATGCTCTCATTTTTGTGTATCATATCATTAAAATCTTGAATTGAACTTTCCTCTAATAATCCACGTTGGTGGATATGGAGAGCTGGAGAGATGATACCACCATCTGTGTTACACTGCTGCACAATGAGTCACATGTACTTCATGTCACTTATCCGCTGAAAAGTATGAAACATTTTATTTAATTCACCCTGTGTTTAATCTGACTCTTGATCAGGGCCTATTAGAGACTTAATGAGAACCAACAACTAGCATTTCATTACTGCCTTCAGTCAATTGAAAATAAACCGCCTACCTTTGTCTTTTTTATATATAAAGACAGCACACTCTTTTCCAGAAATCACAAGTTGAACAGTTAATGCTCGCTCAGCTTGAATGAGAAACTGTTCTGCTCGTTGCTTCAGCAAAACCAAGAGAAATATATGCATGCTCGATTGAGAGTGATAATTGAATTTTGAAAGGGCTGGACACCCAGACTGGCTCTCATCTTGTCTGTATTCACTTTGATGAGGTGGTACTTTTCATTTGATTTCACTTTTTCTCTGTTTTTGTCTTGGTGTTGGGATGTTGGTGCCACCCAGGGCTGTCATCAGGGAAAGAGGCAACTGGGGAATTTGTTCCCACTGAGTTCCTCTGTCATATAGCCTGCTCATTAGGCCCAGGGGAGGGAGGGCCACCCATAAAAATTTAGTCCCATGCCCCGTGAATTTAAGTGACAGACATGGTGCCACAGCATAAATGAAATTGAACCATAAAGCATTGCAGCATTGATTCTTCTAGACCTTTCATTATTGCACAAGACTTGGCATGCAAAATGTCAATGCATTTTTGAAAGTTTGCAGGTTTAGGCCAGACGTAGCATTGGGTTGTGGGTTTAGCAAATTAGCATATTAGAAGTGAATAGCATCTGAACGTGTTTTCCATTTAGTTAAGATGTTTGCCACTCAACTAAGTGGCTTTATCAGTTGAATAATGGAGAAAATGCACAGGCGTAGTGTTCCGGTGGGCAACCGGAGTAAATCAGCAGGTACTGGTCTATAGTTTTATGTCACGACAGATTATTATTATTTTTCTTTCTTAATTTCAATCCCTCACAACACAAGGTCAGGCTATCACTTTTAAAAGTTAGTAAAAACTAGCAGTTCCATTTCCTCAAAAGTGTCTGACAGGTTCCTATCAATTTCTTCAACTTTTTGGTTTAGTTCCTTATCGGGAGACGGACATCATTTAGCCTAATTAGAACATACTAAACTTTTTTTTTTTCCAAAGGTATTGTAAATGTAACAAGTGTCTGACAGGTTCCTATCAATTTCTTCAACTTTTTGGTTTAGTTCCTTATCGGGAGACGGACATCATTTAGCCTAATTAGAACATACTAAACTTTTTTTTTTTTCAAAGGCATTGTAAATGTAACAAAAGTCCAGCTGGTCTGAAGCTCTAAAGATACACCACTAAAGGACCTTCAGCACACAGTGCTCACGAATCTCGAATCGTGTCCTTGAGCTTGAAAATCAATAGTCTAATAGCAAAACTGTGATGACTTTCCCCTCTCTCTTTATCCTTTCCACCCTCTTCCCGATCCAAAGTAATCTTCATGCGGGAAAAATTACCCTATCATTAAGGTTATGCTCAGGCCCCCAGTAGATTAAAAATGAGAAATATGGCTGATGTAATAGTGCCAAGTAGAAGGCAGCAGTAGCAATACTGTCATGGAGTATGGCAGAGTGAGTAGGGCTCATGCCAAAGGGTGACCATGCAGAGATGAAATATGGCCACCTAATCACTGCCCTCCGTCTAACACACACACAAACTCACACATGATTTTTATGGCAAATATAGTGTTTCACTGACAGGTTGAAGGCCATGTTTGCTCAGGTACCAAAAGCAGCAATGATTTCATACAGCCAAATGACCCCACAAAATCTTTTTCCTCAGCATGTCACAACCCAATAGTCTGCACGGTGAGACGCAGGAGGCAGCGCATGCAAAAACAACAAGGATAATAGAATTAATCAGTGCCTGCCTACTACAACGAGTTTGTTTTTGAAAAAGAAAATGGAAGAAAGAAATGCAGATCCTGAAGAAAGGGCAGTGCTAACTAATTCTACAGCCTAAGGCCCAAAATGTAAATGAAACCAAAGTATAAGTGACCTCACTGTTGTTGAAGGAATTTGTTCTTCATTTCGAATTACTTGGAGTGTTTTGTAAGACCTATTAACATTAGGGATGTCTCATTGCGTTTTCAAGTATTTCGTTTTGAGCCCATTAGGCTGGTCTGGCCTCAGCCTCTCAAACAGAAGAAGCCAGTTTGAGCATTTTTTATGTAATTCACCTCAACATTGCGCAATATCTCAAAATGCTTTTGCAAAAACACCATTTGAAGGCTCATAGAACAGATCTGACTGCTTGCTTTATCTGGAGTTAAACACTTTAAGAAAATAATCCCTTCCAACATGGTTTTTATTAGCTCCTTTCATCATTTCTCACTGGTCTGAGTTAAATTTGCTCCTCACTAGCAGCAACTTTACTCATTAATGGCTTGAAGAACATTTAAATATTTCTATTTAAAAGTCACAGCAAAATTCCCCAAAGCTCATTTTACGCCTCTCCAATAAGTGGATTAAAATGAATTAAATATGTGTTAAAGCAAGATGGGGTTAGAAAGAAGAAAGCAAATCAAATAAAGACCCTTTACCGCACCTTTTTGAATGTTTTGCATAATTTTGTATTTATTATGTGTTCATTTGAAATTCAGATCTGAACTTGTCCATTTAAGAAGGCAAATAGGCAAAATGGCTGTCAGAGAGGATCCCATACTGGTCTCCTTTTAAAGTCAAACTCAAGATGAATGCCTGTATTCAAAACTATCATGAAAAATTACGAGACCGGTCTTTTCCTGGAGATCTGCATCCGCTATTATTGTGAATGGCTCTCTGGGCTTTGATTTGGTTAGATGGCTGAAGACAACACTATAGAATTTTCCTGTTACAGGAGTGTCCTCATAAGACCCACCTTCCCCACGGAGAAGTGTATCTTGGGCCATAATATCCTAGTTCTTGGCTTTTAAAAATCTAGAGACCTTCCCCTCCTTGATACATTTGTTGAATATTTTAAGAGCATCGCTTTTGAGCTTGCTCAAGGGTTTAATACAAGGCTTTTTACTGTGCCCATCTTTTTTTTCATCATCCACCAAGTGGTCCCGGGCATTGATATGAGCGTGACTTGATGTCAGGTTTAGATCACAATACGGTCTCTCTCCACCAGTGACATTGCCATGGAAACACAAGATTTTTCCTTCACCTTGGATATTACCCCCTTCCTCGCAGAGTATGCAGGCAGGTCATTCAGTGTCAGGTCCAGAAGTTGAGCGTGAATCGGCGAGCTGTGGAGCACAAAGTAACGTACTTATTTAGTACAATCCAACTGGAGACATAAAATCATCAACTCTATTATTTACTCTCGAGTCGTCAAGGTAGTCAGAGCCATCTAAAATGCTATTAACATTTTATATCGACGTTTCACAGAAATTAAATTTACTTAAAAGTCATTCACTGTCACAATGCAGCATTAGCCGTAAGTATTTTGTCAAAATGGTTACCATGGGTAAGTGGTCTAAACACATTTGTTCAGTGTAAACGCTGAAATACGGCTCATCATAAAAAGAGATCAAACTAATGTCACATTAGTAAACCTTTCTCAGCTCTCCAGCTGCACTCAATCAATGTCTGTCAACATTGTTCGTACTCGGCTCTTGTCTTCGTCAAACAATTCCTTACTGCAGCCAGCATTTAGTGCCCATTATTGAGGACAGAGGGTGAATTGAAGGAGGGTAAAGTAGAGAGCAAGACGTTGAGATTTTTTTATTTTTTTGTCTGCCTGCTTAGGGTGTATCACTGTAGCCTTTTATAGAGTCGCAATGCCTCGGCTCACTGATGGTCATGTGTTCCCAACAAGGTGAAGTGGTTAATTGGCAAACGTAGGGTGCCCCTTCCACATATTTTCAGGGTGACATTTTCTCATCTTCCTCTCCTGCTGATGTCCTCGGGCCTGACTGACAGGGAGGAGACTGCAGAAATAGATGTGCCTGCCTGAATTTCGACACTTAGCTTCTTAAGATCACATATTTTCCATTTTTTCTCACCTCTCACCTTGTCTTTACTCTGATATGTTTGGCACCTGAGGGGAAGGCTGGCTTTTGCGGGATGTATGTAATCCTTTTATTGAAAATGTTTTTTCTGTGTATCTGTCTTTCTGTTTTCGCTTTCTCTCAGCCTCTCGCTCAACTCGATCCTCTGCGTCCTTCTTTTTCACTAGTGATGCCACGCTTTGCAGAGCAGGTTGAGGTCGCCATCGAGGCTCTTAGCACCAGCCCCCCACAGCCATTTGAAGAGAACGAGTTCATTGACGCCTCTCGCCTCGTTTACGACGGAGTACGTGACATCAGGAAAGCAGTCCTTATGATAAGAGTGAGTATCGTACAAGTTAGAAAACCACACAAGGTCCTTGCTATTCACATGTGGGGCTTTTACTGTGCTTATTGCCCCAGTGGGTTGTGTGATAAATAACAAAACAGCACACTGAGCACATTTCATTTGAAAATATTGTTGTGGGTTATGACCTTGTCATACAGAGCCAGGGTTCTCAACTGAGAGGTCATATGATGATCCAATATAAAGAACCATTTATACTCTGTAAAAAAGAAGTGAGTGTGAAATTATCCAAAAGTAACTATTTGGCTTTTATATTGTTACTGAAATAAAGCTAAAGCAAATTATTAAAGTATTATCTATTAGTATTATTAAAGTACTATTTACCAAGACTGTGAATGTTTCTGGTTCAATATGACTTACGAACACTTGTCTTTTTGTTGCAAAAGGACATTTTCTGAGATGCATACTTCCTCCATGGGAACCTCAAGAAATATCGAACAGTGTGTTATCTGTAAATAATGTCAAGCTGAGCTTGGAGATGGTTTGGAACAGAGTGATAATTGTAAATAGAGATCCTGCTTATTTTTACTTGTATATTGATTCTCCGAACCACCCCCACCCCAAAAATGAATCACAATATATAAAAGCCATTGCAGTCGCCATGTGCTGGTGGCTGCTTTTAAGGTTTGAAAATAGTACAGCTCCCAGAGTAGAAGTGAAATGAAAATACCAGTTATTTGTCAAGGATTGTATCCTGCTAATCAAACCAAGATGGGTTTGAGTGCAAATGTACTCTCCTACTTTTATGTCTATGTGAAATCTCTATCCACTGGGATCATCAAAACACATAAGAAAGAAGACTTTGCCAGTTTGCGATAAGTTACTTAGCTGATTGAATCAATAGTATATCTCAGGCGATAGTTAGTGCCACTGCTGCTCAGAGCGGCTGAAACAGTGGCGGCTGTCAAGATACACTGTCTTTTCTTTGTCTTCAATTTGCTCATTAGTCAGTTAGTGGGACTAATGTTGAAACTACTGGTAGGCAGAATACAAGAAACAGATTACATCTAAACCCCGAAAAACCTAGAGGCCTTTCCCCCTTCACATATTGTTTGATCCCACTTTAAGAGGGAACTTCTTTTTATATTACTCACAAGAAAGCCAAAAGGGAATTGAAGAACAATGATGCAAGTTACTTGTAACTCAAACTGTGGGACGAATGAATTATTTATTGAGATTTGACTGGTTTAATGGTTGACACGTCTTTATGTTGGATCAGAGGTCCTTTGCCCCTCATTGTTTGGCAACACACAGCTGTTCGTGACATCTGGAGAATGTTGTGTCCTAAATTGTCAGCATTCTGGAGCACTAGGACAAAGGACATCGGCACTCTAGTAGAGTACATTTAAAATATAGATGTAAGGTTTAAACAAGGCAAAAATGTTGTTGACGAATGAAACCCACAAGTTAATGTCTCTCCAGACCAGTTTTGAAACTGAAAGTGAAAGTAAAAATGAAATTTAGAAGATTAAGCTCACTCAAAATGAATCATTCACTGTACTTACTCTGTCATCCCAAACCCCATGTGTGCAAAATGTGATTAAATAAACCTACTGATTGCTCTTTTTCAACATATAATAAGAAAAATACACTTTTTATTTAATCAAGTATTTAGTTTTCAAGAAAACACCACAAAAGTATGATGTGGTGACAAGAATGGTCTTTTTCTTTTTTGGTCAGACTCCAGAAGAGTTGGAAGATGACTCTGACTTTGAGCAAGAAGACTATGACGCCCGTAGCCGCACCAGTGTCCAGACAGAAGATGACCAACTGATTGCTGGACAGAGCGCAAGGGTGAGTGACTCCTACGTGACACATGAACAACATCTCCTGTTCCTGCTGTCATTTCCAGCAGGTTTACTCTCACAATACAAAACACTTATCACTCCACTGAACGTGTCTGCTGTAAAATTGCATCTAGTCTTAGAATAACAAGAGGGACAGTCACTCAAGTGCATGCACACAATGTGTCTCTCACTTTTTCGACAATGAAACATTATTTAGCCTCTGCTGCAAATGATGGTGTGAATGTTTTTGTAGATTTTCCTCCCTCAATACTCAACACTGCAGTTACAGAGTATAAAATGTACATCCTGTGATGATTACACTTTACATCAGTTCTGTCACATGGCATCTAACAGCTCTATTTTTTTTCAATATTATTTAACATAGCAGGGGGGCAGACGCGTATGTTCAAGTCCTCCATATATCAACATGCTTGGTCCCAGTTAAATAAAAACTCTCTGCATATATTGTAACAGTCAGGTTTTATTGGAACCGATTGAACTTTCTATTTAAGGACATTTTAAGGCATCATACACTCAAAAAAATGGTAGAAAAGCTGTCACTGGGGCGGTACCTTTTGTACCTAGTAGGTACCAATATGTACTTTTAAGGGACCAGTATGGACCCTTTAGGTACAAAGGTGTATGTTCAATAAGAAATCAACAATCCTATAATACACATCCAATATGGTGGACAAAGGACGAGAAAAGTTATTTGTATTCCTTGTACAGCAAGGTAGAAAAGAAGCCTAATAAAAATTTTAGCCTGACCTAATAAGCATTTTTAACCTGACCTTTTAGCTTAGCAACATGCTAACGGCTAATTTTGTATAAATAAATTGGGATTCGAGTCTATATTGCACATCAAATTGCTCACAATCAAATTGCTGCCTATGTAGAATGTTCGGTCACCATACATTTCCATTTTGGAATGTAGGTTTTGAAACAAAGCCTAGATATGTAAGCTTCAATATTTAACATAGCAGGGGAGCATGCTCCCATTTCCAGCAGAAAATTATTCATACAATAATAATTTTGGTCCTAGTTTCGTAAACTCTCTGCAGAGTCTGTAGTAGTTAAAATATGACTGCTAATGAGACTTCTGGCAGTGTCACCCCCTTAGTATGCCTGTGTCAGCCGGCGTTTGATGGCAAAGCTCACTGGGGTTCGAGGCTTAATCCACATTAGTGTATGTGTGAATAGTGCACAGTGGGCTGCTTATGAGACATTACAAGGATATCAGTATGTAGCCGTGGAGTACCGCTGACTTTCACACGCAAATACACACCATAACCCTGTTTGATACCAATTACTCTTGAGAAGAAATTATCTTCCATGAATGAGAGGAAATGATCATTTGTATAGAAATAGAAGACTGGGCTAAAAGAAATGCTGCTGCGGAGAAGAAAAACAGGGTCATTTCTTGAGAACAGCAACAAATTGACTAAAAAAATGACCGTGGAAAAACATTCTGCTCAGTAGTAAATTCGGTTCAGTGGAGTTCAAGTGGCAACTTGTGCGTGGATGTTGAATGTTACATTGAGTGAATGTGTTTTTGCAAATCAAATGTGTGTCACTACTGTTATATTGATATAGTCCGTGACTTTAAGTTTTATGGATTTTGAGTTCTCATAAGAGAGAAATAAGAGCAGCCATTTGTTCACTGACTCACACTTTCTGACAGATGCATAGAGACACTGCTCTATCTCTTAGCTCCATGATAGGATAACAGTGCTGATAGGTCAGCCATAAAATTGAACTCCGGTATCTAGGCCACTTTATTTCAAATGAGAAAAATTAAAAAGCTTTTCTGAGGGATTTCTAATCCAGAAGCGCACACACGTACACACGCAGACGTTCAGCACACAATATGAGTGTGTTGAATGAATCGGCACCGGTGCGTATGGGGAAGGATTTGTTGGAGCATTAAGCTGCCTGCACCCTCTCTTGTTATCGGTTAGGAGCCAGAGAGATTTGGGATAAGTGAATTCTGAGCAAGGCAAGAGGAAGAAATAGGCTCTCTCCCTTCTATTTACCTTCTTTCCATACATCAGCACATTCATTTTTTAGGACCAGTGGAGTTGGGATTAAACATGTAGCAGCTCATTAATGCTGATTGGCTGCTTCAAAGTGTGCAAAGAGCTGATTGGCTCTTGGGATGGTTATGTATCTGATTGGATGCACAGGTGGTAGAACAGTGTGGTAATCACTTCTGAGCAAAAAAAGAGACAACCTTAAATTTAAAAAATGAACTTTAAATGAGCTTTAATCATAACTAAACAAGCATTTGTTTTTAAATATAATCACTTCAACCACTTTTTCAGATGCCATCGGACAGTTATGTGTGATATCAAAGGCAGTGAAGGATACATTTATGCAGCAAAAAAATGCTTATCCTTAAATTTTTTTTCGGACAGCCACTGTTGCATCAGCCCTCCATATGAAATGCCCAGGAGTGCATGCTATCTGAAAAATAAATCATTTTCATCTTTTAATCACATTTTCTCAGAGGACTTCTTTTCTTTTTAGTGTGTAATTGCTTGTTAAATAAACAAGCAAAAAGCTACAAATCTTAAATGAGCAGCTGGCTCTTAATTAGCTCTTATATTATTACATCCTTTGGCTATGACGGCGTATCTCCACTAAATTCAGGCAAAACTGCAGAAAAAAATAATCTCTGACTTGTCAAACTACAAATTCCGATTTATACGGCACATACTTTTGGGAAACCCATCTTCGTCCAGTAATCACGCACTTAATGGCATCCAGAGTCCCCTGCTTTGGTCCGGTCCGTCCGCTCAGACAGAATGTTGAACAAATGCATAACTCAATGACTGGTGTAAGAAGTGAGGTAATTATACATTTATCTCACAAATAATACTGCGCCTTAACAGTGCCTGTGACCTTGCAAAGAGATTAATGCCCTTTTGGACTGGCTCAGAATCGCTACGGAGTGAGAATTTATTCCTTGACAAGGAGAGGGGGAAAGAAAAGAGGATGGATTTTCTCTTTATGAGCATGATATGTCATGGGGTTCCAGAAGGTCTTATGATTAAGTGTTAAGTTTCAAAACCTTATACAGAGGCATTTCAGTGGGGTTAAACAAAGTCAGCCTAAATGGAGGGTACTTTCTTTTCAAACTTTTAACCAGAAACAAGGGCATGTGTTGCGAAAAAAACTATTGCGACATGTCTAACTGATCTTTAACTCGTGTCATACCACTACCCCCCAATAGGCTATCATGGCTCAGCTGCCTCAGGAAGAGAAGGCCAAGATTGCCGAACAGGTGGAGAGTTTCAGGCAGGAAAAGAGCAAGCTGGATGCAGAGGTCGCCAAGTGGGACGACAATGGAAACGACATCATCGTGCTGGCTAAGCAGATGTGTATGATCATGATGGAGATGACTGACTTCACCAGGTACATCCATCCACGTCAACAATAAGAATGCTGGAAACATCAGACAGATAATATGAAGCAGAAGGCTCTAGTATCAACTTGAAGGGGTGCTAATATGCATCATTTAGCGGTAAATTAGGTACAAAGGAGTATCTTTTGAAAGTGTTACGCCCCATTTTTTTCTGAGAACGTAGCTGCTTATGTTTCTTTAGTTTCTTCTGATTGGGGATTTACTAGCATATGTTGGGGGATTGCTGGCTTTCTGTGCAGCTTGCGTTTTGCCTGTTTTGAGGAATCAGCTAATAGAGTAACAATCTGGGTTTTTGTGTTACTGCAGAGGCAAAGGCCCTCTGAAGAATTCCTCTGATGTGATCAACGCCGCAAAGAAAATCGCAGAGGCCGGATCCAGAATGGACAAGCTCGCCCGTGCCGTGGCTGACCAGGTCAGAATACCCTTTTTTTTCCTTTTTTTTTTCGTTTGTCCTCCTCTAATCATCTCTGTGAAGATGTGAGATCAAAGTCCCGGGTTTCCTTTAACATAATGAGCTCCTATGTGATGTTGAATTTATTATTAGATGAGCAGCATCTTCAGAACCTGCTGACTGACACTTTTTAATGGTTAATGAACTATACTCCTTGTAAAGAAAGAAAGGCTAAGAATGTGCCTATGAGTGCGTCCGCGAACCACTGATGCTAATGCACTCTAGTTATTAGGTGTGTTCGACTTGAAGCAGCGCAAGGAGTATAGTTCATTAACCATTAAGTCGAACACACCTCTTATAGTGTTGGGGGAGGGGCTGTGCTCGGTGGCTCAATTGCGTCATATATATACTATATATATGTTCATGTTTAGATTTGTATTTATGTATATGTTCATTTTAATATTAATATAGAATGGAAGTTTTTTTTTTTTTTGAGCAACTGGGATGGTGCCCCCCTGGGAGTTGGTGCCCTACACAAACTGCATACTCTGCATATAGGGAGCAGCAGTACTGCATATAGTTATATTTTTACCATGGTATTGATGTGCTATGTGTGTGGTTTTAACTGTGTTTATCATGATTTAAATGTATGCTACTATGGGAGACCAATTCTTAATTAAAATAAAAAACTTGGTCAGGATAAATTTAACCATATAAAACTGAGGTTGCTACATTTTTTACAGATGTTACTGATTTTAAAAATGAACAAAAATTGACCTCTGCATCCTAACTCAAGCTACTATCAAATGTGCATTTCTAAGAGACAAAAGTTATATTATTATTATTAATATTATCAGGCAACCCAAGCCTGTTTCTTGAGTTGAAACAATATCACTCATTAGAACATGCAGAAACCCAGAAAATTATTCAGAAAATGATTTTACACAAGTAGGGCTGGGCGATATGGCAAAAACAATTATTGAGATTTTTTTTTTGGCCATATCGCCCAGCCCTACTTGGTAGTGAGGGCTGAAGGAGGTGCAGAGTTGTTTGTGGTTTTAGTCAAAGGCAAAATGTTGAGTTTTGACTGACTGGTAAAGGCAGGTATGAAGTCATCTTTGTTGCTGTCCTACTGACATGCCATGGTGAGGGACTACCAAGAGATCAAAGGTAACCAGGGGTGCAACTGTTTTGTGCGCAGACAGGTTTAGACTTCTATCTTTGGTATGCAATGGGGATGTAGTAAGAGGGCATGACAAGAACAAGAGAGTATTAAGAGACAACATGAAAGGAGATTTAGATGTTGTCAGTGCTCGGTGGAGTCACACAGGTAGAGTTGGAGATCTTTTGAGAAGCTTGGTCTTTACACAATAAGGCCTGCTACTGCCACTACAGTGCTGACGGCTCAATAAATCACCTGACTCCACCTCCTTAATTAACTGCTACTCCAATAGAGAGTTGCATGGATGACGTATTTGTGTAGGCCAAAACCCAGAAATGTGTTAGCATTTTAATACTTCTGTATCCATTGTGCTGAAGCCATTTTTTTTTATAGACTTTTATGAAAATGTTTGTGGTTAACATAAGTGCAATACATTTTCACTTTTTATTATTCTACAAGAGAAAATACCAGCAATGTGTTTTTTACTTGAAAAAAGCAGTTGCTAAGAAGTGGCTAAATGGGAGCGCAGAGATTGGAAAAATCCTATTGGGAACCAGGGTGATGCTAACTTCCAGGTTGGCCTACAAAACTACGTCATCACTGTAGCACTCTGTTGGACAGCTCTATACTACAATACGAACTAATTACCCACTCTTACCTTACAAAAACACCTACCCTATTTTCCCTAACATCACTTCCTGATTGACATTTTTGGTGGGAAAAACAGCACAGAAAAACAATCATTACAATTATCAAAGGATTTTACATCTGTTTTTTGGTACTACACCACAGGAATGACCCTTTTGTTGTCATCAACACTGGGAGACTGATCAAAAAGATACAAGAAGCCTGAAACCTGCTGTGTCACCACTGGCCAGGCCTCACGTTGTTTTTGTTGTTTTCTTGCCATATTTCTTTTCCCTTAGATAAAGGGAAAAGAGTGAGCGGGAACCTGATCACACTGCTGATCAGAGTGTAATCCGAGTGTACGAGCACATTGGAGATGGCCAGACAGTTCCTGCTTTCCAAAACAGAACACCCCTCCCTTCCCTTCAGGCCATTGTGTTCCGCCCATAGCAGCAATCCATCCTCTCTACTGCCACATGTTGTGTTTGTTGGGTAGTCTGAACAGGTGGCTTGACTTGTCCCTTATCGAACCTTTTTCTCACTAACAGAGTATTTACATCTAATGGCCATCTGGGGTTCTCAGGACTCATCAAGGGACTGTATTCATTTCAGAAAGAATCTCTGAGTGGGCGGTGTAAAACAGAACCGGGTGCTCAATAATCAAGCTGCTCCTCAGTGCTGGAAAAGACAAAACAATTCAGAAACAAAAGCCATCATAGGTTATGCTTAATTTACTGTATATAAGCTTTGAATGTTTTGGTTCACAATAAGTTAAATGTAAAATGGTGGAATATTGTACATCTGTGGTTGTCAAAAACAATACTAATTGCAACTAATCATATAATTAAAATAGACTTTAAAAGGAAGAACGTAATGCTTCAGATACATACAACTGTATGTATTTCAATTAAAATATCTGCCTAATTCGCTTACGTTCCACAAAACGACAGGACATAACTGGAAAGAAAATGTGAACATGACTACTGCAGTTCAGCTGATATTAATATATTTAAAACAATATTTTAAAGACCTTTTGTTTTAAAGTAATTTTGTAGGGTTGCAAAGCCACTGCCGAAGAGGACTGCTGTGGGTGTGTGTGGTCATGACAGCAGTCAGCCCTCCCCAGAAACACACTCTTACAACTTCTGTAACTGCTGCACTTGACACGGCAGACCTAAAGCTGCTGGGCCCTGGAGGCGAGAAAAGAGGGTTCTATATTTCTCCATTTCCCCCTTGCCATCCTCCGGCACAGCGAGAGGTTGCCTCCTGAAGAGAGACACTCGATCGCTAAACGCTAAGGACGTTACAGCTGCTCAGCCGTGTCAAAGATAAAGCAGCTTCAACAGTTATTAAATGTGTCTCATCAGTCTTTTTCACTCAAAGTTCATGTGACGCTAAGGGAGAAAAAATTGTAGCCAACTATTTAACAACTTCTGACAGGACTTATTACTTTATGCAAAGTCACTGAGTTAACCGCTGTGCTAGAAGTGTGTCAAAGCAGTAATCTTGTCTTGGCATGCAAGGTGCTTTATGTGAAAAATTATTATTTTTCCAAAAAAGTCTTAATGTTAAATGGAAAGTGTTCATCTATGGCTTCGAATGGGGGCAAGAAACGGCACAGGGGTCGTTCTTACATGTAAAGGCACTACACAGAATGAACCTAATATGTAGAAAAGCATTTTCTTATTGACAAATTAATTTGATATTAAATTCTACACAGTACAGTTTTGACGTGTTAAATGCATCATATCCAGTGTCTAGATAAATATATTTGGAGGATGGGCATATGCTAACAAATTTAGGATTTGTGTGCTTACAAATAGTCTGGTCTGATCTCAATGCAAAGTCTGTACACATTACCAATTATGTTATGCCGAAGTCCTGGCTTATGAATATTAAGTAGTTTGTGACTGCAGGAAGGTTACACTGCAACATAATCATGGCCTAATTAATATTTATGAGATAAGCAATTGCTGTGTCATGACATCAAAAAAGCAGTCCATGCATCTCTCCCCACCGGCTTCAAAACATTTAAAGGAAATTAAGGACATTTTATTTACTGTAATATGGGCTATTGTCCATTATAAAATGTTTCCTCAAACCCTCAGGGATGAGAAGTGCTTTCCATTTCATTTTTATTGTTTAATGTTGTGCTTTATATTTATGTGTACAGTGCTCCTTTTACAAAATAAACATTTGTGATGATAGCAGGAGATGTACGAATGAGTCTACTTAGCCAATATGTGATGACGAACCCCTGAGTCATCTTCAAGATGGAGCTAATTTCATCTTCATCTTCATCATAATTTCTAATTTTCATCAGTCATCATCGCTTCACCCTCCTCACCTCATATTTGCTCTACACAGTGACTATGTAAAGGTCAGGTCTCTGCTATGTGCTCTCATCTCTTTTAGTGCCCGGACTCAGCCTGTAAGCAGGACTTATTGGCGTACCTCCAGAGAATCGCCCTCTATTGCCACCAGCTCAACATCTGCAGCAAGGTCAAGGCTGAGGTTCAGAACCTGGGAGGAGAACTCATTGTTTCAGGGGTAAGCCAATTTTGGGCATGCGTATTATAATTCAATCACCAAGTATGTTTGTTTAATGCACTCCAAAAGTTTGATTCCAGACTGACTAAAACAATAATGTTGTCTTTTTAAAATGTCATGTTAATGCTTTAAAGAGCGGCCATACTACCCTTGTGTTTCATTGATTTCTATACATTCGCAAATATGGGAAAATTGCAACGCAAGCTCCAAAGTACTGACCTGCGAATAAGTATCACGTGAAGACTTGTGACCAATATAAGACAAAACAAACAGCTTGCTGAGCTAAATTAAAATGACATGCTTTGATGTTATATTAAAGGGATAGTTAACCCAAAAATTAAAATTATGTCATTACTCACCCTCATGTCGTTCTAAACCCGTACAACCTCTGTTCATCTTCGGAACACAAATTAAGATATTTTTGATGAATTCTGAGAGCTCTCCCATAGACAGCAATGTAATTAACACGATCAAGATACAGAAATGTAGCAAGGAGATCGGTAAAATAATCCACGTGGCATCAGGGGTTCAACTGTAATTTTACGAAGCTACGAGAATACTTTTTGTGCTCAAAGAAATTAAAAATAACAAATTTATTCAACAATTTGCCTCCTCCATGTCACCCTGGCGCCATTTTGGAGAGTATCACATACGTAAACAGCATATGCTGACACAGAACAGCATACTTTGTTTACGTTCAGTGGATACTCTCCAAAATGGCGCCAGGGTGATGCGGAGGAGACAAATTGTTGAATAAAGTTACATATTTTTTTATATTTATTATTTTCATATTCCAAACATAGCGATAGTTATCATCAACAGACACTTACTTGAATGTTCTCCTCCCCACTGCTATAGCTGGACAGTGCTACATCTCTCATCCAGGCGGCCAAGAACTTGATGAATGCCGTGGTCCTCACAGTCAAGGCCTCCTACGTGGCTTCCACCAAGTACCAGAAGGTATACGGCACGGCGGCGGTCAATTCCCCGGTGGTGTCCTGGCGCATGAAGGCCCCGGAGAAGAAACCCCTGGTGAAGAGAGAGAAACCGGAGGAGTGCCAGACCCGTGTCAGACGAGGCTCGCAGAAAAAACACATCTCCCCCGTCCAAGCCCTCAGCGAATTCAAGGCCATGGACTCCTTTTAACTGCACCACAGATACCCAAAACTCCTCCTCCTCATTCTCTCTTGATTTCTTCTCCTCTCCTTGTTACAGCTTATTTTCTTGGAGCTGTATCTTGTTCCATGCAGCGACGTGTGTGTGTGTGCCCAGTAAATGTCTGTGAGTTGGAGGGGCTTGGCCACCCATCCACTTCGAACCAAATTTCGCTGTAAATGAGAAACAAACAAACTCGTGAAGGAGACGTTTACAGTGCAGGGTGCGGTACAATTCATGTGGTGTTCATTCTCGCTGACTGGCATATATACGCAGAGATATTAAAGAATATAATCTATGGTATAGTAGTGTCAGCCCTAACTGAGGCCAAAGTGCTGCTTTCCTTCCTAATGATTTTTTATTATTATTATTTAAAATGAATATGACCCATAGTAATAGGAATAACTTATGTTGAAACAATTTTCTTCCTTCTTCCCAGTTATCCATATCCTAGATTTTGCATTTAAAAATCCATTTCTTTAATTATATTACTGTATCACTAACCATGGCAGCCAGGTTGGCTATAGTATTACATTTAGAAAAGGACTAGTTGTGTGGTTTGCTCAGAGACTAGTAGAATCCTGCATACCTTTATAGTCCTGATTCTCTAATAAACCTTGCAACTGTGTGTGTCGAGTGGACTTATTTTCCTCTCCGTTCTATTCAGCTTCATGATGGACAACAAGCGACTGTTGCACCAGCACCTGATGTACTATATTTGATGGCACAAACACATTTTCTAATTAATGAATGATCCTTACTGTGTGTTTGACAAGCAAGATCTTCTATCAATCTCATATCCGTCACCAAACAAGTTTTGTGTTTGCCACACGCCGTGTTCTGAAATTGCTTATCTGTGTCCGTAAACATTTTTTGGTAAACGAGGTAATCAAAAATAAAGTTTGCTGTTTGCAGTAACTTTGAGATGAAAAATAATCGCCGGTTTAAATGATTCAGTCTGAAATGAAAATGACTCCTATCTCTTTTCTGAATGCATGTTATAGATTTTATTGTGAACAATTAACTTAAGCATATGTTTTATTTAATTTTTTTTTTAAGAAATACCTCGTAATGTTAGTTTTCTCTGGTGACATATAAAGGACTTTTCCAATCATTTAGTCCACTTAAATCCACATTCACACAACAACAGTGTACTACACAAAGGAAAAGTTTTTGCTTTGCGTTTTTGAAATATTTGTGAATAGATGACAACGTTGTCAAAACGATTTACACATCCGTGAAAAACTACTAAAAACACTGTATTTTGCATGCAAGGCCAGTAGTTGTAAAGAAACTTGCGCATAGACTGAACACATAATACATATGTGCATAAAGTTGTGTCAAATTTTTTCTATTTCAAAGGTCAAAGTGCTGTTGTCATGTAAATGAATGTCCAAAACACACATTAAGTTTGCTGTTTTAGTTGAATATGGTGTAGTGTACATAATTAATGTGCCTCCCTTTTCGAGTTCAGTGCTCACATCGCACAATCCAATCAACTACCAATCCACTGTCAGAATATGGACGAACTGTCACTACCTCTGTTTCATCACAACTTTAAATCACAAAAAAAGCTCTTTAAAACTGCATAATTTAATAAATAAATAATTTTAAAAAGTCTACAAAAATGATTACATTAGGAATGACAATTTGGAGTCAGTGTCTCAAAAGGTCCACGGTGTTCCTTTTATGTAATTATCTCGGGGCTACAATTTGCTGACCAGGATGACAGAAACAAGCCTCCAGCTCACAGTCCGAGCCTTGTTAACAGGTTTTTATTTTTAGCTGACAAGAAGGTAAGTACGTCAATGCCACGCTGCGACCCCCTCCTGACTTCATGTGTGCTGAAGAGTTTCCAGACATTTCTCTGGGATTAATACAGTGACCTGCGCCTAATGAAACTCATTGCCAAAGGATTAGCTGCAAGACTGCTGTGCCAATATCTGCCATTTACCTTAATTAAAATGTGACCCTGGACCACAAAACCAGTCTTATGTTGCATGGGTATATTTGCAGCAATAGCCAAAAATACATTGTACGGGGGAAATTTATTGATTTTTCTTTTGTCAAAAATCATTAGGATATTAAGTAAATATCATGTTCCATGAATATATTGTGTAAGTGTCCTACCGTAAATATATCAAAACTTAATTTTTGATTAGTAATATGCATTGCTAAGAATTTCATCAGTATTCTCAGTATTTTTATTTATTTATTTTTGCACCCTCAAATTCCAGATTTTCAAATAGTTGTATCTCAGCCAAATATTGTCCAATTCTAACAAACCATACATAAACGGAAAGCTTATTTATTCAGAATTGCTTTCAAAAAATTGACCCTTATGACTGGTTTTGTCTTCCAAGGTCACAAATCTCCTTCAACCACGACTTATGCCACAACATACAGCATAAAGACTTTGAGGCATTGTTATGTGTTTGATAGTTCAGTTGGATTTCAGAACAAACATGCGTCAGAAACAGTATCTACTACATACATCTATGGTAAAGGGTATTTTTGGGCCTCTTGCAGCACCACAAGAAAAACAACTTTGTTGCCATCTATCATGTGACTATGTTCAGAGTTTAGAGTCAACAACGCAGTCATAATGCTGACTGGCTGATGGCACTGCAAGAACAAACAGTACCAAACTCTTCACTAGTGGCTACGGGAACAATTCAAAAGCAGCAGACAGAAACATTAATTTTGTGTTTAAAATAATTAAATAAATAAATGTGTTGCATGTCTTTACTATAAATTATGCATAATTTCAAGTAACTAACACTAAGTACATGTTATTAATTAATATTTCTCACTAATTATTTGTGCATTACACTGCAACGTGTTACCGAATGACTTATTCTGAAATATGAAAACTGTAAATATAAAAATGCCCTATAATATAAACAATAATACTAAAATAACACTGTTGAGCACATTAATTTTGTCAAAATTGACAGATATTTTTGGTATAGTGGCAGTCATGGGAGAAATATACTTTTTGCATACTTATACAATTCACAATTAAACTTTTTACACACAGACAACATTTTAAATTTCCAGGGAAAGCTACATACTCTCTCTAGTGACATATGCAGGACTTCTTCAAAGAGTTCAATTATAAGATGTTTTTTTTTATATAATCTTTTACATTTGTGTTTGTCACAAGCTAAAGAAAAATAAATAGTTTGTGGGAAAAGTCTGTACAAAACAGTGATTATGAGTTATGAGTGACAGTTTGGAGTCAGTGTCTCAAAAGTCCACAGTGTTCAATTTATGTAATTATCTCAGTGCTACATTTTACTGATCTGAATGAGAGAAATAAGCCTCTGGCTCACAGTCCAAACCTTGATATTTTTAAATGGCAGTCATAGACAAAATATATGATTTTTAGAACCAGACCCATTGGTTGGGCAGGTTACAATGTTCAGAGTAATGCTTGAACTTGTTTACACTTTTTGAGGAAATTTAAAAAATGTCTCAATTGTCTTGCATGCCGACATGGGGTTGAGAAATTATTTTAACATCTAAAAAGGGCACACTTTCCCTTTAACTTTGAAGGTCGGGTGGTTTAGGTGCAGATATTATTCAGGGTTTAGTTTACCTCAACACTGGATATGAACAAAAGCAGTATGCAGATCATTACAATCAAATTCACACATTCTAAATGGCAGCACTTGAATGAGCTTCAGGCCATGATAATTCTCTTTAAAGCACTGCCATCTTATGCAAAAGGAATTTTTGAACATGCCGTTGCATATTTAATGGCCAACTTGTTACACAGATGTTTCTCCAGACATTCGTACCTCATAAGAGTGATTCAATTACTATTTCATCAAATCACTCACATCTTTTGTTTTTATAATACAATATGCAAAGCTTTGATGTTCAAATGAACTGCACTGTACCTACTAGTATAAGAATATATCTTAAGACACACATTTTTAAGGGAAACATAACACTGGGGACTGCATTAATATCTCGGTCCAGCATCTAAAATGGAGGCCAGGCCAAATCTCAAGGCTGCTCAAGAGTCGTCCCATATTCCATTCACAAAGTCGATTTGTATACAAGCTCCATGTGAACATTTTAGTGGCAGCCTTTAGAAATACCTGGGCTGCCAGAAAAATGTTGAAGTGCTCAAAAAAATAATAATCTAAAGCTTCGGTCAAACTGCATATAATAAGCACGGCAGCTGTGGGAAGCGCTTACCAAAATTATCATTACCATAAATGGTTGGAGAGAAAATCAGGATGAAAGGCTGTTATACTGAACCACAACCTGAGCGCCGTGGACCTGACATTTACAAATCAGTGATTGGCCACAGCATGATCTCCTCTATTTAAAACTGAAAAGGACGGAGTACTAATGCCACTAAACACACAAAAGAAGTGGAACATCCAGTTCTCATGGGCTCAGGAAGTTCACTCAACCACTAGCCTTCCTTGTAAGTCATTGAGACAACCATAGAAGCACCATTCTTCTCCCGCTGTGGACTCCAGAGCCAAATGAGAAGTATGTCACAGACTTTCTTTGTTTAATCCATGTCTTTTTGTCCAAATGTTCTTGGCCAGCTACGGTACAGTGAGAGTGCATTTCGAGCACAACCTCAAACGTCTGGCTTAAACATATTTCTGTTCTCAGCTGAACTATGTAGTTCCTGGACTAGAAAATGTGTGTTTTGTTAATGCATTTGCTCAATAACATTTCAAAAAACATTATTTGAGTTCATGTAATGATGGTTTGTCATATAGACGTTCACGAAGACCAAAGATGTTGACTGTGTTTCTACTGTGTCCTTTGTACGCAATTGTTTTTAGTAGACATTTCCAGAAGCAGGACCGATGATGCTTCTTATTTCCTGTAAAGTAACCTAGAAAATGACTCACAAAGTTTATTTAGAGAAAACATTTTTTTTGCCTCGTTTTGTCAGTCCAGTCCAGTCCTTTGTTGTTATATATATATATATATATATATATATATATATATATATATATATATATATATATATATATATATATATATATATATATATATATGTACTCTGGTACTATTGCAATATTTGATATATATTATCAAATATTGCACAATTTATGCATAACTCCGCTTCGCGTCATGGCTGCATCACCACTTCTAGTGTGCATTATATTCTAAAAATTAAATGGACCTGTGTCAATTATTCTGCTTACAATATGGTTATACTAGGCTTATAATATGCTTATACAGTCAACATAGTTCAGATGTTGTATTTCAAGACATTTGTCAGGTTTTTGTCCTTAAAACGCTCTTGTGTGTAGGATTCATTTCTTACACATCTCATCCAACACCTCCATTGCTAAGTTCCAAAATGTAATTTTTGACCTAGCAATGGAGGCTTGAGCTGTTGATAGCAAACTAATGCGGTTATTAAAGCAGTTATATGAGAGAGAGAGAGAGAGAGAGAAGCGTGTGAATTACCCAGAGTCTGTCTCTCAACAGTTTTCAGCAAGTTCATCTTCTTCAAGAACAGTGCCGTTATTACCTCGCTTGTGAGACATGACAAGCTATTAAGTTGCTAATCTATTTTACTGAAAAAAAAAATCACCAGAGCAGCGCTAACAACGCGTTTCTGTGCGCGTATATGTTTCCATGTGCGTGAGTGTGTGTCTGTACTATTATCTGTGTTTGGAAGGGAGAGAGAGAGAGAGAGAGAGAGTATGTGTTTTCCGTACACAGAGGCTGACAGTAACTAAGTACATTTACTTAAGTATTGTACTTAAGTACACTTTTTGAGTATCTGTACTTTACTTGAGTATTATTTTTTCTGGAAACTTATGACTTTAACTTCACTACATTTGAAAGACAAATATTGTACTTTTCACTCTACTACATTTCTATCAAGGTCCTCGAAGTAGATAGTCCTTACTATGTAGCAGCTTTGGAAGTCAGTGGGTGATTTTTTTCTTCTCTAAAACGTGACTTTCTTTTTTTCAGACAGTTTATCAGTAATCACTCTTGTAGGGCTTGAAGTGATTTCCCAGCATTTTTTGAACACTGACCAGTTGCAAATGTGATATTTATTTACAACAATTAAATAATAAGAAGTTAATATTGTGGTATATATTAGACACAATATTGTCTGATTTTGCTAAATTGTGTACGTGAAAATATAAAGCCGCAGAAGAACTGCTGTGCGTCTCCTAATAAAACACAACAGGTGTTGGACTTTAAGCAGCACTGCACAGACTGTTCTGTGTGTGACAACAAAGTACCGCGAGAGCGATTACAGCATTTTTTTTTTGTTTGTTTTGATGTAAAATAAGTCTTGCTGCTTTTTTTTTTTTTCATAGGTTTTTAACTTTTTTTTTTTTTTTTTCCAAAGATTACTACAAGCTAGTCAGTTTATTCAGTAGGTGTAATGTTTTTAACATTCTAAAAGATCTTTATTCCAAAGATTACTACAAGCTAGTCAGTTTATTCAGTAGGTGTAATGTATTGTAAGTTGCTTCAGGGGTATTGCAACTATTATGTACAACAATAATAAAACAGTGCATTGACATAAAAAAGGAAATTTACTTTTGCTACTTATAAGTACTTTTAAAAGCAAGTACTTCTGTACTTTTACTTAAGTAAAAATCTGTCTTTACAACTTTTACTTGCAATGGAGTAATATTTGACCAGCAGTATCTGTACTTTTACACAAGTAATGGAGTTGTGTACTTTGTCCGCCTCTGTCCGTACATCATAAAATGTAATTTTGTTGCAAAAACATGGAAATAATTTGGCATTTCTATCTTGTTGTGTACTATATTTAATTACTTGGTCAGTTTGTGGGTTTTGGTTCTTTTGTTATTGTAAGCTGTAAGGACCTTTGAAATAACTGAAATCATTTGGCAAAGTGATATGGACATGTAATGCGGTCGAGCCCTGCCTGGAACTTGCTCAGTTTCCCTGAAAATAATTGCACACCTTAGAACGTCCGTCAACCAATCAGATTCAAGCATCCAACAGCCACCGTATAATAATCTATTAACAAACAGGTAAATAAAAAATAAATACATTTATAAGTTTATTCATTATACATTAAATATTAATTTTTAAAAATCAAACTGTTACAAAAATGTATTACAAAATGTAGAAATCTATTTTTTTAGCATCTATTTATTAAATTGATTAGTTCATAATGCCTATTGCAATGCTCATCATTATCAAGATGACAAACGTTAAAAACTGAACTTTTGTTGTAAAGTGTTACTATTAGCACTACATATTCCTGTGATTTTACTTGGTGCATCATCCACGTTCGTGTGCCATTTTGAAAATTATGTCATTAATGCACACAGCAACATATAAAGAGGGCAGTCATACTGTATTATGTTTAAGGTCAAATATAATCACCCACTGCATCTTGGAGTCTAACATCACACCCTAATTGGTTTAAAATGGCTTTTAAAGAGACCATAGGGACACCATGCCTTAGAGCCGCTCATTTCTGTGATTGCAGATGCTTGAAAATGGTGTCATATCATTCAATGACCTCCTGCATATGAAAAGTTCACTCATTCAAGCCCGTCCGCTCAAATAAACCAAGTAGGACACCATTCCGTTACAAAATGTCATTAGTATACCTGGTAATACAGAGTGTCTATTATTTAGGTTCATTCTTATCACCTATATGCGACTGTGTTACCGACACGCACTGAAATCAGTAGGTTTTTCAGGCCTGCCTTTGTATTATGAACAGAAATACAGTCTGTATTTCTGTTCATAATAACATCTTCTCTGTTCCTGAGTGGAGGCGCCACTATTACAGCCTTGTATTTGTGGAGATGATATTCTCATAAATGAGATACGAGGCTCCTTATCAGCATGTCATTTATATCCTTTCTTATCACTCTAATTGAAACCTATTCTTAGGGGAGCTTTACATTCTCAAGTCCATTAGTAAAACAACCTATCGGGGTAAAGATAAAGGTCACTACCAATTACTAAATCAAAGCCTCATTTGTTTTGCATTAAAGTAACACACTTTTGTGGTGGAAGAACACAGAATGAAATAAGAATTGCCAGATATTTGACTATACACAGCTAGGACTATTTCTGCCACCAAAGACGTGCTCACCTTCTCTAAATGAGGGGTATTTAACACAATGAGCGACGTATGCAAGCTCCAAAATTGACTAATATATCAGGAAACCACCTAGATTGCCCGGGGCCCTGTTGTGTATTGGCCATGAAAAAGATGATTTGCCACTTGACTGTGGAGGACTTGTTACATCCAATGGATGTCAAAAAGAGGCAAATTCAAATTAAATGTTTGCTGCCTGCAGATAAGGCAGTGCAAAGACAGGGGCTTGTTAAATTGAGCGCTATCTCCTACAGAATTGAGGAAAGGATATTAAAGAACATCTATTATGAGCTTTCACAACATGCCACAAATCCCAGTGTAAAACCCTGCCCAACACACTCACTCGCTTTCATGAGGTGAGATTCAATTCTGTATGAGACTATGGTGGTAGACAAATGATTTAAATACAATGGAGCAAGAATAAAGCTGTAAAGACTGAGAAAAGGCCTTACTATACTGTTACAGGTGTGAGGTTGAGAAGTGCGCCAAACTAACGTATCGGCCATATGCTAGCAGAACGGCACAAGATTATGCCATGGTTATATAAAACTGTGAAAACAGTGAAATAGAGTGAATGTGCTTGTTCTGGATAGTCGACGGCAGTGTTAGGACAGCGATCCACTTGATTTGAAAATGTGCACCTGTGGCCAGCTTTAATTTGACTGCATTTACATCCATAAACTGTGAACCGTGTAGGAATTACACTCTCATTTATTCACAACCAAAAGTAATTGGACGGTGGGCTGATCAGTTGTTTCTGAGCCAGGTGTGGATCATAGCACAATTCATCGCTCAAATGGCAAGAGTGGGATTTCTTTTTTTGGTCTTTTGCCACTTCTACTGATAGGAGAGTGGTGAGAAGATGAGAAACAGGGAATGGGATAATAAAATGACCTGAGCTGAGAGTAAACACACACTGCCTGCATTAGCACCATGGCTTGACACATCAGAGGATATGCAACTACTGCTAAGCCATGACTCTCCTTAATTAATTTGGATTTTTTTTTTAATAGTTTTTGAAAGAAGTCTGCTGGAGATTGGCTCACCAAATCTGAAATAGTATTCCAATTTAGAAGAACTGTTTTCCATTTTAAACTATTAATTCAGTAATTGAAATAAAGCTGAAATAAAAATATAAGATTAAATGAAAATTAGAATTGTTGCCTTGGCAATGTAAAATAAGTTGAAGTAATAAAATTACTAAAACAACTAAAACTGAAATAAAAAATAAAGCTATGTAAGCATTTAAAAAAAAAATAGCATATAACAAAATTACTAAAACAAAAAACTGAAAATATAAAAAGTTAATAAAAAATGTTAATAAATATAATGTATTAATTATTCTAAAATACAGTATCTGAAAGGGTAAACATCAAAGCAACTGACGGAGCAGAAGACGACGGAATCAACTGTGAATGCACAACTCCACAGAAACACGTGCACAAATCCTGAAAATTAGCACTGAGGCCCAACCGTATGACACAGACATGATCCACAAACACATTTACATGATTACAAAGATGCAAATGTCAGCACGTGGAACAAAGGAGGAGGATGAATCATAACCATGGGGGGAAAAATCAATGAATTCTCTTTAATGAGCAGAGAACACCGATAACTCCAAACAAAAGGTGCTAATCACAGTGACAGCCTCGTTAGAAAGAGTGTGTTGTTTTAGAAACAATACAGTATGTTGGGGAGACCAGGGGATAGCTTGACAGTCAGTACGTTTACATGGACATCAATACTCCGATTAAGACAATACTCTGATTAAGAGTCTACCATGTAAACAGAGATTTTTGATTACCTTAATCTGGCTAAAGTCATAATCGAAGTAAACACAAATTAAATTAAGACATGTGGAGTATTCCTATTTTAGTCGCATTATTGAAGTGCAGTATAGACATGTAAACACCTTAATCACACTATTACCAACCAAGGCTCATTGGAAATACGTGTCTCTACATACATTTCTGCAACACCGTAATTATGTACCTTGCAGCACGTTTCGCGGCAGTTTCAAAGTGAAATGTCCAGAGAGTGGCGCTAAAACACACGTTTAATACGTGACCGTGACACGTTTTTATTACGTTGGTACAGGCACGTATTGCAGTGTTTTCATTATGCTGCATGAGGTACGTTTTGCCGCCATTCATAATTCAAATATCCGGTGAATGTCGCTAAAGATTAAGCTCTATGAAGTTGGAAGTATCTCCTACACCAAACCCAAACCTAAACCTACCCGAAAGTGTTAACAAATTAAAAAGTAATATAAAAACGTATTTGCTGATGCAGCCATGCTATTTTAACTTCCTTATGCAGATTTGAGTTGTTTTGTTGAACTGTAGTTTGACGGGATTCGTACCGGAGCTTTTCTTCACCTAAGTGCAACGCTGTATCACGTGAGCTACCGAGTAAACTTACTGAGTTAGAAAACTCATACATATGAAGCTGTATATGTGATGACAACGTTCAAAAGTATCAGTTTTCAAATCGTGCAGGATGTTAAAATTGTTTTGAAGTCATAACATACCATTCTGCAAGTAACTGTGAGAAAATAATCAAAACTGTTCCTGTAAGTCACACTTCGTGTGAAAAGGAAAAAAAGTTGTCAGAGTTTTACTGCCTCTAGTGTTGATTTCAACTGGAAACTGCAGGGAATCGTACATATAGGTAAGTTTTTTCAGTTTTGCAGAAATGTATGTAGAGACACGTATTTCCAATGAGCCTAGGTTGACTATTACTGTCGTGTAGGACTTTTCGCCGCATTTTGCGATAGGATGCACTCACGGCAGTGATCAACCGTTTGACGGCAAATAAAAGAGCTTCAACACCGCTGTCGTCTGTATGCACGTACAAATAATTAACTGGACTTGAAGGTTTCATAAAATTAAAAATGAAACACCCAAAACTGTATATGGCATCATAATGAAGACGAACTATATGTTTATACGTGCAATTCTGGAGGGACGTTGGATTGCGTCGCGTGGTGACGTAATGACGCATGCCATTAATCGATCTATGTGCTATAACATGTAAAACGGGAACATGAAAAGATTATTCGAAGAGCAACTCGTGTAAACACCTTAATCTTAATATTGTCTTATTCAGAATAAGGTAAATAATTAGATTACTGATGTCCATGTAAACGTAGTCAATGTTTAATGCATGTTTAAGTGTTAAAAAACAATTACTAAGCACAAAATGTGAAAGTGATAAAATAGTAAAAACACGTATACTTACTTTTTAAATAATGTTTTGCCAAAAGACACATCAATGAACACGTAATATACTATACTATATATATAGTATTTTTTAAAATACCAAAATTCAACGCACTCATTAATTTATGAAGTAAAGTACATCTCTACCCCTAGATGAATCTGTAAAGTCTCACATATGGCACTTTCTAAATGCTCACTGCAAAATTAGACCGCCTATTAAACTCCAAAAAATGTTCATCTTCACACCTGAAGTAACAACTTGATGTCTATTGACCTATTAACACTTGGTATTATTTCCTGAGTGAGGTCCATAATTACATTGCACAGACGAACCCTTAATGAGAACACAATTACTGTCCAACTCTTGCTCTGCTCCAAGTCATCACCGCGAAAGGTTGTTCTGCAGATAAGTGGCTATTTATGACTGCCTAAACATTGGGTACACACACTCTCTCAGCACAGGTCAGAGGTTCAGTCCGTCCGTTAAAACCTTGCATAATGAAATAAGCTTCCAAAATTAAGCAGTCAAATAATTAATGGGTGCCGTTAAACCTGGAGCGAGGTGGCCATAGAGAGTCATCTGTTTGTTTGTTGCTGAGGGTTCATAAGAATGCTTATGAATTCAGGATGCTTAGAGCAATATGTGCCTGTTTGACCCTGTGCCACGCATCGATTCCCTCGAGACCGTCTCAGTGAACGCCAGGTCGAAATATTGTGTGGTTGTAGGGACACGGACTACATTTTTAATAATACACTAAATGCAGAGTCAATACTGTTGTACTGAATAGTTCTACTATTTGAAAAATACGAATAAACTATTCAAAAACATCTGCAATAATATAATTCAATACTATTTGTTGTCTTACATATACTATTTGTCTGTCTGTCTATCCGTAAATACTGATTAAAATTGTTTCAAAAAGATCCCAGATCTGAGGAATCACCATGCATCCCTTTATTTTCTCCTACACACAATGTATCAGTTTAAAAAATGCATTCTGTTATGAGCAAACACTGGCTCATACACTAAGGCTCAAGGGCTTTAATCAAAAATGCAGGGCAGATCGCCAGATACACTAGCCAGGCACACAGCCAGTTAAGTTTTTATTGGACAGGTACAGTAAAGAGCGCAGATCAGCTATAGACTGAGACAATCTGCTCTCAAAAGAATAAAAAACACTGGTGTAGTGTACATTTAGATGGCCTTCAGTTCTTATTGTCACACCCTCTTTTGAATATGAAAAGCTTTCACACATCCCTCCACTATAATTTGATTGTCCACAATATTGTTGCCAAAATGTAAGTACTTAACATATGCTGAATAATGGAACGAGGAGAAAAACGAACAATTTACAGTTACTCATTTAGCCCTTGCTTACAAATGAGGAAAACCATGAGAAATTTCACAAATGGATGTAACACTGTATTAACAGTGTAATTTTCCATTGAATGAAAACTGATTCACAGAGTTTCAACTTTTTTACACAATTTATAAAGCAGCATTTAAAATCCAGCTGATAATTGTTATGAGAGCAACTGGAGTCAAAACATATGAAGCCACATATTCATCATTTAAAAATGTTGGCAGTGATAAAATATTCTATTTATTCTAAATATTCTAATCAATCCATAATATTAGTAAAGTATTTTCTTACAACCCCAAATCAGAAAAAGTTGGGACAGTATGGAAAACGCAAATAAAAAAAGAAAGTAGTGATTTCTAAATTTACTTTGACTTGTATTTCATTGCAGACAATATGAACACAAAATATTTCATGTTTTGTCTGGTCAACTTCATGTCGTTTGTAAATATACATCCTTTCCTGTCATTCAGACCTGCAACACATTCCAAAAAAAGTTGGGACAGGAGCAATTTAGGGCTAGTAATGACGTAAATTGGTTAAATAATGATGTGATTTGAAACAGGTGATGTCAACAGGTGATTGTAATTATGATTCGGTACAAAAGCAGCATCCAAGAAAGGTCTAGTCCTTTAGGAGCAAAGATGGGCCGAGGATCGCCAGTTTGCCAACAAATACGTGAGAAAATTATTGAAATGTTTAAAAACAATGTTCCTCAAAGAAAGATAGGAAGAGATTTGGATATTTCACCTTCAACAGTGCATAACATAATTAAAAGATTCAAGGAATCTGGATGAATTTCTGTGCGTAAAGGACAAGGGCGCAAGCCTAAGCTGAACAACCGTGATCTCTGATCCCTCAGGCGGCACTGCATCAAGAATCGTCATTCATCTATAAGCGATATCACCACATGGGCTCAGGACTACTTTGGCAAACCTTTGTCAAGTACCACAATACGTAGTTACATCCACAAATGCCAGTTAAAACTGTACTGTGCCAAAAGGAAGCCCTATGTTAACAGTGTCCAGAAGCGCCGTCGACTTCTCTGGGCTCGGAGGCATCTGGGATGGACCATCACACAGTGGAAACGTGTACTGTGGTCAGATGAATCAGTATTTCAGGTATTTTTTGGGAGGAATGGACGCCGCGTGCTCCGGACCAAAGAAGAAAAGGATCATCCAGACTGTTACCAGCAACAAGTCCAAAAGCCAGGGTCTGTCATGGTATGGGGTTGTGTCAGTGCCCTTGGCAAAGGTAACTTGCACTTCTGTGATGGCACCATTAATGCTGAAAAGTACATAGAGATTTTGGAGCACAATATGTTGCCTTCAAGAAGACATCTTTTCCAGGGACGTCCATGCATATTTCAACAAGACAATGCAAAACCACATTCTGCAAACATTACAAAGTCCTGGCTGCGGTGGAAGAGGGTATGGGTACTTGACTGGCCTGCCTGCAGTCCCGACCTGTCTCAAATAGAGAATGTGTGGCGCATTTTGAAGCGCAAAATGCGACACCGAAGACCCCGTACTGTTGCCCACCTTAAGACTTGTTTGCAGGAAGAATGGGACAAAATTACACCTGAAACACTTCATCACTTGGTGTCTTCAGTCCCTAAACGTCTTTTAAGTGTTGTGAAAAGGAATGGCAACATTACAAAGTGGTAAATGCTTTACTGTCCCAACTTTTTTGGAATGTGTTGCAGGTCTGAATGACAGGAAAGGATGTATATTTACAAATGACATGAAGTTGACCAAACAAAACATGAAATATTTTGTGTTCATATTGTCTGCAATGAAATACAAGTCAAAGTAAATTTAGAAATCACTACTTTCTTTTTTTATTTGCGTTTTCCATACTGTCCCAACTTTTTCTGATTTGGGGTTGTATATTAAATCTTATATAACAACTTAATTGTTTGCAATTAATAGGTTACCATGTGTTTTCTTTCACCAAGTGCTTTCATGAGACTAGCCTATACTGCTTATAGTCTACCGCTGAGAGAACGACAAGCAAACTGCATTTTTTCTGACTTCCGTTTGTTCTGCTTTTTAAGCTGCTAAAACACAAGCTGGCCAAAGTTTCAATCTGCAGGTCGAAGAAGTTCCTCTTCTTGACTAGATTATGTTTCTCCATGTTGTAAACTATACACTTAAAGTGATTGTGGTTTTAACAGTAAAAAAAAACTATTAAAAAAAAAATACTACAGTAAAAAAAACTATTAATTGGTTAACAGTAAGTTTGCATACTACTGTAAATACAGCGAATAACTGTAATTACATTTGATTTAAATTGACAGTAAAACACTTAAAATTATTTGTATTTTTTAGTTTTTTGGATAATGATAAAGAAATTATAAAGAACAAGTCATTGTATAATTTACAGTGATTTATCTTACATCTATGTTGTTAAATTGTTTTATTTAAAACAATAAAACAAAATTATTTTATTTGTAAATTGTTTATTGCATTATTTCAGTATCGTGTGTTACCATGATGGTATTTAATATTTATGTGAATGACACTGTGCACCTTATATATATCTATATGTATTTATAATATGCATTTTTCTCCTCAGCTTGTGGAAGAGCTGTATGTGATGAACTTTGATTGTGACGTTCATCACCTGTTTTTGGATGGATGTCATTGTATTACAATGGTACAAAACAAATATTAGTTGTATTAATAATTCAATGGGTTGGTATATTAACATTTTAGCAATCATTGAAATATGTTTTTTTTTTACTGTGAATTTAAGTCTGTAGAACCTAAAATGTTGCTACCATTTTTTTATGGTAAAGTTCTGTCAACCAGCTGCCTATATTTTACCATAAATGCCACACTGTAATTTGTACAGTGTAGGGTCAAGGCTTCTAAACCAATTTTGAATTTTGTAGGGACTTGATATGCAAATGACGATTGTTTTAAGGGGTCCCATTTATCAACATCCGATCATTCATAAATGGGATCGGCGGCATACAAATGTTTCATGAATCACACATGAAGCCTGTCATAAGTAGGGTTGGGTATCGTTTGGGTTTATTTCGATACCGGTGCCAAATCGATACTTTTAAAACGGTGCCGGTGCCTAAACGGTGCCTGAACCGATACTTGTTATATTTATATATATATATACACACACTGTATATGGAACTAATGAAGCTCCAAGAAATCCCCAATATGGACAAAGGCATTGCTATTCCTGTAACTGAGTACATTTACATTTACATTTATGCATTTAGCAGATGCTTTTATCCAAAGCGACTTACAGTGCATTCAGGCTATACATTTTTTTTGTTTTTCAGTATGTGTGTTCCCTGGGAATCAAACCCACAACCGTTTGCGCTGCTAACACAATGCTCTACCACTGAGCCACAGGAACAGAGTAAACAGAAGATATAAGTAAACAGAAGATATGAACGTTTTGAATGATAAAACAAATACATTAAACACTCGACAACGACAATATATAGTTTGTCTGTGTTATTCAAGCCATCTCTGGTATTTTCATAATAATTAAGTATATTTAAAATCCATTGCTAATCAATGCATTAGTAGACCATGGAACATATTTTCTGCCTCATTCTGTGACAAGAAGCTATCAGATCACAAAAGGAAGCATTTAACTGGTGTTGTGGACTAAAAAGGTTATAATGTTCTATTTTGTTGGTTTAAACGGGTTTAAAAACGCGAATACAAGAGAATTTTAGCTTTAGGCATTTTAATTAAAGCTAGGGCTGGGCGGTATATAGAGTTTGAACGATATATCGATATATTCTTTATAATCGATACCTTATTATGAAGCAATACAGTTAATATTGATATACAGTAGTTTGATACGAGCGCATCTGATAATATATCTAGGGAGGACACGGACTGAACTGCGGAGAAAGTGCATAATACAATTTGTTCTAAACATGTGACAAGCTTTATATGAAGGGCTATAAAAAAAACAACTCGTAAGATACAGTAGCCTATAGTTTATAGTTTCAGTTTAAAGCGGCTCGCGCTCTCAGAGGCTCTGACAGAAAGGCTGCGTGTGCCGCTGACAGAGATGCTTCTCGCGCTGTTTAATGTGTTTGCTGTTTTCTGTAATGCATAACTTACAATTCACAGGTATATTCGCCATCTGTAAATGTTAGAAAGCCATGGAAATATTTCCATTTTGCTGTCAGAAGTGCGTGAGCTTTTGATTCTCTGCTAAACTTCACAGACTTCATTTAGAATGAGCGCCGCCGTGCGCGCCAAACAGACGGCGCGCAATGAAATAGGAGCGCAATAACTCTGACTAAAATATACATTTTGCTGAAATATTTGTAGTTGTAGCCTGTGATGCTTCTTACGTGCGTTTTGGAGAAACAAAGGACACATATTTTAATCGATCGCTCAGGCATGGCACCGAAATGAGGCACCGAAATCTGCGTTCTGATTCGGTTCTAGTACATACCGGTTACATAGGTACCGGTGCCATATTGGTACCGGGTTTCGGTACCCAACCCTAGTCATAAGATGATTTCTGTGCTCAGATCTACGCTCATTTTTATGTTATATTGATAAATGAGGCCCATGTTCTGTTATGCTGCTGTGTTGCAAAAAAAAAAAAAAAAAACATAAAATGTAACAAAAAACTTTAATGTGAATTAATAAAACTGAGTAAAAAAAAAAAAAAAAAAAAAGACTTGCTGTTTTGTGGGAGCAATATTAAAAGAATATTTTCTCTTTCATCTGTGGAACACAGGAGTGGATGGTAACTTCAAGCTGTAAACCTCAAACCAGCATCAGCTTTGCTAACGGCCCATTTAAGTAATGCTCTATATTCCAAGTGTTCTTAAGACATATGACCAAAAATGAGTTTGTTTATAAACACTCTCATAAATAATGTAAATCTCTCTTACAATACCATATACGCCTCACATTTTGATCAAATCAAATCAAATCAAATCACTTTTATTGTCACATCACCACAGCACGAGTGCCTTGGTGAGTGAAATTCTTGAGAGCGTGCTCCAAACAGTGCAAGAAAACAAAAAAAAACAAAACAATTTACATATAGACAGTACATATTTACAGACTGTACAGAAGACAATGTGCAAAATACACATACACATACTCAATATACACAGTGTACTATAAAGACAGTCTTAGTTACCAATACACTGTATGTACACATTTTACATTATGTACACATCTATACATAGTAATATGTTAATTTAAGGTGCAACAGATTATAGATTTACATGAGATTAGTTGTGCAATAGATAGTTGTGCAAATGTGCAACAGATTATACATATGCAATGTCGTGGATGTGCATTGTATGGTATCCAGTGATAACAGATAGGTTGTGTTATTGCAGTGTGTGCGTGTAGTCCAGTAGAACGGCAGTAAAGTGCAGCGCATGGCATGATGTGTGAGTGGGAGTGTGATGTAGGGTGGATTAGTTCTGACTGTTCATTTGCCTGATAGCCTGAGGGAAAAAGCTGTCTCTCAGTCGGCTAGTGCGGGATCGGATGCTGCGGAGACGTCTCCCTGAGGGCAGCAGAGAGAACAGTCTGTGGGATGGATGGCTGGAGTCCTTGATGATCCTCCTGGCTTTCCTTATACACCGCCTGGTGTAGATGTCCTGGAGGGAGGGAAGCTCACCTCCAACAATGTGGCGGGCAGTTCGCACAACCCTTTGCAGAGCTTTGCGGTTGCCAGCGGTGCTGTTTCCAAACCAGGCGGTGATGCAGCCGGTCAGGATGCTCTCCACAGTGCAGGTGTAGAAGGATCTGAGGATGCTGGGGCTCATTCCAAACTTCCTCAGCCGTCTCAGGAAGAAGAGGCGCTGATGTGCCTTCTTCAGCACTGCATCTGTGTGAGTGGACCATGTGAGATCCTCGGTGATGTGAACGCCGAGGAACTTGAAGCTGTTTACCCTCTCCACAGGTGTCTTGTCGATGGAGATGGGTGTGTGTTCTCTGCTCTGTCTCCTGAAATCCACCACCAGCTCCTTGGTCTTGTCGATGTTGAGTGAGAGGTGGTTCTCCTGGCACCATTTAGTCAGGGTACTCGCCTCCTCTTTGTAGGCCGTCTCATCGTTGTCAGTGATCAGACCCATCACCGTTGTGTCATCGGCAAATTTGACGATGACGTTGGAGCTGTGTGTAGCTGTACAGTCGTGTGTGTACAGGGAGTACAGGAGTGGGCTGAGAACGCAGCCCTGCGGAGCACCAGTGTTGAGGGTCAGCGGAGATGAAGTGTTGTTGCCCATTCTGACCACCTGACTTCTGCCTGTCAGGAAGTCCAGGATCCAGCTGCACAGAGATATGTTCAGTCCCAGAGTCTGGAGCTTCTCAACCAGTGTGGCAGGCACTATGGTGTTAAATGCTGAACTATAATCCACGAACAGCATCCTTACATAGGTGTTCTTATTTTCCAGGTGGGAGAGAGCCGTGTGCAGGGTGAAGGCAATAGCGTCGTCTGTGGAACGGTTCCTGCGGTATGCTAATTGTAGTGGGTCCAGTGAGGCAGGCAGCACAGAACAGATGTGGTCTCTGATGAGCTTCTCAAAACACTTGCTGAAGATGGGTGTCAGAGCAACGGGCCTCCAGTCGTTCAAGCATGTGATTTTATTATTCTTAGGTATGGGCACAATGGTGGATTTTTTGAAGCGTGAGGGAACCACAGACAGAGAGAGGGACAGATTGAAGATGTCTGTAAAAACCCCGGCTAGTTGGTAAGCGCATGCTTTGAGCACACGGCCTGGGATGCCATCCGGGCCCACAGCTTTGCGGATGTTCACCCGTTTGAAAGATCGAGTTACATCCGCGACAGAAAGGGAAAGTGGACTCACCTCTTCTGCAGCAGCTGTGGGAGCACTCTCTGTGTGGGCGGTGTTATGAGCCTCAAAATGAGAATAAAAAGTATTCAGCTCATCCGGTAGAGAGGCCGCAATGTTCACAGTAGCTGGTTTATTCCCTTTAAAACCTGTGATGTTGTTGATGCCCTACCACATGCTTCTTGGGTTGTTGTTGTTGAATTGTTCTTCAACTTTGTTTTTATATTGTCGTTTGGCTGCTTTGATGGATCTCCTGAGATCGTAACTGGCTTGTTTCCGATTGTCAGTGTTTCCGGATTTAAAGGCAGATGTCCGCGCTGACAAGGCTGATCGAACATCGCTGTTAATCCACGGTTTTTGGTTGGGGTAGATGCATATTATTTTGGTCGGAATTACATCCTCTATACACGTCCGTATGAAACACGTTACAGAATCTGAGTACTCCTCTATGTCGTCATCAGACGCTGCCCGGAACATGTCCCAGTCCACGTGATCAAAACAGTCCTGTAGTATAGCGTCCGATTGGTCCGACCAGCATTGTATTGTCCTGAGGGCGGGTGCTTCACGTTTCAGTTTCTGCCTATAAGGAGGCAGAAGCAGAACGGAGGAGTGATCCGATTTGCCGAAAGGTGGGCGGGGGAGGGATTTGTAAGCGTCCCGGAAGGGGGAGTAGCAATGGTCCAGTACACGATCACCACGCGTGTTGATGGTGATGTGTTGAAAGTATTTTGGAGCTATTGTTCTGAAGTTGGCTTTATTAAAGTCCCCCGTAATAACAAACGCTGCATCTGGGTACGCGGTTTCCTGCTCGCTTATATTCCCGTACAGTTCCCTGAGTGCCTGGTCTGTGTTGGCTTGAGGGGGAATGTATACAGCTGTGATTATGATCGCTGTAAATTCCCTCGGTAGCCAGAATGGTCGGCACAGAAGCATATGAAATTCCAGATCAGGGGAGCAGAAGGATTTAATAGAGTGTAGATTCCTTTCATCACACCACGAGTTGTTGATATAGAAACAAACGCCCCCACCTTTGCTTTTCCCTGTGAGCTCTTTCGTTCTGTCCGAGCGGTGTACGGAGAACCCCGTAAGCTCGATGGCTGAGTCTGGAACCATTGCAGACATCCAGGTTTCTGTGAGACAAATAATGCAGCATTCCCTTGTTTCTCGTTGGTATGATATGCGCGCACGCAGTTCACAGAGTTTGTTATCCAGTGACTGAACGTTAGCCAGCAAAATGGTTGGGAGAGGAGGTCGAAAGGCGTGGTGATAGTGGTGATAACCACTGCACTACACTATAATTAGAAGTTATTATATGGTGTTCCAATACTTTTTATTTTTCAGTAAGTGTGTGAAGTCAGCAAGATTCTTACTTTCCAAGGTTCCATTTAGGAAAGAGCTTTTAGCCTAAGTGTAGTTAGCTGTGATATTGTCGATGCTGATGAGTCATGATATAGAGCTGGGCTTCGATTGAAATTCACACAAATGCACTCTCTCTTTCATAAAGTGATGCCAATCTGTTCAACTGTGTGGAGAGGCAGATAGAGCCAAGCACAGTACGCCAGACTACCTGTTGATTACAGGCTCAGGAAATTACAAGCAGCCCAGGACAGCTGCAAGAGAAAGTAAAGAACACAACGATGAGAAAGTAAAGAACACAACGATGTGTCATTGTGAAATAATCCTACTTTAAGCAAAGCAAAGGAAACAGTTTCTCAGGTTGGAGAGGTAGCCAATAAAAAAAGAGTGAGGCCATTGTGCAGATCCTATGGCCAGGTATGTATATAAAATAATATATACAATATTAAAATAACTGGGGTTTTAAATACTGCATCTTATTTTCCTGAGAGTCTAAATTCACACCATACACTGCAAATGTCATTCTGCCACTAGTCAAATGGCCATCAATTTCAATTTGTTGAAGTGTCATTCAAGCAGCCTCGAGGGGAAATGCCCGTGAGCGATGTCTAGTGATAGATGCCTCTTCACCTTTTCATCCCATTCCGAGTGTTATGGTTCAAAGCGGAAGGTGAAGGTGATGCACGTTTACCATCTTTGATGGAGTGTCAGATCAATAAAGCAAATACTGAGGGTTTATGCTCAAACGCCTGGAACATTCAGATGAGAGAAACAGCAGAGATGCTCCGTTTATCAGCATGACTGGATGGAACTTTGACATGGTAAATTGGTAGATACATCACTATGTGCATCTAACAACCTCGTGTAGATTTATTTGCCGTTTTCATGCAGTTTGCAGAAGCGATCTCTTAAAGTCTAAATTAAATCAAAACAGACCTTCATTTACTGCATTTCTTGATCTTATTGAGAACGATTCACACTGTTCCAAAGAAAACGTTTGTTTCTGTGATCATCAAATAAAATGTAATTGCTTGGTGTTCCTCTGAAATGGCTTGCTGATTCATTTATATAATATAATATAATATGCAAGGATATTTAAGTCTAAATTTGAGTGCTTTTGATACATGGGAAGTCAATTTCTGGCGCACTCACACACACACACACACACACACACACACAATCAGGGTATATACCCATTTACCATTAGGCTCCTATGTGTAGGTTCAGTAATTTCACTTTAATGGCAATGAATAAGTTGTTTTCATTGTCATTTAAGTGAAATAACTAATATACATACACATACCGTATATACATACATACATACACGCACACAAACACACACATATATACACATACATACATATAGGTTTTTCATAATGACTCAACTCTTAGCTTGTCAACTTTAACTTATTTTTATAAATTTTCACATTACCTATAATTATGATAGTTTTTTCTCGTAATTATGATTTAGTATGTCATAATTAAGACTTTTACCTCATTGTTTTGAATTAAGATATCATAATTTTGACATTTTGTCTCATAATTATGACAATATTCCATATTTTCCACCTACGTCATAACTGTGTGGCGGAAAGGGATTCCATACACAATTAAACAAGCAAGGTCAATTACAGGTCTAAGCGGATCCAACTAATCAAATGAGCACAACTGATTGAATCTTCTCATTGTGCTCTTCTCTGTGTTCCTGGAAATGTCTAGTTTTCCTTGTATTAACTGCATGCTGTGTCCTTCGTGCCTTCAAAACATAATCTATTTCCTGAGATGTCTGTCATTTTACGTTATATTTTAAAACAGGTCTTTGTTAGATTATTACAAATAATCTTGAAGTTCAAGGCCCATTTCCTGTTGCAGTGGCTCTGAACTTTCTTTCATCCTTAATGTTCATCTTCTTCTGTAACGTCATCAAAGCTACACACAATAAATTTAATAAAGCAGTAAAGATCTTCATTATAAATACACTTCTATTTCACTCAGTACTGAAAAGAATCAATAAAAATTGTTTAGTGTAATTTATTTTATAATATTGTATTCTATTTATTTATTGATTAAACATGTATTAAAGATTATTTATTAAACTTTTTTTAAATTATTATTAAACACTGCAATATGTGGGTGTCTAGAGTTACTGCATATGTAATAGATTGTTTCATGTCAATCACTTACGAAGTTCCATGATAGTTGCCGCAGAAGGGAACTGCCTATATATATCGTAGGCATTGAAGAAAACTCACTAGGTTTTGGAACAGATCCAATAATCATATCACAGCAAGTGTGAATCTCAGATAAACACACAAACACACCACACAAAGTGTTTAGTCCTGCATAACAGACTGACATTAAAGCAACTATTATGTTAGCAAGCGAGCTGAATGACAGGAATGTGTATTGCTTAGAAGTGATAAAATGTAAAAAAAAAATATTAAAAACAAATAGCAGAATGTCAAAGCCTGGCATGAGAATTAATTTAAGGCGCTAACAATAGCTGACAGCTGTTTTGTGTGCTGTGGGGGGAGTTCTGAATTTCATAATTCTTGCCGTCCACTGCAATACCTGTGTGGAGAACATCAAAGAACACAAAAGAGTGTGTGTGAAAAAAAACTTAGAGGCTTTGTGAAGTTGCTGTCTGCTTTGATCTGGACAGAGAATAGGATTGCCAAGCTGATATGCTTTGAGGCGGACCCTAAAAGGATGCTGTAATTGGACAGACGACTGGCAGCAGCGCAACACAAGAGCTGCAAGGTCACGGTAAACAGCAGCCCCGTCAAAGAGAGGGCACGGAGAGAACCGAATGACTGAGATTTTAGAAAAAGAGCGCAAATAAGACATTGAGCCAAAAATAAATAAATAAATGAAAATAAATAAATAAAAAATTGTGAGAAGCTAAGAAGCGGCAAGAAATCTATACTGACTGTATTAAATGGAGTTGAGTCTGCAGGGTCTGTTTTTACACTTTTTTTACCTGGTTTTGCAACTTACAAACTTACACAAAACAGCTTACATTCATTGGTTTATAGACACCATCCATATTTTAACAAAAACAAATAAAAAATGGGTGGTTTCTGTTTTGCGAACCTGTGGGATTGAATTAGGTGCTAAAACAACACAGACAATAAGTTTAACATAAGCTTAACCCCTTATGTTTATTAAAGTGATTAATCGGTGATTTAAACCTTGTGTAAGGTCAAACGGTCATGTCTTTGATATCACATAAAAATTCTCTTAACCAACCGAATGCATTTAACTGTAGCAGGTGGATCTGGGTCTCTTTGATGTTGTGTGAACAACTAAGGAGCATGTTTGAAGTCAAACCTGAATCCGTAAGCACAGATGTTGTTAGAAACTGCTCTCATCTTTGCTAGATTTCTCTATTGTTCCTCTTAAAAGACAGTTACTTTGATTTCCCTGCTTGTTTTGATAAACTCCAGATAAACTATAATAAAGTATGCAACGATCTGATTAAGCACGTTGAAATGTATCAAATTCAATCTTAAAAGTGTAATCATGTCAGAGACTATAAAATAATTTGCCGTCTGTCACTGAGACAAGAAACAAAGTGGCAAATTTATTGAATTCATAATGATTGCTGGTGTTTTCCTGATGTTGCAACCGACACGCTTGACACTCCAAGATATACACAAGCAAGGCATATCTGCAGCGTAACTCCGACAGCAGACTTGTGACGTTTTCACTTTAACAACATTTCTGTTGCGTAAGAATTGAAGCAAAAACTGCAATTTCTGGATCACTAAATTGATTATTTCCTTTAATAACATGAATGTAATTGTAAAATGGGTTTCATGAATTGGCCATTAATAACTATTACAGACTGATCATGAAATGTAGTTTGCATGAAGAGAGGGGCTACATTTACATCCAAATGGAAATTAATCTACATAGAACTGAACTTAAATGCTAAACTGTGGTTAAAAGCTGTTAAAATCATCTGGATTCAGGCAGATTTACTGAATAGAAACAGTTTGTGAGTTTCGTCATTGTGAATGTAGCTTGCATCAAGCCTAACAGAATTTTTTTCTTCTTCCCCAAATAGTGGGCAAGTAGTTCCCTCCAGTATTTTATATTGTGGTGGTTACACTACTAGACACACCATACTTCAGTAAACCTTGTTAAAAATTGCCTATATGCACAAAATAACATTTTTAACAGGACTTAAAAAAAGAAGGAACCATCAAAATCAAAAAAGGAAAACAAAAGGTCGCCCACTGGCTTAAAAGCTTCTCGTTGAGCCATTAGTTCATATTTGCATAAAAATGAATGGTGAAAGTGAGGTTATACAGAACTCACTTCCCCCTCTCTGTCTCTACCTAGACAAAATCTTTTCCGCTTTGATTTATCTAATGCATGTGCCTGGCTAAGTACTTCAGCTGCGTCTCATTCTGAAAAGTACAGGGTTCACACAAGCCCCTTATCTACTGGAAGTGAGAGAAAATGCTTTTCGCAGGCTGGCACTGCATGTGGAACTGCGGAAATGACAAATGCAGTCTGTTCTGAATGGTTTTAAGACAAGGCAAAGCGGGACTGCTGCTGGCCCCTCCTGGTGCATTACAATCCTGTTTCACTCCCAGCATGCTTTGTGGTGAGCAGCACTGTTTTGTGTGTGGTAAAGGCCTCATCAAATTCATTGTGTATGCAGAAGTGGACAGTTTTAGCATGATGGCAGAACAGCAAAGTCAACTACAGCCCTATTCACTGTCCTACTTAAATCAAGATCAATTTCTGGCATAATGGCTGGCCATTAAACATTCATGGGCTTGTTTCAAGATATCCCAAAAGGATTGAAGATACAATGGGGTCCAAAATTCTGGCAGCATTTGTGAAAAATGCTTTTATTTCGCATTTGTCTATCTGCATAAGTATTTGAATGTTTGAAAGTTGAATTGAAAAATTAACTGCAAATTTCTTAGTTTGTGGCTCATGCTGTCACTGAACCAAAATCAAAATTAATGCTAAATAAAACAGATTCCTTAATAATCTTACCTAGGCGTGTTACTGATATAATATTGCATGCTCAATAAGATTCATTCAGGTCTGCTTGGGAAATAATAGGGAAGAGCCTGATGACACTTGAGCTGATCAATAGCTCTGTTAAAATCAATAACTCTGATCAATGCCATCATGTGTCGACTAAGAGCACAGAGCACCACTCAACTGCACAAGAGGTCAGTATCTATAAAAGCAAAACACATAGCAACACTCAGAGATAATCAGAGATATATCACAAAAGAACTCTGTACTCTACGGTGGTTTCCAGTATAGATTTAAGCTAATCTTTCTATTATCTGTTTCAATTAAATGATGCAGTTTTAAACTGCCCTAAAAGAATAAAGAGACATGAAACTAAAGACGGCAATGTTCCCACTGTTGATAAATACAGCAATAAAAACGCCTTAAATCAATACCAGTCTGTAAAACTAAAAGCACATCATCTTTCAACATTTATCAGAAATGATCTTTCTAGTCCAGCTTTTATCGACTGAAACTGTAGTAGTAGTAATAATTAGTACTACTATATTTATTACTGCTACTAAACATTCCACATTTCAATTGCTTCTAAAATGAGCCAAAATAAGTAAAAAAAATAGTAGTGATGTGTACAGCTTGAATAAGGCACTTTTGTAATTTAATATAATTAATATTGTAAAATATTATTTTCATTGAATGTTATTGAGTAAAAAATGCATTTAATGACATTTGATTGTTTATTTTTTGTCCCAGTATACCACTCAATAGTCTGTATACATTGTTCAAACTGAAACAAATTGAATCATTCTTTAAAATGTATAGGCCCCTTTAGGTGTATAAAAATCTGTTTCATTCTTTTATATAAATCATGCTGTATTTTTTAGAACATTGTGGAGATTGGAGGTACACATCCATTAAATCTTAGTAGCTATAAATAGATCTTTTGGAAAGGTAAGTACAGCATTATTAGCCCGTCAGTCTGTGACAGCACACCCGGCATGTTCAAGATTCCTTATCATTAGCAGCTCACTTTAAAAAAAAAAAAAAAGGCAAAAAAAAAAGTAGATTCTAAAACTAGGTTCATTACAATGCTGTCTGGTTGGTTGTCTAAAATACTATATTTATATAAAAAAATAAAAATAAAAAATAAACACTAAATGAACATTTTTAACAGAGATAGAGAGAGAGAGGGAGAGATAACACACAGTACTGTTGAACTGATATTACATCTAAATGAAAATGAAAGGGATAGTTTAAAAATAAATAACCAAATCAATACATACAAAAGTATCATAGATGTATGACCTTACAGTTGTTTCAAACCTGTATGTATTTATTTCTTCTTTGGAACATAAACTACACTACAAATTATACGGATAATCTTTTCTTGCCACTGTTGCCTGTGGATTGTTCAGTTGGGGTTTAAAAGACACTAAGTATTCAATAACATTATCGATTTGATTCCACTGACACTGTTGGATGAGAACAAAACTTGAACAGAAATGAGCTGGATGATGACACTATTGTCTTCTGTAGAGCTGCTTTATAGCTGAATCAAATTTGTTTCATATTTGACAACTTTTGCAGCATCGATTCTGTTACTGAACTGCATTGAATCAACACTGAACTGACTAAATCACGGCACTATTGTGTTTTGTAGAACTGCTTATAGCTGAACTAAACTTGTTTAATAATTGATTAACTTAACAGATATTGAACTGAACCTACACTGAACTGAATGACGTTGAATAATGACAAAATTGCCTTGCTGCTTTACAGCAGAATTTGAATTTGTCTCATATTTGTTGAAGTTTGCATCATCTGCATCAAAATCAGTTGGGTCCAAAACAACACTGGACTCTAATGACTTTAATTGCGACAAAATATTATTCAAAACATGGCACTGGTGTTACTCAGAAGAAATAAAGTAATACAGGTATAGAACTACATGAGTTTCCTTTAAGTGCCCTTTTAAGAATCCCTTAAATGCTCACACTACATTGTTGTAACATTTATTGTGCAATAAGGATTAACTTGATCTCAAAGCAATGGTGAACCTTTTTTTTGTTTGTCATGGCTTTACTTAAAGCTAACCATGCTGCTTTGTTGTTGTGTTTTAAAAAAAAATAAAAAAAAATGGATAAGGCTTTTTGTTTTTGTGTTTTGTTTTTCCATCACAGGTGCATCATTAAACATCACACAACACAACAAGGCACTGCCCCGGTAAATTCACAAAGTCCGTGTGGTTTACAGTAATGTGGCCCCGTCTCTTCACACCCACACACTGTCCTTTCACCACAACACAGCTTTAATGAGACACCCAATACATATGTGCTTCATTATAATAGCAACTTGAACCCTCAAATCCAGTTACATCTCCAAAAAGGTCTAATACCCAAATACAAGCTTGCAGGATGTGGGCTGAGTTCATTTTGTAAGCCAGACCTGGATAAGTACTATATGTCAATCTAATGTAGACATTTTTTTAATGGAGCAGCTTGGATGTTAATAACATCAGAAGTCTTTGTCTCTCAGACGACTAACAAAAAATAATGACAAATAAAATCAATGCGATTAGTTTAAGATGACTTGGAATACCAACCCGGTCTCATGAAAGTGCGTATAAATAGTACGCCAAATAAAAACGAAAACTCGTGGTATTGATATGCAAAAATGGACTTTGGCGTGTCTATGCTACGCGATGGGTAGGGTTAGGGTTGTGGTGTAGATGCGTATCATATGTACGCGAAAACTGCATATCATATGCAACGCCAACAAATTTCGTATCATATGCACGCGAAAACTGCATATTATATGCACACCAAAAATGCGCGTAGCATATAAACGCCAAAGTCCATTTTTGCGTATCAATACCACGAGTTTTCGGGGGTTTTTTTGCCGTAATATAATACGTATTTTCATGAGACCGGGCTCGTTTGTAACACCACAAGGGTGACTATATAATGGAATAACTATTCCTTGTATTAATGCGGGCCAGTAATTTGGTTCATGCACTGCACTGTGCACCCACAAGAACAGGAAAATAAAAAATATTGCTGTAATCATAACTGTGAAATAAATTATATAAAAATAAATAACCCAACATACGAGGCAACTAAAATTAAGGCTGGTTTAATTTAAAGATTTTGACAAAGCCCCCACAGCTGCCATTCAAAACTCACTCACTGTGTTTTTAAATAGTCAGTGTGCCAGGTTAGTTTTCTGCACATAAATCAATACGTTAGCTATCAGGTGACAGCATGCCTGCATATTTGGACTGTATAATCTTGAGATGACTGCTTGTATATGACTTCCATGATGACTATAAATGTGAGTCCTCTCCCGTACTCTAAATTCAAAGTGAGGTATCAGCTGGGATGGGCTGCTATGTTTATTATGATTACATGGTGACAGTGGTATATCCACTGTTGGGCATAAATCTTCTCCGTCACTGCCACGAAGAGCTCGAGGGACCGAATGCAAATCGCTCCCGGCGCAAGTGCTGACATCATCAGTGAGGGTGCTCTCATTACAGAGACACAGTTGGAAATGACAACAAGAACATCACCGTTCTATATCAAACTCTGACCTCAATCTGAAAGTAATCACAAATAGAAATGTATAAGGTTGGTTTATGATGCAGCAGGCTGACTTTTGGTCTAATTTCGGATTATAAAGTAGATTATTTTTTTCCATTCATTTTTCTACAAGGGGTCCCCTCATACCAGGGGTGTCAAACTCAGTTCCTGGAGGGCCGCAGCCCTGCAGAGTTTAGTTCCAACCCTGCTCCAACACACAAACCATGTAGTTTTCAATTGAGTCTGAAGGACTTGATTAGTTGGATCAGGTGCTTTTAATTAGGGTTGGAGCTAAACTCTGCAGGGATGCGGCCCTCCAGGAATTGAGTTTGACACCCCTGCCGTGTACTATCTTTAATAATAATTTATTTGCCATCATGATTGTGGTTGAGTTGCAGTACCACCTCTCACTTGCACAGTGTGTTTTTCACAGCACATTTACTGGAGGGCAAAAGCTCTCTGCACATGTGCGAAACTGTCCCCCTCAAACATGAGGATCCTGTCAAGAGTAGAATATTCTCACTGTTTGTCCCAGAAAAAAAAAAAAAAAAAAACTATATCTTACCCAAGTAGGCCATGTCCTAGTTTACCGTGCAATGCTAGTATCCATTCAGTTGTTATAGTTTTATGTTTAATACAAAGTGACTGCATTTTAAAAGTACCTTTTTTTACTTTTACATTTTGTGATTTTGTCATTATTACTTTTTTAAAAATATATACGTATTTCTAAACTGTTCTAATTTATTTTAGATTTTGTTTTGTTTCAGTTAGCAATTTGTAATTAGTTAAAGACTTGGGATATAAAAAAAAAAAAAAAAAAAAAAAAAACTGCTCATGTATGAGAGAAGTGCACAATATGGCGGAATCAGTCCCATCTTCTAAATCAAACAGCCAATCACCAGTTGATAAAGTGACTTGTCACAGACACTTTCATTGGCTCTTCCAGCTAAAAAGGTTAAGCTTCTTCTAAAACTTTGAGCATAAGAAACAACCTTTACGGGGCAGTTCTGATTCTGTCAGAATGTGTTGCTGATGTAAAATGTTATTTAAATGTGACTGTGGCAAGCAGTTTTTGAGATTTTAGGATTTTCCCATTCAAGTACAACAAGACTTGGACGCCAGAAATAGCTGACCGGAGGCTTTGCAAATATCAAGTGACTTTCCTTGATAGGGACTATGGTTTATTTTAAGTTTTTAATCTAATATTTATATTAACATTTAAAAAAAAAAGTAATTTAGTTAATGTTAACAAAGTTGTTTCATTGATATGCTTCTAGGATCTTTGTAGGATCTTGTTCAATAATATTGCAAAACCCAACATGAGTAAATATAACTGGGAAAAAGAGCATGCTGTTGACAGATTGGCTAGTTGCTTAATTTTGTTTTCCAGTTAATTAATGTGGGCCACACTGTGGTGCATCACATTGGACAAATTGCAGAGATGATTCTGTTGAGAAGCGGATGCTTGTACTTCTAGGCCTTCATTTAATGATGATTTGTTTTCAGTGGAGCAGATGTTCTCCTGCATTCTTGTGACTGGAGCTGTTAGAGTGTCACTTATGGCGACCCAGTGTGCAACAGCTGTAGAAGACCCCCCCCCCCAATTCACGGTTATTTTAATTATTTATTTTTCCTGATTTACATTGTTTGTGGTGAAATGTCATTTCTTCTACTACTCTATACTATGAAAACATATCAACCATTTCAAACCACTCAAGGTCAAGTTTAGTTTATTAGCCCCGAAGGGCAATTTGTTTCACAGCCAGCAGTGAACCATATACAAACAACAAGCAAGCACCACAACACACAGACAAAAACAATGGCTTCCATTAATAATATACATACAATTATTTGTAATTTTAAAAAACCGATGGCAGCTGGTATAAAATAATTTTCTGGTCCTACATAAAGGCAAATAATATTTTGCCATCTGAGAATGTTTCATGTATAGTCCTGGGCCTAAATGGCACACTTGCACAGAGACTTTAAGAAATAACACTTTAAAGTGTCCAATAGGATATTTTATGATCCAAAATGCTACAAACAGACATGTAAAGCCAACATTGATTTTCAACATAATATATATAGGCCCCTTTTTAGTACAGTGATGGCAATATATTGTCAGGGACAGATTTATACTACAGTAATTTAATATTTTTGCCTTTGTTACCAGTTACATCCTCAGATTTTCCTCAGAAAAGATTTCCAAAAAAGGCAAATTACGCAGGATAAATACGTATGTTAAATAAATATTGATGAGATCTGTTGCTTTTTCCGTTTAATCACAACTTTAAATTTAGTTTAAGAATGAACATGAATGCAAACAAAACAAATGCAGACAGTAAATTTTGAAGAATTTATCTTACAGAATCTGGCAGTAAGTTTTAGGAGCTCATTTTTAATCAATCCTGCAAGACAGACTTTTCAGGATAGGAGATGAACTAAAATGAGCTCCCAAAACTTACAGCCAGATTCTGGAAGATAAATTCTTCAAACAGTGGTACAAGAGGATGTGATGCTGGTCCTTCAAGAGTCACTCACACTTATCTGTCTATAAAGCCTATACAAAATCAGTCTTCATGTATTTCACAACACTTCAGATTGTTATTCTTATTAAGTGAGGGCCATTTTAAAGATTTTTTTGCCCAAGCAAAGTCTCTGAGAACCTGACACATTCCACTTCTGGAAACTCCAGGACGGTTGCAGCTCTGGAAAATGATGGTGCTGGAGGCTAAATGGCTCCTGGTGGTTTCTCACCTAATTCTTCACATTCGTTCTTAGTTATTTTGCAGTTAACGTGTCTTTTCTTCTCCACCTGTGTTTTCTGACCGTGCTGACCTAATGAGCATTTTGCTGCCCAATGGTCATGCCTTAACTTTGCTAATTATATTATTGCATTAGAATTTAATATATATATTTTTAACTTTTATTGCATCCTTCTCATGCCTAATAATTCTGGAAGTTTTTGCCTTTAGCCTTCATGGACAATATATATACTTATTTTTACAAAACAATTAAGATTGATGTTTTGGAATGGTAAAATGTTCTTTGGAAACAAAATATGCCAGAATATTAAATTGCCAAATAATTCTTATATATGTACATTGTGTGTATATATATATATATATATATATATATATATATATATATATATACACACACAATATATATAAGAATATATATATATATTTTGTTTCCAAGAACATATCACACACACACGTACATATATATATATATATATATATATATACACATACATATATATGCATATAATTATTATGATTATGGTTGTTATTATTATTATTGCTGTCTGAATCTCAATGTCTAAATCTTCAAAAGAGAGAACGAGAGAGAGACAAAATAATAAAAAAGAGATTAACTAAAATGTTCAGTGAACGCAAGAGACTCATTTCACAGTTATTACATGTATTTTATATAGTATTCCATTCTTATTCACACCCCATCTGCAGAGAAGTAAAAAGGGCATGCCGTTAAGCTCTGTTAGATGCAGAATACTGGAAACAGAATGACGGGCAGGTCTTCACGGCAAGAACGGCGTAACTATGGCACAAATACAAGTATCAGGCTTAAGAAACAGACAGCCAGAGAATAGCCTGTCAGATACAGCGGCTGTCAGATCCCAGATCAGCTAATTCAAGCGCAGGTCACATAGCAGTATTAGGTGCTAACACACTGCACTGCATAAACCAGACTGCCGCTGGAGGAAGAGTGAAGCTACATTCTATTCATGAAGTCTTATTAGCATAATCAGCTCAGTTCATTGAGGAGTGAACCTGAAGTTCTGTGAAGAACACGTCAATCATGTTTCAGGAGCATAGCCAACACCCTGAACAATTTCACTCATTGCTGCTAGAATATTCCAAAGGATATTTAACTACTCTCATACGCTTCCTGTCTTCTCAGGCCTCCTCTCACTTCCTGTCTTTCCTCCACAGCCAGTAGCTTAAAGGAATAGTTGACTCAAAAATGAAAAATGTGTCATCAATTACTCACCCTCATGATATTTAAATCCTAAATTACTTTATTTTTGTTTTCAGAGAAAGCCAAAATTAGATGTTTTGAAAGACCACATTGAGTCAAATTGGTTTGGAGTGACGTGATTTCACTTTTTTGGGTGAACTACTCGTTTAACTACTCATCCACACGTCAACAAAACGTTTTAGGGTTGTGACAAGCACATGTAGCGTGTCGGTGACCTCCTGCCCTGCTAAAACACTTGCGGGCCACTTCCTCATTCCATCTGTACTTTGCCACCTCAGGGCAGCAGCAGCGTCCCGACAGGCTAAGGTAAGCGGAAAAGTGGGACATGATTGGTGACTGACTATTTGCAGTTCGTCATCGGGATGACATGAAAATCCATAGGGAATAAGAGATGCTTCTCACGCCGGCTGGAATTGACCATCGATCGATGCGGAGGGAAATTGGTCCTCAGAGTACGGAGAGTTAGACGAGGTTGAGAGAAGCTGTTTGGTGAAGCATTAGCCAAAGATTATTTATGGACAAACATATATCCTGTTTGAAGCCCTCTCGTTCAAGCTCTCCAAGCTAAAGGTTATGCATTATTTTGCTAAGTAATGTGAATCAGAGCCTGGAGCTGATATGGTTTTATCATTGAATGAGCATGTAATTAAGACAAATAAAATCATTTTTTTAATTATTCATATTATTGTGGCATAAATGGTGACTGGTATGAAAATCACTGCACATCTATACTAATATATGTGCAACACATCATTTTGAACAGTTGTGAATACAGTTCAAGCATTTGTTAATTACAAGTCTTGCCAAAATCACCTGTTATGATATATACAGAGAGTTCAAAATAACAATTATCATGCACCAAATGTGAGTAAAATATGGCTTTCTAAGCTGCAAGACAGCTGAACCCTTATCTGACATTTATCTGACAAGTGATGCACGCAAACCAAAATCAAAGACATGCTAGACTAAATTGACTCCATAAACTGATGGAAAAGTTCATGTTTACATATGAATACAGTTCCTCTATGATCTTTCCTGATGTGGAAATTCTCTCTGTGCGCCTGAAGACCTTCAGAACTCACACATCTAACACATTTTACATCAGTGGAAAATTAACTAATTTGTAACTAAGTAAATGTACTATTTACTCCAAGTTGATCTAGGATGCCTAAAGTTTAAATATATACCTATTATATTATTACCCCCCATTAAAAGGAACAGTTTACCCCAAAATTACCTTAAAAATCACCCCTCATTCTTCACCTTCCCAGGTAACAAATTTAAGTTATAAAAACATTGTGGGAACATTGCGTTGGAATGTTTTCAAAACATTGATTGCTTCTTGCGATTATAACGTGATTTAAATGTTATAAAAGATGTTTCTCACTACATTCTATTACCATTATTTTTTGCCAAAATATAACGTTATTTGAAAGTTGTTTTTTTTTAATTATAAGAACAAAAATGTCCAGCTTTCTTGTGATTGTAACATTATTTAAAAGGTTAGAATTTTATCAAGTACAATCAACATCATAAGGACATTTTGAAAATGTTGTTCTAAGAGCATTTTCTCTCAACATTATAAGAATGTTCATAAAGTACAAATAACATCAGGAGGATATTCTGAGAATGCTGATCTCAGAACACTTTCTCTCAATATTATGAGAACATAGATGAAATATTAATACATTTTTTAAGAATGTTTTGTAAACATTAAGAATGTTTTGTTGTGCTATATTATATACCTTTCAATAAACATTTGTAAAAAGCTATGAGAACACTCCCTGTTATCCGGGGTCACAAAAGGTGAAATTATGAATACTATGTGAATAAGGAGGTCTAAAATGTCCAAAAAAAAAAAAAAAAAGTCTTCTGAAACCATTCAGCTCAATTACTTTGTGTGAGGAAGACACTGAAATCATCATACAATAAAATAATGACATATTCCCAGCTCGCCTTGGTGTTTAAGAAACATGGTAATGTCTGATATGTAAACAAATTTGAGCATGGTCATTTTAAATGAATCATTTGATGAATCACAAATTAGACAGTTCAACTCACTGATTCAATGATCCTGTCACAACTGTTAAGGGTTATAAGATTTGATTACATACACCTCTTTGTAACTTCTCCTCCTCATAAACTTATATTTAAAGGGTGTCCTAGATATTCTTCAAAAATTCACTTTTTGTGATACACTTGTTCATTTTGTACCCTCTTTCTTTTTGCTTCATTTTGTGCCCCACAGCCCAAATTTGAATCCCCATATATATTCGAATTAGACATCAGCGCGAGAGGAATAAAATACATTTTTGCAGTTTGAGGATCACAGCGTTTCAAATTCACAAAATGACCGACTGACACTTTCACGCTACACACCAAATACCCATCATCTCTGTCCTCAAAGCTGCCCTTCAGCTGGTGTGAAAACGATTAAGTTTGGATGTCCAAAAGCATTCTTTTCCCCCCCTTTTGGCAGCAGAGTGCAATATTACCTTAGAGATACACTCATCTCTTTCTGCATCAAAGAGCTCAGCTGTCAGACTGGTCAGTGAATACAGCCTAATGTGTGACTCTGGCTGTGAAAGTGAGAGAGAGCGAATCATTGTGCGAGGTAGAGAGAGATAGTGAGAGGAGATGGGCTGAAAACAGGTGCATAATAGATCCTGTGAGTATCCAAGAATGCATTTGCTGTGTATGCAGTGTGTGTGTGTGTGTGTGTGTGTGTGTGTGTGTGTGTGTGTGTGTGTGTGGATATTAGAGAGATAAATTATGAGCACACAAATGTGTCTGGTATCTGATGTATAACAAACCAATGTACGTAATGCAGGATTTTTTTTTTCTCTTGCCAAACTGTGTATGTGTGTGTGTGTGTGTGTGTGTGTGGTGAGTCAGGAAGGAGAGTTTTGGCACAAATGCATCTGTAAATCTCAAGACAAGCCAGAGAGCAGGCAACAGAGCAATGGGTCACTTTAGCAACCAATCAGGCTTTAAATAACCACACAGAGTAGAACTAGCCAGGGGAGACAGGGTGGCCATAAAACGTCAGGTCGGTACAAAAATGGGGATATCAATAACCCTATTTTACATTTCCAAAATCCCATTTCGGATATATATGGAAAAGTTCACAGACATATTACCTGAAAATGTGACTGATCAGGCATAGCAGCCAACTTAATAATGATTCTCCCTCTGAACCTTTGTATACAGAATATCTAAAATGTATAAATATATCCTAAAAATTCAATGCATTCAAGAGTTAGTTAACCCCCAAATGACCCCAAAGTTCTTTGGGACACAAAAGGTGAAACTTTGAAGAAAATGTGAATGAAAAGATACAACATGTCCAAAAAAAAAAGTCACAAAAGCTAAATTTGTAAGACTCATGTTCTATTTTCCAAGCCCTCTGAAGTTATAAAAGTGATTTATATACTGGTCATATACATCTTTTTTTATTTGAAAATATTTTAAAATGTAATTTATTCCTGTGATGGCAAAACTGAATTTTCCGCATCATTACTTCAGTGTCACATGATCGTTCAGGAATCATTAGAATGCTGATTTGGTGCTCAAGAAACTTTACTTATGCTTTCAGTTTTTAATAATTACTGCAGTGTCTTCATATCCAATTATATACTTTTAAATTATGATTCTAAACATACATTATTAACGTATTAACTGTAGCTATTCAAGACTATGAAGAATATTAGGCCCATGAATCCTGCATCAGTTCAGGCTTGCACATATTATATATCTTATAGAAAAACAATAATTTAAAACAAAAGCACTGGACATGTATTTATCTGTTTATTTGAAGCTGCATACTAAATATAGAGTTCAGTCAAGAACCTCTAGATGGTGCAAGCTGACGGGTTGTTAACATAACTGATGATATTCAGAGAGTTAAATGACTTGGCACAAGCTGATTGGTTCATGCTGCATATGCAGCCAAAGAGCTTACTGCCTTGCATTTATATGGCTGGCTAGCATTCACTTGAGATTCCTGCAGCGTGCTTCAGAGTGTCTCTGAAACCCTCCACCTTCCCCAGCTCCACCTGTTTAGATCTGCTACAGGTTACTTCATATGCTATTTGTGCAGCAGCAGTATGTCTTAAATACTCACGGCACCGTATTGCCATGCATTGGCAGTAGCAAGTTCCTGTACTTGCTTGCAGCAGCAGCAATAATCTACAACTACAGCAATAGCCAACAGCAAAAAGCAATTCAGCAGCAGCAGCGTAGCAGATCTATTCCGCTGAGACCAAATACATTAACATTGTCATATCCATCACCATGCTAAAATCTTCCGAGAGTTGTCATGATTGGAATCTATTTACAATGTGTCCCACTGTTTGAATGAGCATGATACCTCTGCAGTTGATGAATCCCAAATTACACATTTCTCAAGATTAACTCACTCATTCAATGTTGCAACTGGCTATAATACTTAAGTAAAAAGATAGAGATATCATTAACCATATTTTACATTTCCAAAATCTCATGTCAGATATAGAAAAGTTCATTAAAAAAAAAAAAGTGAAAATGTGGCTGATCAGGCATGGAAGAGAGACATAATAATACATGAATCCTTATGAAGTAAATACAGAAAGTAAATAACTGAAGGCCTAGGAGGGGTTAGCATATTCACAAGGGTCAACCATCTGCACAGTATAAACACCAGAGATGACTGTAACATGACCAGTCCTGTTCTCACAGCGCTCTGTACATAACTCGACTTGAAATCAATCACCCAGGTAAACAAAGCACACGCTTTGCCGCACAGCACGACAATGGAAAACGTGAACTCATCCCCACGGTGATCCAAAAAGCCGCCACATGTGGCTGTTTGCTCTTATATAACAAAAGATAATTCACCTGCAAGCTAAAGCAAACTCATGTACATATGTACTAGCTAAATCTAGAACTTCATTTAAGTATTTATGATGCCTTTGATACCACAGGGAGAACGAGAAGACAGGCAGTTATTGGATTTTAGCTCCTTCCACGCGAAGCTGAATGGTTTTCTCTCCACGACGTCGGAGTTCAAAGCCACCTTGCCATGCCTGGAAAGAAAATCAGAATCCTGTGCCTGGTGAATCAAAGACTGGCTAGAACAGACTGGGATCATAGGTCCATGTTTTCTTTGTGAAGGTGTATGAATCAGAAGGTGTGGAGGAGTAGGATGGCGCAGGAGGGGGTAACACCGCCAGGGCTTTGATCTGCTAACACATAAGCCCTTTCACCCACTGACCAACAGGTAGTCTCAGGCTGTACCCCCTCATGGGATGCTCCATATGAAGGAACATTTGCTTCCTCTGAAGCCTTGATAACTCATCTTCATGTCTTCCAAAAAAACTACACAAAATACAGCATAAACTCCAAGGATGAGACCAGAAGTACTGATTGGAAAACACACACACACACAAAAAGGTCTCATGTTGTCATTTTGTGGCTCGCCTTTAAGTGATTTATCCTGCTGCATCGCAGTCACAAATAAATACTTTTCAAATGGGATTTGACAAATTAACAAATAAATTACTCATAAATTATGGAGCACGGATCAATTGCTGAGCTAGGCCATTTGAGGGACTGTGTCGCATCAACAAGCACTGGAATACTAAAACTTACAGAACAGCACAACAAATGCTTTTGCAATCATCAAAAGTGCTCAGAGGGCAAACTCGTTTTAAACATAATATTATCAGTTTAATATTCATCATGCTAATGTTTTTGAAAGAAGTATCTTATGCTCATACCAAATCTTTACTTTTGATTTAAAAATAGAGTAAAAACATAATTGTTCTGAAATATTATTCCAATTTAAAATATCTGTTTTCCATTTTAATATATTTTAATATGTACTTCATTCCTGTGCTGGCAAAGCTGAATTTTCAGCATCGTTACTCCAGTCTTCAGTGTCACATGATCATTCAGAAATCATTCTGATCTGATGCTCAAGAAAGATTTATTATCATTATCATTACTAAAAACAGTTGCGCTGCTTTATATTTTTGTGGAAACCTTGGAGCATAAAAGTGTTAATTTCCCTTAATTTAAATCATTTAATTAATAATATTGTATTTAAATAAATTAAAGTGTAAAATTATTAATTTCTTAATACTTAATATTTAGACTTCAGAAATATATGATGTATGGAAGCGACATTTTTATTATTTAATTAAATTAACTTAATTTTCTAAAATTTCTTTATAACTTTTTATTCAATTTTATATATATATAAAAATGTTATATATTTATAATTTTATTTAAATGATCAAATGATAAAATTATATATTTTGTCATGAAGGCAATGGAATCTGCAGCAAGGGGGCAATAAAGAGACCTACAATGCATGAGTAAAACCCATTTGCTTAACATACAGCTCTATTACAACAACAACAAAAAAAGAAGATACATACAGAAATGCATATCCCACAAAAAAAGTTTTTAATAAAAAAGTACAGGTAATATGCTGCCTAATTTGAAGTTGAATGGGTTAATGAATGAATAATGAATTCATTCAAGTGTTCTGGATGAGTCACTATAACACGTCAATCAGATAAAGCACAGTACTATCAGCTAATGTGAAAGAGATGTTACATCCCGCACTCACACTCACAGAGGGCCTATTGTTGACTTTCAATCAATGGCCTTCAATTTGTGGTTGTCAAGAACGCATCCAAGAGCTGGAAATGAGAAGCCTTTGGGAGCAAGCTAACTTGTTATAGACACTGTATATTAATTGACAGTATCTGTCAAGCATTGAGGTTGCTAAAATGAGATTTCAAGAATACAATATGACGTTAAAATGACAAAGCTGTTAGCTTTCAAGGAAGTCAAAGTCAAATTTAATATCTGAGGCCCTGGTAAACAAATCTGTCAGCCATAGATGATGGCTGATACAATGTGCGTATATACAATGTATTTGCTTGCAATAAAAAAAAATAATCCAAAGTGCTTTATAAGAGTTGGACTATGATAGCCTATAGATGATCATCAACAATACATAGTTTCAATTAGCCATCATTTTTTTTCCTAAACCCATATGACTTTCTCTCGTATGTGGAACAAAAAAGGTAAATTTAAAAAATAATTCAAGAAAAAAAAAAACTGTTAATGAAAGTCATCTCCAGATTCTCAAGCTCCAGTCCTTATTAGTTCTATTTGAAAAGCGTGTCAAGTCTATTCAAAACTTTCAAACATGTAAGTCATGTGGATTTGAAATGGTATGAAGATCAACAAATGATGATTTATTTTTGGGTGAACTATTCCTTTAAGACTTGTGAAACGTTTGGTTATAGGAGAATGTGGCTATTTTGAAGGTCTGTCTTTGTTGTTGTTGTTGTGCTGTCTGGATATGAGGTGGCTAAGATATCTCACAGAGTCCCGAAGGCCAAATTATTCTGCTCTTGCTTTGATCAAACTGTGTCCTGCACATTCCTCCTCTCTCTTCAAAGCAGGAAGGCTAGAAAGAACATGTGGCCTGAAGCGAGAGAGAAGTCATGGTGACCTCGGTCCGTTTCTTAATAAGCCTGAATTCTGATTCAGTAAGGAGAGAAATGACCACAAATGACAGATGACCACAATTTATGTATTATATATATATATATATATCTTTTTTTAAATAATTAATATCTACTTAGATTTCAGCTAAAGATGAAGTTCAAAAAATGGTTACGTAACTAAATGTTTTATCTATCATCAAAATGTCAGCCATTAAAGTAACTCTTATTACAATGCAATACAATATAAATTTTCTTTGACCAAAGTTCTTTCCAAAAAACAATAAAAGTGCATGTTCCAATAATAATAATAAAAAAATAGAATCACAAAAAAAAGCCCTAAAAAGCTCCAAATAGAAGAACCTGCATAGGCCATCATTGGTATATCGTGGCAAAACATATCTATCTTTTGCTTTGGCTGGTTTCTCAAAAAGCAGGATAAGTCATTCATAGCCTGAGAAAAATGCAATCTGAAATAGGGAGAATTAATTTTGCCATGTAAGAAAAGAGCAACACTCAAAAAGCCCACTGCGTATGCAATTTCTCGCTGAGCTTTTGGCAGATTGACGTGCAAGGGGAAGAAAAAGAGAAGTGGCATCACAATGGAAGTGATATAACAGTTAGTGAAATGCAAACACTAACATTTGGCATATTATGAAAAGCACTCACATGCACAGGTGTGATCTCACCTGCATTAACTTGTCACCAAAATAATTGCAATGCACCCTTCAGGCAAAAAAAAGAAAAAGAAAAAAAGAGCCTGTCTTCAGCTTTGTTGAATGTAACTAGACTCTTAAAGACATACAAATAAAACAATGCATTGTGCTACTGCACTTCAATGAGTAAAGTACACTAAACACATTTTAATGTATTGTATTATTCTATTACAATTCTGTAAATTTTTAACACATTACAGACTACCTGAAATATAATGTCTGCAGTAACACCATTTGCCGTATCCCATCTGGTTATTCTACAATATCTTGTTTAGATTAATTTCATTTTAGATTTTTATTAGGGGGCTACCAGCTGGATAGTTTGCAAAAACAAAAGTTGATGGGTTTGAATAGATGGGTTTTACATTGGGGATATGTTTGGAGAGTTCACAGAGAACAGTAAAGTGAACTTTTAATAAAGAGTCGGTAAAAAGCAGGGCCTCTGGAGATGGCTGATACATGGACACTCAACATATTTTTCTAACCAATTACTCATTTATTTAATCATTAATTCCACCAGCATTAGCTGGAGAAGTAGGGCAGGCTTTGTTTTTGTAGCCTCTAGCTAAATCTCTGTGATCATGACCGGGCTGCTCTCTCTGGGCCCAGGGGTGGGGCCAATGCCCATGTCAACAAACTTTGCCCCGCAGTGCCCCTGCTAAATTTGTAGTCATATGCCATGTAACATATATATACAGGTGCATCTCAATAAATTAGAATGTCGTGGAAAAGTTCATTTATTTCAGTAATTGAACTCAAATTGTGAAACTCGTGTATTAAATAAATTCAATGCACACAGACTGAAGTAGTTTAAGTCTTTGGTTCTTTTAATTGTGATGATTTAGGCTCACATTTAACAAAAACCCACCAATTCACTATCTCAACAAATTAGAATACTTCATAAGACCAATAAAAAAAAACATTTTTAGTGAATTGTTGGCCTTCTGGAAAGTATGTTCATTTACTGTATATGTACTCAATACTTGGTAGGGACTCCTTTTGCTTTAATTACTGCCTCAATTCGGCGTGGCATGGAGGTGATCAGTTTGTGGCACTGCTGAGGTGGTATGGAAGCCCAGGTTTCTTTGACAGTGGCCTTCAGGTCATCTGCATTGTTGGGTCTGGTGTCTCTCATCTTCCTCTTGACAATACCCCATAGATTCTCTATGAGGTTCAGGTCAGGCGAGTTTGCTGGCCAATCAAGCACAGTAACACCATGGTCATTGAACCAGCTTTTGGTACCTTTGGCAGTGTGGGCAGGTGCCAAGTCCTGCTGGAAAATGAAATCAGCATCTCCATAAAGCTTGTCAGCAGAAGGAAGCATGAAGTGCTCTAAAATTTCCTGGTAGATGGCTGCGTTGACTGTGGACTTCAGAAAACAAAGTGGACCAACACCAGCAGATGACATGGCAGCCCAAATCATCACTGACTGTGGAAACTTCACACTGGACTTCAAGCAACATGGATTCTGTGCCTCTCCACTCTTCCTCCAGACTCTGGGACCTTGTTTCCAAATGAAATGCAAAATTTACTTTCATCTGAAAAGAGGACTTTGGACCACCGAGTTCTTTTTCTCCACAGCCCAGGTAAGACGCTTCTGATGTTGTCTCTGGTTCAGAAGTGGCTTGGTATCCCTTTTCATGAAGACGTCTGAGCGTGGTGACTCTTGATGCACTGACTCCAGCTTCAGTCCACTCCTTGTGAAGCTCTCACAAGTGTTTGAATCAGCTTTGCTTGACAGTATTCTCAAGCTTGCGGTCATCCCTGTTGCTTGTGCACCGTTTCCTACCCAAATTCTTCCTTGCAGTCAACTTTGCATTTAATATGCTTTGATAGAGCACTCTGTAAACAGCCACACCTTTCAGTAATGACCCTCTGTGACTTACCCTCTTTGTGGAGGGCGTCAATGTTCATCTTCTGGATCATTGCAAGTCAGCAGTCTTCTCCATTATTGTGGTTTCAAAGAACAAGAGATACCCAGAATGTATACTGTATGGATGGTCATTAATTGAAACTCAAATGTTAATATTCTAATATTTTGAGATACTGATTTTTGACTTTCATGAGCTGTAAGCTCTAATTATCAAAATTAAAACAAAAAAAACTTTTGAAATGTTTTACTTTACATGTAATGAATCTAAAATATATGAAAGTTTCACTTTTTTAAATAACTTACAAGAAAACATGAACTTTTTCACGACATTCTAATTTATTGAGATGCACCTGTATATATATATATATATTTTTTTTTTTTAATGTTTTTGCAAGGCTCTTTGAAAAGAACAGAAAAAAATAATGCATCTATCCATTGTCACAGAATAGGTCAAATATTCCGTTTCCTGAGCACTCAGGGACCTAATTACTCCCAGACTATATGAACAGACTAAATATCAATTCATGATACACAAATGCAAAAGACCAAAGTGTGCAACCATAAGCCAAAAAGTATGTACAATGTACAAAGGACAACGGCAAAACGGCTGCAGCCTGTCCAGCAAAGCATTATAATGCACACTTTTATCTGTTATACTTTATAAAGAATGATCTGTGTGCTGGTTTGGGGGGGGGGGGGGGGGGTGCTTCTCCATCATTACAGAATGAACGATGCAAATTAAGATTATCTCAAGAGTGCAATTTGCTGCGTTATCAGTAAACCCAGACTGTATCGAGAGCTCCATCATACCTGTATTCCTCTGAGCCCAAATTTGAGTTTGTTCATCATCTTTATGCAAAATAAGGGATTTTTTTTCCATGTGTATGTTTCTTGTTGGCTTATTTAAAAGCTGATAAGCTCCAAAAATGTCTAGATGTCTAGATAGATAGATAGATAGAGACTTTTGTGATATTTCATGTTGCCTGAAGCTCTTGTTAAAAAGACAGTATATAAAATATAAAACACAATTATAAGTATAAACACAAATTATATGGGCTACTTTCCCCCCCCCCCCTCTATTTTTCATGCTAAAACAGCTAATGAGTTTGCAACAACATTGAGTGTGCATCAATAATGACAATTATTTTTTTATTTTTTTTGGGGGGCAGTGAACTGTTCCTTTAAGTATCCCATGCAAGCTTACTTCAGACTTTAAGACAATTATTTATGATTCTTCCATCCAGCTTATGTGGATCCTAACATAACATGGTGGCGGTGCAGATTAATTTGGCAATATATCATGTGAACTCTCCACAGACATACTACTTTCTGCATATGGAGGCGAATTGGATTAGGACCAATATTAAAGACATTAGGCCTCCAGGTACCATGCAGCTATTGCAAATGTCAAGTGCCATTTTTCAGCTATTCTGTGCCACCGAGTCTGCTTTATAAGAACAAAGTGCCAAAAGCATCACACGAGAATAGGTTCTACATGAAAAAACAGCAGCTCACAGCTCTGGTTAAAAAATGTGACGTAGGTATTTTTGACTTCAAGTCAGAAGCTAAAGTTGGGTGAAGCTATTGTCGGCTGGGTATCACATGACAGTTTGTGCTCCCGCTAGGCTTGTTGCCCAAGGCTTTGCTCCGCAGGGAGCTTGAAGTTATCTTTGACTGTGAAAATAACAGCCATTCTTCTGACCAGCATATGTGTTGTATCAGAGGCTTGTTAAATCACCTTGCTGGAGGAATTCCCACTGGAGAACGAGGTGTTGTGATCTTGCTCTGTGGGGATAGTTGGAGGGCATGCCAGCACTGCCTGCTGCATTCCACCTGCTATTTATGCATCCCGATGGGTTTTGTCATATGCAAATTCATGAAGAGCAACGTAGGTGTGCACACATTTCATAATGGCCCTGAGGAACATACTGAGAAGGTGCAGATATGAAAAGATAGGCCATAATGAAATATTCAATACATTCATGCTCTCAGACTTACTGTATGAAGTCTGTGCGAAGTCTCTCAGCATAAGGGGCTTTCGCACTGGGTATTTATAGGAACGCAGTTATAGGAGAACTAGCCACTAGAGTGGTCCACTGAAAACTAAATTTTCTTCTAGGGCCTTTTCCTGGTTCCATTCGCACCACCGGTAGGAACTCTGAAGTGATGTAAGCCGGCTGACAGCAGTGCCATTTAAGTGCAACATTCAACAATGTCAACAACTGAAGGATGGAGGATGGAAAAGTGCTTTGCTCTGAACTTTGGCACTGGCCCATCTCACATCACTGTTTTTCATGTTCATGGAGTTCATGAAGCATATGTCAATTCTGTGTTTACATGGCTTTTTAAAAGTGGTGTGTGAGCTAAACCAGTTTTACACACTCTTAAAAGTAAAGGAAATTTATTGGCATCTCTTACATGGAGAACCTTTAATATCCATACAACCTTTCCACTACATAAAAAAAATCTTTACAATGGCAAAGTGTTCTTCAGATTATTAAACTAAGAATGACTATAAGAAAAACTGTTCACTGAAAGGTTTATTGGGCAGCCAAAACTGGTTCTGCCATGACAATGCTGGGAAAAAAAATAATAAATACAATTCTTAAAAAGCAAGGTTCTTTATTGGCTTTCATTGGCTTTCCATGAAGAACCTTTGACATCCATAAAACCTTTCCATTACACAAAATGTTCTATATAGTGGAAAAAGCTTCTTTAGATTCTTAAAATGTTCTTTACACTAAGAAAAACATTTATATTTAAGTAACCATTTTCTGAAAGGGTCTTTGAGCATGACTGTCTGGAGTCTGTATTTTTATACAGGCTTTATGATAGTAGATGTTGCTCAAACTGCCAGGCCATTATGGTAGACATACCTTTGCACAAAACTCAAATATAGATTTTTTTCCCCCTATTTTAAAATGTACAAACGGGATTAGTATTGTAATTTTGATTTCCAATATGATATTAAACATTTAAATATTAAGTAAATTCTGCACAATCCCAGAAATGCATAGGCTAGCTAATATTACTGTGCATATCAATGTGAAGGCCAACGTGCAATACTATAAATGGTCACTTTACTCCAATTGCTCAATGTGAATATCATGACCAAGTCACTTGTAAAATTGTACTGTACAGTCTTATAGTCTTATTTATTGTATGTGGTTATATGCTTGTTTTTCTAACACCAGTCAGGAGCAGTGCTCCTAATTACATTGTATGCATAGAAATACAATGACAATAAAGGCGTTCAATTCAATTCAATTCAATATGAATAAGTTATAAAACTTTTGAAATCCATTTATACAAAGTTTCATACAAAGTTTTCACAGAGGTCAACGTTTGAATATTATTTAAGTGACTATGCTAAAAGCTCTTGAACAGTTCTTCAAAAAGCTCCTTTTTTTACTGCTTTAGAATCACAAGCTGTCTCACCACACAAAGCCCAGCTCACCTACATTGTTTTCTAGGGTGAGAAAGCTGACAATGTGCAGTACGCTGAACTGAGAATTATTTAGAGCAGTCACCGCAATCCGGATCTAACGCCAGGCTCCGCTACCTATCGCGTGAGACAAAAAGACAGACCTCGGTTTCCTCCTCGCTGCGCAGCATCAAACCTTTCAAGGCTCTGTGTTCTTGTGTTGTACAGAGATGTCACTTGAGAACTGAGAGCAGGAGATTTTGCCAGCATGCCCAATTCGCAGTGCACCTGCTGTTCAGGTGACAGCATTAAAACAAGTCTGTTTTTCTCACCCTGAACAAATGCCCTACAGGTCACTCTCCAACCAGGCTGAGAGATCATTAGAATTCATGGCATATCTCGGAGTCAGGGGATAGAAACAGTGATTATTAGAGCTCTGTATTCACAATAGTGGAATAAGACAAATTTGAGGATGGCAGCCGAGGGCAATGCTGGTAGTTATGAGGAAATTATACACATAATCAAGTATAAACTCTCTGCATGACACTAGGCTAATAAAAGGCTAGAGTGTCGTGATCAACAGTATCTTTAGAAAAGAGAAGAGCACAAGTAAGTTTCTGGGAACACAAGGTTTTACGGTTTAGAAAAATCGAGTAATAATAACAATAACAAATCATAGTAATCGTATATATTTATTTGGGGGGCATCAACAAAAAAAGTAATGCATGAAAAATTACTATATCAGTAGCATATCAGCTATTGGCTCATTTTAGTGTTTTGTTTCTTTGTTTGTTTTTAAAATCGATATCAGTCGATATTGGATAGAAATTGGTTTGTATTTAATATGTATGTGCATGCTTTCTCGTTTGGATTACCATAGCCGTCATCTAACGCCCACCTAAAGTTGATCTTTAAAAACACTAACAATTCAATAACACATAAATGTGATCTTCAGCAAATCTCACAATGCAATTTCATTTTTGATATTGCAGCATTTAAAATTTCTGAATTAATTCAAAAGTGTTTGCTTTTAATATAGACCAAATAGTCCAGAATTATAATGAAAATAATCAATATTGGCAAAATTGTAATAGTGCATCCCTATCCTAACTATATTATTATTATTATTATTATTATTATTATTATTATTGTAACACTTTAGTATAGGGGCCAATTCTCACTATTAACAAGTTCCTTATTAATATGCATATTGTAACATATTGGCTGTTTATTAGTACTTGTAAAGCACATATACCTAAACTTAACAACTACCTTACTAACTATTAATAAGCAGCAAATTAGGAGTTTATTGAGGCAAAAATCATAGTTAATGGTTTGTTAATAGCGAGAATTGCACCGTAAAATAAAGTGACCATTAGTATTTGTTACACACATGTTATTTGTTACAGACTTTAGCACAATAAATACATAAAAAATAAAAAAATAAACAAATTAAAAAAATAGAACCATGCCAGCTCAAGTGCTGCAAGCATTCACGCAACACGCAAAATGGAAACACTCCAGATCCCCACAATCTGGATGATTTCACATTTTATTATCTTTGACAACACACACAAACTGTGTTATATACAAACTGTGTTAAAACAAATTGTATATATGGTTTACTGGGATTCCCCTTAGCCATAATTGTTTTTATTCTCAGCTAATCATATTTTTCCAACCAAACGCACACAGTGTCAAAACACAGACACAACCTTTTATCGCACAAACACTCAAACGCTATTTCCCACACATGCAAGTTCTCACACATTCCTCTGCAAGTGTCAGATTCCCTTTTGATGGCTTAATATCTTTTTGAACTTGGTCAAACTGTCAGAATCGCTTAGCATCAAAATGCAGAGTGTGCGCCATAACTAGCAGATGCCACTTTGTATCTGAAGCCGATATTGATCTGCAGAAGCCTCCAGTACAAATTGATTAACTTGATAAGGAGGAGAACTGCAAATCAATGTTAAGGTCATGGAATTAGCTCTACATTAAGTGGACTGGAAAGGTGTTGGCTCAGGAAATTAATGGAAGAGGACGTCTTAAAGGGCATGCAAACACATCCTCCCCTGACAACACTTCATTTCATTTCAGAGGGACATGAGGGTATTTTTAACTTCTCACATTGAGTGAAACAAGGCTCACTGGACCCAGAGTAGGTTGATACAAACTTATCAATAAAGTGACTTTTGCCTAAAGTTGATGTGAACAAAGTCAAGCAGAAGGGACCATAAGGGTGATGCGGTATTGTGGTTAAAAGATCTGGACAGTACAACCATTAAAGGGATAGAAATGAAAATGAAAATTATGTCAATAGTTACTTACCCTCATGTCGCTCCAAACCCGTAAGACCTTCATTCAACTTCGGAACACAAATTAAGATAGTTTTGATGAAATCTGAGAGCTTTCTGACCCTCCATAGACATAATGAGAACACTACGTAAATACTTTTTTTGAATTGTTGAATAAAGTTGTTATTTCTGTTTTCTTTATGCACCAAAAGTATTCTCGTAGCTTCATAACTTTACAATTGAACCACTGATGTCACATGGACTATTTTAACAATGTCCTTCCTATTTTGGGGGGTCTTGAACGTGTCAATTACATTGCTGTCTATGCAGGGTCAGAAAGCTCTCGGATTTCATCAAAAAATATCTTAATTTGTGTTCCGAAGATGATTGAAGGCTTAATGACAGAATTTTCATTTTTGGGTGAACTATCCCTTTAAGCCCTTGAGCAAGACACTTAACCTCAAATCAGAGTTGATTTGTTTACATATCATATCTGCTAACATATCTGCTAAATGGAAACTTGCTGCATAAAAAAACAATAATTGTGACATCAGCAAAGTGTGCTTGAGGAAAGAAAGCTTCTGTTCTGTTCTGTTTCTTTTAATATAGTATGTGGGTCTAAGCTCATATCAGGCAAGAGCATAACATTATTTAAGAAACATTTAAATAAAAATAAAATGTAAATTAATTAAAAAATACATAATAATAATTGTAATAATGTAATGTGTAACAAATAATAATGTCCAATAAAGTCCAATTATCACTATTAACACACCATTAACCTATGACTTTTGCCTCAATCAGGCACATGCACAGGTAGAGCTCAACCTGTGCATATGCCCTTTTTTCCCTTACACTTGTGCCATTTTGTTTTGGTGGCGTTTTTTTTTTTTTTCTTCAATAAATCAATGCTATTGGTCACACTTTTGTTTGTCTGCCTGTTTTACAAATATTTAGCCAGTGAGAGGTATTAAAAAGAGCTTGTGACTAAATCTTGTTGGATCCGCTCAAACTGTCAGTAAAATCTCATAACTCCACCCCCTCATATCTTGACTGAATGAACTGAAGTTGCACAGCAGCCGAACGAAGTCTTGCAAGGGTAAATAAAGATCATGTTGTTTGAATAAATACAGTATTTTCTTTATGCAAGAAACACTATGTCTATAAAGGCTCGTATTTTATGTATTTGAGGTCTGAGATGTGTGGGATCGGAGATCATCGGATCTAGTCATAGCCAATACACTTAAATAGCCTGTGCATACAGTAGCATTTCATCTCTTTTATAAAATGAGATTTTGGCCAAATGTATTTTACAACAGAGTGCCCATATAGCTACAACAAACTTTGTAACCTGTTGATGAAAACGTAATGTGATGCCGCCGTTTTAATGACGGACAAATGTGCATTTGCACACATTCGCTGGTCAAAAACCCCATAACTGCATTTGAGCTTGACACAAAGTGACTGAGTGATCCTCGTCACCTAGGTAAAATATATTTAAAAAAATGTCTTATTTGATTTATAATTGCTGATACACTTAATTTATTAATATTTAATCATATGGCTGCATGGTTCATGTTTATGCTGTTAATATGCAGGTATTCGCTAGCTAGCTCATTTCTTAATCTACTATTAGCTACTGTCCACTCGTCTTCACATGTATAAATGTAGTAAAACATGGTTTTAGGTAATGTTTTCATAACTAAAAAAAAATAAAAAAATTACAGAATCAGATCACTGTGACATATTTATATTTTATATTTTATCATGCAGAATGTAATATTCTGTGTATATATATATATATATATATATATATATATATATATATATATATATATATATATATATATATATATACACACACACATATACATGTATATACGTATATGTATATTTGTATATGAGGATATACAGTATATGGCTCCTATTTTAGGTTATATTTTTTTTAAGAACATTTTCTTTTCAGTGCAATTACATTAGTTGTATATAGTTAATTCAGCTAGATGCTTTTCTTTTGATATTTCTTCCATTACTTGAGTGTTTTTGCTCAGAATCAGAAGTATTTTCTCAGCTGAGAAGTGGAAATTTTGTATTAAGATGGCTCTAATCTGATACTTGGATTGGAACAGTCTAATACAAAGATCTAAAAAAATATCTAAATCAAGTAAAATGGAATCTCACCATGTAAGAGCAAATGGCCATAAGATTTCCAGGCTGTGATTGCTGCTATTAGACGTCAGATCTGATTTTTTCCTTTCCCTAAAATGGAAATGTATTAAAATTGAGTGGTATGTAATGAGGCAAAAGGTGATTTCCATCAGTGACACACTTTGATTAAACTTGCCTGGATGTCAGGCTGTAATATCGCCAATGGGTCTTGCCAATTGAACAAAGGTAGATAGCATAATAGTCCTTATGTCCTTAAATGAATGTTCAGGTAATATTTTTACCATGTTCTTTAGTTAAGTATACTTTAAGGACCTAAAGTAACTGAACTTTTTATTAAATACAAGGGAGTACATGCTCGATTAAAAATCAATAATGTTTTTTTTATTATTTTTTTTAAGCTTGGCACAGACGTATTCACATACCAAGGTTTGTTAATATGTAACTTGAGCATGTTTGTGTTGTTTTCTGATGGTATTCTGGTAGCAAAACCCTTCAGTCTAGACTGAACAGTGAAGCACAGTATGAATTGCTTTGCATGTTTCAATATTTCATTTTGGTTCTTTTACGTCTTGAAGGCAGAGAAAATTAGAGTGCTTGGAACCTGTTCAAAATATGGAATGAGGCTATTTCCCAGGTGCCGTCATAATGGGAGAGAATGTTCTTTGAGAGCCAACAGAACACACAGAAAGGATTGATGAGCCATGCTTAATGTAATAGAATCACTAACCAGCATTGGTGAACACACACAGACCCAAACAGGTCTAATAGGAGGCTATGATAGAAACGATGGACCTCAGGGGAGTAGCATAACACCATTAATCCTCTATTAGGTTATTTCGCGATGAGAAGCTAGTAAAGTATTTTGATTTACCAGGCCGAGTGGTGACAGTGGTGAGCCATCTCAAGGATGCTAACTGGCTTTATGAAGTCATGCTTAAGGCAGAGTGGTTTGTAGGCCAGTAAGATAGAATGCCTTATGGATATTGTTGAACTATGCAAATGAACCTAGTTGCTCTTTTTCTCCTCTTGTGTTTTCAATAGACTTTATTGGAATGAGAGCAGAGGCCTCACTAACCGTTTTGTGTTTCCTTTGTGAATGGTAAATTTTAATGCGATGCCGTGAGGTATATTAACAATTATGCAAATGTATGGGGCATGCGATATGGGAATGCGGATTGCTTGGCCCCTGTTGGAAGAACAGAACAGAGCGTTGTGGTGGACCATCAAGGTAGTAAAAGGTAGTAAAAACGTTTTAAAAATATTTTTTCTAAAATCTTTGTTTTGCTTTTATTTTTAATGTTTCTTTATGAAGTTTGACATGCTGAATACAAAATTTGCTCATGAAAAGTGCTCATGAAAACTATATATATATATATATATATATATATATATATATATATAAAAGTGAGTTGTCCAAAACTTCAGAAGTGTATGTTGGATGATTTTTGTCTTTTATGGAATGTTACAGAAACTTCTAGAAGCAAAATATCAAAAACAAATAATAATAAAAAAAAAAAAAAAAAAAAAAAAAAAAAAAAAAGGTACAAAAACTTGTAGGCCAATGTTTCATAATTTTCATAAAACTTACCTGACCTAAATATTTGGGTTGTTGATGTGACATGGTATTTTCACTGTCCCACAAGATAAAAATCAATATAATTAATATTGTCGTTATTTAAACTGCAGTAAATGTTTAAACATTTATTTGTCCTACGTGGACCTTTTGGTGATGATTTTTGGCTCAAGGTCTGCATTTACAGTCACACCAGAGGTGTTCAGCTGGGATTAGGACTTGGTTTCATGCAGACCAGTCAAGTTCTTCCACACTGACTGAATCAATAATTTCTTCTTGAACCTTGCCTTATACGCAGATGCATTGTCATGTTAGAATAGAAAAGGGTCCTGTCCAAATTGTTGCTATAAGATTAGAAGCACACAATTCCCTAGAATATCATAATATGCTTAAACATTAAGATTTTTACTCATGGAAATTACTAAAGAAGTCAAACCTGTTCATTAGAAGGGGGTGACCCAATACTTTTGGCAATATAGTGTATATAGAGAAAATTAACAGGGATCCACGCAGAAGGGAGGAGGTCCTAAAACAGCGTTTCCCAATCCCAGTCCTCGCGCCCCCCTGCTCTGCATATTTCGTATGTATCTCTTATCCCGTACGACGTTTGTTCTATTCGAACGTCCGTGCCCTGCAAAGTGGACATCACCGGATATTCCACCATGATTCCAGTTCGAAACGAGTGTATATGTTCCATTCAAAGGGCATTAAAGTGTGCAAATTGTATTTATTTACAGAGGTATATGATGCCACACTCGTCTGTGTGTGAAGACCCTGCAAGCAGCGGCGCAGCGCAAATCCATGAATGAATGTTCCGAAATTAATTAAACTTCAACGGATTTCCCCTGCTCAGGGAGTAGGGAGCAATGAACACTGTGTAGGGATAATATCAATCGGAACACAGTTTATGCACGTAGCTCTCTTCTAACGAGCTGGTTATCTGAATCAGATGAGTTAACTAAGAGAGACATGCAATGCAGAGGGGGGGGGGGGGTTTGCACGAGGACTGGGATTGGGAACCGCTGTCCTAAGAGAACAATGCAGAAAGTAAATAGAATCAAAATGATGCCTTAAAAAGTGTAGCCATATAGTTTAAAAAAAAAAATAATTTACATCTTAATATAGTTTGAATATCAATCTTTTTTTAACTGTGCCGCACATGCAGCGGGGGGTCAATACTGATTGACTAAGAGACTGAATTTTGTTGATAAATTATTTTTTGTTTTATTTAAAAAACATGTTGATTTTGTTTGTATCAAAATTAAACTTTCTCCTTTGACATGTTCAAAATTAAATAGAAATAATTTAATAACTACCATTTCTGTCCTTTAGTGTGACATGATGTCACGACGTAATGTCCTATGGTGTGACACACTTAAAAGAACCACAGATTTGTTTTTATCTCAAAACATCTTAAAAAAACAGTTGAGTATTGCAATAGGGGAGATACAAATATCACTCAACTTAAAATGGTATAATTTGCAGCAGTTTTGAATGGATGACAGCAAAGTTTGTCTTGTTGTCAAAGTTTGTATTGGAAATTGTCCAACAAGTCATGGGGAAAAAATGATGTTAATTATAATTTCATATTAAATAAATAGAATTATATGAAAATAAGTGTCTAACAATGAGGATAAATCTCTCTCATGCTATTTATGTATTATTAAGTGTTTTTTTTTTCATAATTTTTGCTATGTCACACCATAGGAAAAATTTATGGTACAGTTCAGTTTAAATGTTAAAAAAGCAGTGAAAGAACTGACGAAATTAGCGACCCTTTATATTTTCTCAAAGATCAGACTTCACACTCCATAAATATATGCATTTCTTTTTTCAAAAAAGGTCTTTTACAAAAATATTTTTTTACACATTTAAAAACACATTTACTGCCTATTTGTCAACTACCCATATATATATATATATATATATATATATATAGATAGATAGATAGATAGATAGATGCCATGTGTCGATTAAATGCTGGTCTTGACACTTTACAGGAACACATTATGTATTATACAGCAAGAGAATTCCAGGTAATAACAGCTGAAACACTTGGAGGTCACCAGAGTAGATGGCCGTTCTCACAGAAGCACAGTTTATTGGCTTATTAGCGATTGTAATGAGTGAGGTCAAAGTTGAGTTTGAACATGCTCTCCTTCTAGTTAGCACAGGGGAAATATCTAAGGTTAATGAGATGACACAGAGACTGACAGAAGTTTTTTTTTTTTTTTTTCTTTTATTATTTATTATGTTTCTATTGCAAAGGATTGCTTAAGTCCTCTAGCCTGTATGGCTGTAAACGGGAGTGTGTGGATATAGTAGAGAAACCCACAGTGCGTGCTGGTGTGCACAGTTCCTAAGGCTTGCTATTCTATATTCATGGAGCTTAAAGCAGAGAAGAAAAAACTAAGCCACAATTCTCTTAAGGGGGTTAGTTCCAGCTTCTTGTTTTGATTTGGTAATGCTTTTAGGAAACTAAGCCATTTGCAAGTGCCAAAGGATTCTACCAGACATAACTTCAATAAGATAAAAGCAAACAGGAGAGACGGCAGAGCTTACAAATAGTGCTTCACAAAGATAGTCAAATATATAAAACTCCAAGCTTGTAACAGGCTTGTATGAGAATAATATAATTTTATCATTTTATCTTATATATTTTTTATATACAGATAAATTATGTTACAGCAAAATGTTTTACATATATTATATTATATTATATTATATCATATTATATTATGAATATCCTGACAGAGAGGTAAATTAAGTTATATACTCAGGCAGGGTAACGGTGACTGATGCTAAAAGCATGTTCATGGAGTGTTACAGCCATAGATTATTATCGAGACAAAGCAATCACGAAGCGCAGATGGGCACGCCTATGCATATTCATTCCATTTACCAATCAGACATTGTGCACAGCTGTTTTTCCAAAAGTGTCTTCATTAAAGCAGAAGGCAGACAGTACAGTCATCTCCCTGCACTATCTGACAGCTCTAGATAACTTGGGGCAGAGCTGCAGAAGAGATAAGTGGAAATGCAGTATGTTACTGCTAATGCTGAATGCATTTCTTTGGACCCCATTTGCATTCTTTGTCTCCTGAAAAGTGCACAAGGAGGTGAGTGTATGATGTGAAATTAAATCGACTCATTTGCTGCGATTAGATGCCAGTTATAAATAAAAATGCTGCTTGGTGGTTTTAATTTCAATATGCCATTTGAAGTTGCAAATTTTAAGAGAAAAAAAAAGTGAGTAAAAGAAAACAGAGCACGCCAAAGCAATGTTTCACAGGTTAATTATATTTGGAAACAGGTTTCTTATTCTTTATTAAAATTAATATACTTATTCGCATTCAGAAAAAGAGAGAAAAAAAAAATAGTTCCGAGAGCCAGAGTCCTCACTAGCAGGTACTACTGATGTGGAAATAAGCGTGACATCTTTTAATACCATTAAAATGAGTCCTTTCACTATTCCCCAGAGGTGTAGCACACAATAATTAAAGCTGGAAACAGGTGAGAGAGTCCAGATTTAAGCTCCTACAGAGCAAATTACTGTTCCTTAACCTCGACCTGCTTAGAGCAGGCCTAACAACTCGAGACAGCTATCATTTTAGACTACTCACACTACATAACACTATGAGCAGTATGTGCAGTAACTCATACAGAATTTAAGTGGCTTTACTGATCTCTGAGTATTTCAACTCTATAACAGCAGCAAACATCTACAGTTATCCATAGTCTCTCAGCCTCAAATTGGCTAGATTTACACAGCTTCCAAGAGTAAGGACACACTAAGTCGCCTTTTCAAGTCCACTTAAAAAAAATAAAAAAGTTCACATTTAATTACATTAGGTTACTGTATATCCAAAAGAAGAGCTGAATGTTTCATTGAATGGGGTATATGTCAAAAGTCACCTGACCAAACCAGAAAACGGGTCTCGTTGCATCTGTTTGTCAGAGAAAGTTTTAACAGCATTATGAACTGATGGCGATATCTATTTATAATAGGGGGGTTATAATTCATTTTAATATATCCAAATGTAAATGAGAACTTGAAAAAAACAACAACAACAAGAAAACACTTTTAGATATCAATCTGCATACGCGACGAACATCGATTATGGTCATCTTAAGTACTGCAGGCATCTTGAGTAAAACATCTCCATATTTAACAAAGGACATACAACAAATCTGAACCAGAAGCAATACAACCTGTTTTACAGAATACAGACATTTGTTGGGCATAACCCCTATTTTAGTCATAGTTCAAAAATACAACCCGAATTCCGGAAATGTTGGGACGTTTTATAAATTTGAATAAAATCGAAACTAAAAGAATTTCAAAATCACATGAGCCAATATGTTATTCACAATAGAACATAGATAAATTCTTAAACTGAGAATTTTTAAAATGTTATTCACAATATAAGCTCATTTCAAATTTGATACCTGCTACAGGTCTCAAAATAGTTGGGACGGAGCATGTTTACCATGGTATAGCATCTCCTCTTCTTTTCAAAACATTTTGAAGACGTCTGGGCATCGAGGTTATGAGTTTCTGGAGTTTTGGTGTTGGAATTTGGTCCCATTCTTGCCTGATATAGGTTTCCAGCTGCTGAAGAGTTTGTGATTGTCTTTGATGTATTTTTTGTTTAATGATGCGCCAAATGTTCTCTATAGGTGAAAGATCTGGACTGCAGGCAGGCCAATTCAGCACCCGGACTCTTCTACCACAAAGCCATGCTGTTGTAATAGCTGCAGTATGTGGTTTTGCATTGTCCTGCTGAAATACACAAGACCTTCCCTGAAATAGACATCATCTGGAGGGGAGCATATGTTGCTCTAAAACCTTTATATACCTTTCAGCATTCATAGTGCCTTCCAAATCACGCAAGCTGCCCATACCGTATGCACCTATGCACCCCCATACCATCAGAGATGCTAGCTTTTGAACTGAACGCTGATGACACGCTGGAAGGTCTCCCTCCTCGTTAGCCTGGAGGACACGGCGTCCGTGATTTCCAACAAGAATTTCAAATTTGGACTCGTCTGACCATAGAACACTTTTCCAAGAAACAGTCCATTTTAGATGAGCCTTGGCCCACAAGACACGACGGCGCTTCTGGACCATGTTCACATATGGCTTCCTTTTTGCATGATAGAGCTTTAGTTGGCATCTGCAGATGGCACGGCGGATTGTGTTTACCGACAGTGGTTTCTGGAAGTATTCCTGGGCCCATTTAGTAATGTCAATGTCAGAATCATGCCGATGAATGATGCAGTGTCGTCTGAGGGCCCGAAGACCACGGGCATCCAACAAAGTTATTCGGCCTTGTCCCTTACGCACAGAGATTTATCCAGTTTCTCTGAATCTTTTGATGATGTTATGCACTGTAGATGATGAGGTTTACAAAGCCTTTGCAATTCGATGTTGAGGAACGTTGGTTTTAAAGTATTACACAATCTTTTTACGCATTCTTTCACAGATTGGAGAGCATCTGCTTTACTTCTGGGAGACTCTGCCTTTCTAAGACATCCCTTTTATAGCTAATCATTTTACAGACCTGATGTCAATTAACTTAATTATTTGCTAGATGTTCTCCCAGCTGAATCTTTTCAAAATTTCTTGCTTTTTCAGCACTTTGTTGCCCCCGTGCCAACTTTTTTGAGACCTGTAACAGGCATCAAATTTAAAATGAGCTCATTTAGTGGACAATTGTAAAATTTCTCCGTTTAAACATTTTTTACGTTATCTATGTTCTATTGTGAATAAAATATTGGCTCATGTGATTTGAAAGTCTTTTAGTTTTCCTTTTATTCAAATTTAAAAAACGTCCCAACATTTCCGAAATTCACATTTTTTTTAACGATATTAGTGTGGTATCTACACTGAAAAAATTAAAATAACTTTGAAACTATTTTCTCTCAGAATTTTGCCAGTAAATTTCATAATTACAAAGAAACAGCAATTTTAAAGTAGAAAGACTTTTAAAACATACTCTATTAATCTTTATTTTATTTACAACAAAGTTGCAGTGCTGCCTGTCCTTTCCGGAGATAATCTGTTGGTGCGGCTCTGCAGATTTATTTACACAATCAGATGTCCATGAGACACAACAGTTGCAGACAGCAGAGAAGTAAATATTAGCACATTCTAAAGGAAATAAAACATACACTGACCAAAATTATAAACGCAACACTTTTGTTTTTGCCCCCATTTTTCATGAGCTGAACTCAAAGTTCTAAGACTTTTTCTATGTACACAAAAGGCCTATTTCTCTCAAATATTGTTCACAAACCTGTCTAAATCTGTGTTAGTGAGCACTTCTCCTTTGCCGAGATAATCCATCCACCTCACAGGTGTGGCATATCAAGATGCTGATTAGACAGCATGATTATTGCACAGGTGTGCCTTAGGCTGGCCACAATAAAAGGCCACTCTAAAATGTGCAGTTTTACTGTATTGGGGGGGGGGTCCGAAAACCAGTCAGTATCTTGTGTGACCACCATTTGCCTCACGCAGTGCAACACATCTTCTTCGCATAGAGTTGATCAGGTTGTTGATTGTGGCCTGTGGAATGTTGTTCCACTCCTCTTCAATGGCTGTGCGAAGTTGCTGGATATTGGCAGGAACTGGAACAAGCTGTCGTATACGCCGATCCAGAGCATCCCAAACATGCTCAATGGGTGACATGTCCGGTGAGTATGCTGGCCATGCAAGAACTGGGATGTTTTCAGCTTCCAGGAATTGTGTACAGATCCTTGCAACATGGGGTCGTGCATTATCATGCTGCAACATGAGGTGATGGTCGTGGATGAATGGCACAACAATGGGCCTCAGGATCTCTTCACGGTATCTCTGTGCATTCAAAATGCCATCAATAAAATGCACCCGTGTTCATTGTCCATAACACATGCCCGCCCATACCATAACCCCACCGCCACTATGGGCCACTCTATCCACAACGTTGACATCAGTAAACCGCTCACCCACACAACGCCATACACGCTGTCTGCCATCTGCCCTGTACAGTGAAACCCGGGATTCATCCATGAAGAGAACACCTCTCCAAAGTGCCAGATGCCATCAAATGTGAGCATTTGCCCACTCAAGTTGGTTACGACGACAAACTGCAGTCAGGTCGAGACCCCGATGAGGACGACGAACATGCAGATGAGCTTCCCTGAGATGGTTTCTGACAGTTTGTGCAGAAATTCTTTGGTTATGCAAACCGATTGTTGTTTTGTAATCACAATAATCATGCTGTCTAATCAGCATCTTGATATGCCACACCTGTGAGGTGGATAGAAGCAGTGGTGGACAAAGTACACAGATCAAGTACTTGAGTAAAAGTACAGATACGTATAATTAAATATTACTCCAGTAAAAGTAAAAGTACTGCTTTTTCAATTTTACTCAAGTGAAAGTACAAAAGTACGCGATTTTTTATGTACTTAAGTAAAAAAGTACTGATAGATAGATGTATTTTACAATTTTATATAGACTACTTTATTTAATTTTACATTAGCACATATTTTTATAATCCTACTGTTCAAAATACCTGGGATTTTCCCAAAATAACCACTATATGGAGTCAAGATATATATTTTGTTGTTGATTTGGACTATGTTGATGAGAGTGATGTTGTAATGTTCACTGTGAAGCTTACACTGTGATGTACCTGAGAGAGAACAAATTTGACCATCTAATTTTCACCAGTTAAAAAAAAAATGTTTTAAAACTTGTTTTGCAGAACGTCACAGTTATATATGACATGAGAATAAGGCCTGAAGTTAGGAAGAACATTTTAAGGAAAATATAATTATATTTTCATAATGCTTTTTTTCTTCTCAAACCTTGTCTGTGGTGTAAAAACACTCCTGGCCAAATGCCCCCAGAGGGCATCACTTCCCACTTTGATAATTACTGTAGTTATGTTCTGAACATCACATGCTTTCTTTTTACCTCAGATGTAATCTATCTAGGTGGTTGAATAAAAATATTTGGACTTTATATCTAAAAAATTCCTCAACTTAGCACCAGCAAGCTTGTTAGCTAGACAGTTAGCATCAGCTAACAATATTTACTTATTTTCAGTATGGTTATGAATAAACATTCATATCTGTCTAACTTACTCGGCTAGTTGATCCAAACAATATAAAAATGTATACTGTTGATAAACAATATAAAACAGACGTCACATTGGGCTAAATGCATAGTATTTTAATAAAACTGCTAACATTACAGCAGCGGGGAATATGAACGTGCATGAGTTATTTTATTTAACCTGTGTTATTTTAATGTTTTGTTTTTTGACCTAAAACATAGACACTGACATTGATCTGTCTGCATTCAAGCATTTCAGAGGGCTTAAATAGATCACCCTTTACAGCAGATTTAGTTCACAAACAACTGACAGTTTTGACCTAAATATGATTTTCAGTTAACGTTACAATAATTAATCCTACTTACTTTTTGCAGCATCAGTTGCGCGCTCACGCTCACATGATCTCCCGGTTCTTTACTTGTGAGTTCATTTCACTGAAGACTCGCTCTAAACGGATCATTTGAATCAGTGAGTTTTCGACTCGAGAACAGCTGCAATCGGATCATTCCAATTTGTGAATGAATCGTTTGTTGCGATTTGCGAACCGATTTAACAGGTTCATTGAAAAGAATCAGTTTGTTCATGAATCACATACCGTTTCTGCGTCTCGGAGCACGTGATGTATTATAAGGAGTAACGATATGTTTTATGAAATGTAGTGAAGTAAAAAGTACTATCTTATGCTTTGGAATTTAGTGAAGTAAAAGTAAAAGTTGCTCAAAATAAAACTACTCCAGTAAAGTACAGATACTTGAAAAATTTACTTAAGTACAGTAACGAAGAAGTTTTACTTCGTTACTGACCACCTCTGGATAGAAGTTATCTAGTTGCAGCAGCTGTCCGGGTGGCTGGTCTCAGACGATCTTGGAGGTGAAGATGCTGGATGTGGAGGTCCTGGGCTGGTGTGGTTACACGTGGTCTGCGGTTGTGAGGCCAGTTGGATGTACTGCCAAATTCTCTGAAACGCCTTTGGAGGCGGCTTATGGTAGAGAAATGAACATTCAATTCACAGGCAACAGCTCTGGTGGACATTCCTACAGTCAGCATGCCAATTGCACGCTCCCTCAAAACTTGCGACATCTGTGGCATTGTGCTGTGTGATAAAACTGCACATTTTATAGTGGCCTTTTATTGTGGCCAGCCTAAGGCACACATGTGCAATAATCATGCTGTCTAATCAGCATCTTGATATGCCACACCTGTGAGGTGGATGGATTATCTCGGCAAAGGAGAAGTGCTCACTAACACAGATTTAGACAGATTTGTGAACAATATTTGAGAGAAATAGGCCTTTTGTGTACATAGAAAAAGTCTTAGATCTTTGAGTTCAGCTCATGAAAAATGGGGGCAAAAACAAAAGTGTTGCGTTTATAATTTTGGTCAGTGTATGTCCATTTCTTCCTTTGGACAAAGGACAAGACAGAAGAAACAATATGTCCTCATTACATACTGTATAATCAAGGTACACGTGGAATAATGAATCAAAATGACACCTATTAATACATTACACTATTTATGAACTATAATTCAATCAATATGAATAAAATAAAAAACTCTGCTGTCATGACAACACCAACGTCTGCCTTTGCACATTTATTATTAGCAATGAAATGCCTCACATTCTAACATCAGACGTATACAAGCTACAATGTGTGTGAGTAACAGTCATGAACTTTTTATTAGAATTTTGAGATGTATTGAATTTCCAATGGGATGTGCAGTCTAACAAGCTTATCGAATATATTCTATAAATACATAATTTACCACATGGAAATAAAATAACTTTAAAAGGATTAAGAAGTTTTTAAAATGTGACCCCAGAGTCAATCCAAACTTTGTAGACCTTGTCAAGGACAAAGTCATTAATGAGTGTAAACACATTAATCCCAAAAAAACATTTTATTTAGAGACATCACAGCGTCATGTCCAGACGAACATTCTGAGTTTCAACCACAGATCACATGCTGGCACATTTTGAAAATGTAAGACACTGGGGGAAAGCCTTGAAGCTTGAAGCCAGTGCTCTTTCTAGTGTGCGGCACAAGGCTTGCGTTTCTAATTAAAAGAGGATGTGATGTAATTGCAGGAAATGTTAACCAGGATTAAGTGTATGAGTTATGCAAAGGCAACAGGACATTTTATGATTCTCATGCCATAAAATCACATGAAGTAACCTGAACTGAAGATGGACTGAAGCTCTTTGCGGGTCTGTTGTTGCACAGTATGCAGTGTTGTTTAAATTGTGCCATAGTTAACCATGACATCTAAATACCTTTTTTATTTCCAATAAAACCAGGGATGTACACTACAAAAGTCTCACACTTCTTTCCTTCTTTCATTCTTCCCTTCCTTCCTTTCTTCCTTTTGTGTGTGTGTGTGTGTGTGTGATGCCTCATACCGGCAGAAAATTCCTTGTATGTTATGCATACCTGGCAGGGATGTAACAATTACCGGTTTGACGATAAATCATGATAAAATTCCCCACGGTTAGTATTACATTTCATATTTATTTATCATTAAAACCGTATTAGATTACCGCGATTTGAACAACTCACGATGAATACTGTCCAGCATAAAGCACAGTTTTAAGTAACAGTCTCACGTGCGCACAGCAGCAGAGTAGTTTTCGTTCTGAGTGAAAACAGGGCGGAAAAGCTGGGAGGTTTTAAAAGAGTGCTAAGGGAATTATACAAATGAATATATTAATTAATTAATTATATGAATGTACCTCTGAAGGTTCTGACTGTCTTCAGAAATGATTCGATGGCATTTTGTTTTCATGCCCTGCTGTAAATTTTGACCAGTTGATGAAAAACAAGCTTGTATGGATTCTACACATTTAAACAATTCAGATAAGTTATCTAGAATTATTTATGGAGCAGATAAAATACATATAATCATTTATTAATGAATTATCATTTTGACTTAACTCTTTTCTTTATTTAAAGGCTGAAATGTGAGGTTTACCTTTTTATGATTTTTTTTTCAAAGCTTTATTTGAACATATACATTAGATATTTGAACATGCTATTAAACTGTTGTCAATCAAGTTGTCATTTAAAATCCGAACATCATTAATGTTATTGTTTTAGTGATTATGAAAACAAAAATTAATTTCAAAGACTCAATTAAGAAGCCACAACGTGAATTTAAATATGGTTCCTTGACAGGAATAATTTATTCAATTTCATAGATTTTTTTTTTGTCACATCACTGAATTAATGGTAGCTAACATCTAATAACTAGCTAGTCATATAATATTAGCATGGAAAGGGCAATGTATGTATTACTAAATGGTCATTGCGTAAAGCAGTGATATGTACTCATCCTAAGTCTAAGCGATAGCTTCTTTCTTTTCCTCAATGGTGACCCAGTGTAATTGAAATGGTTTTAAATGCCAAGCCTCAATATTGCAGGAAATAAGAACTTGTTTAAAATAAATATTTTACATGAGAATAAAAAAGCAAAGAAACTGATAAGACATTTCTTAACCGAGATTGACTTCAATTTGTCCAAGTGCCATTCAAAGAATTATTACATTAATTATATCCTACTTTGTCACCATGGCAATATTGACAATTGAGAATATAAAAATAGAAAGAAAGATGGGAGATTGATGCTAGATGATAAAATTATGAACTGAAAACTATTCCAACTTTGGCTTCAGTATAGCTGAATACAGAAAAACTGGTTATGTATTCTTTGTAATTTACTTTGTTTCCAGAGGAATATGAATTGCATTAGTAGAACACATACAACATCATCTAGTCTATTTATAAAGCAGAAAAATGCCCTCACTGACCCTGTAGTGCATACTAAGATGAACACATCATAAATGTAACAAAAGTAAATCAACCAGGATTAAAATATGTTCCCTCCTCTCAAGTAGAAAAATACAATTATTAACTTCGAATCCTTCACATAGTGTTTTAATGCACCCAAGCCACTATGTGAATAAAGTGAAGGTCTTCCCTTTGTGCTTGTTTTTCTGAGCACTTATGACATTTACTTCCGAAAGCTTCACAGGAGTTTGGAGGCACAGCGAGGAGGCCAAACAAACACGGAAAGGCTCTTTATTTGCTTTAACCTCCTCCATGCGTTTGCATTAAATAGGTCAAAATCATCCATTTTTCATGGAACCCCGTAAAGAAGAAAGATCCCTCAAACAGCAGCAATGTTTGCTCACTCAACGAGGAGCATTTTGAAAGGTTTGAATAAGTAATGCTGTTTTAACATACATTAATTTTAATTCTGTTTCAACTGCCAAATTAATGCAAATCTTAGTGCTTGATTACTTTTCATTATGGGTTCAGCAGGTAGGGAGAGACTTTTCACTGCAAACAGAATGCCTAGAAAGCAAAATGTCATGGACTGGTCCAATTTTTAAGCTCAGTAACATTTTACATAAGCCTCTTGGCCTCAAGGCTGCATTTATGTGTTCAAAAATGCAGAGTAATGTTGTGAAATAGTATTACAATTTAAAATTAAAATAAGACTACCATACTAATGCCAAGTAGGCCTACTTAGTGTTGTTCAATATTGCAATATTGCATTTAAATCATATATTTTAAAAGTGCTAAATTGCAACTTCATCATTAGAAATGTGTAATTAAAAATATATTTAATATCATGACATACAGGATCCAATAAAAATGACATTAGTAACAATAAATGTTTGTCAGTGCATTCGGCAGTACACTTTAAAGGGCTAGTTCACCCCAAAATTATTGTTTTTCATTAATTACCAGGGGCGAACTGGCCATTGGGAGCACCGGGACGTTTCCCGGTGGCCTGGCGGCTGATTTGTCCCGCTGCCCTTTGTTTTTTTTTTGTTTTTTTGCCTTCCCAATGTGCCAAAGTGATCATTTCCGATTGTGGCATTCCCTAATAAATCGAAAATAAATCATAAATTGGTTAGTCTTGACTGGCAGCGCCACGCTTCACGTCTGTTCCGCGCCACCGTCAAACGGTTTTGAACAGAGTCTCGCGGGACTCGAGGAAGGAGAGGAAACGGCCAGAAGAAACAGTTAAATGTAGCAAAATTACTAACCTGTTCAGGGCTTCAAGTGCAGGTCAGTTTCATCTGTAATACGCTACTGTAGTTTTGTCTTTATTAACCTAGTTGAGTATTAAACTGCTAGCACCTGTTAGGCTGTCAGTAACACCCCATTATTATCATCAGTCAGAATACTGTGCTAAAGGACATCATTATCGATTGGAAAGTTACATTAATAAATTTAGCAGGCAGATATTCACATGGATTTATTGTATAGAAAGGGAGGGAGCTAGAGCAAACAGCAACACAAAAATATCAGTCAGCCCAAAAATACAATAGTGTGTTCAGTATTAGGATTTTCAATGTACTAATTTTGGCATTTAGGCACTTTAGAAAATTTGTTTTGTTTTAATATATTTGTATGAATTATAGGTTTGTTAAATATTGGGTATTTAAGTCATTTTAAGAGAAATAACATTATGTGCAAACAAATTGCAATGTTGTTTTGTAGTTCTGTTAATAACAGTAGACCTGCTGGTGAAGAAGTGACAGGTACAAGAAAAAAAAGGGAGTGACAGAGATATTGGAGGAAATGAAGAAAAGGAAAAGGGAAGTGAAGGTGCAGTTAAAAAGAGAACCTTTAATTATTTTCCACGGCCCCGACTAAAGACTTAGACCTTTTGATGGTCATACAAATAGGCTAATAGGGTTGTCCATGTTTCAGAATTTGTTGTGGGTGTATGGGATGGCCTGGATGAGTGTGAGATTTCCCAGCCTGAAATTTTGTCCCAGTCCGCCCCTGCTAATTACTCACCTTCATGTTATTTCAAACCCGTAAGACCTACGTTCTTCTTCAGAACACAAATTAAAATATTTTTGATGAAATCCGAGAGCTTTCTCACCCTCCATAGACAGCAAGGGTCCTACCATGTTGCGCCTTATGTTCAGAGGAAAGGACGCGCATGTGTCGTGGTATTCTCCAAAATGGCGCTGATGCGGAGGAGAAGAAGTGATAAATAAAGTCATTATTTATTTTTTATTTATTTTTATTTTTATTTATTTATGTGTGCAAAAAAGTATTCTCGTAGCTTCATAAAATTACGGTTGAACCACTGATGTCACATGGACTATTTTGTCAAGGTTCTTCGTACATTTCTGGACCTTGAACGTGGTAAGATTCTTGCTGTCTATGGAGGGTCAGAAACATATTACATATTACAAAATTACATATAAATAATTTAAAGTCCTAATTAACTGGATCAAGAAAGCATTCTTAAGTTTAACTAATTGCATTTAAAAAAAACAATTAAGTTTCTGAAAAAAAAATACATTCAGTTTACACTTAAGTATACTCTTTTAAGTAAATTGTTTCTATAATTAGTACTATATAAGTAATACGTATGTGAAAGTGTAGTTCTTTTTCATAAGGGTTTGCACAAATATTTCTACAGTTTAATATCTTATTTTATTAGAAAAATGACATAAATAATGCTTTGTATTTAAAATAACAGCAAATGGACAAAAAAAAGCAAATGGATTGCAGCACTGAAGCACAGACTACAGTTCATAATACTTCAGCTGATGGCATATGGACTGTGTGCAGCGAATACAGCTCATTACAGAGATCATGAATCCATAGAAGAAACGCAACTTATTTTTGTCTGTTACATTTCACCAAGCACCCTCTCATCTCGTGTCAGCTACTAAAGGTAGAAGTGGTTAATTGGCTAATTAGCACGGATGCATCTTGTTTTCACTTTACCTTGATTTCTTTTCCTCCATCTGCACATGCTGGCTGAAACAATGCCTTTAACGAAGGAGAAATATACTAAATCTACTAAAAATAAATGAACCATGTTACATACATATACCAAAGCTACTGGTAAATAAATAAATAATAATAATAAATACATACACATTAATATAAAAAAAAAATAATTATACAAATTAATTTACAAACATAAATATATAAACTATAAATTAATACTAAATAATATCAGTAAATCTCAATATATGAAAAACAATACATTTAAAATAACATATTTGCAAAAATATAATAATAATAAATTGCTACTTCTGAATGACCGTCAATGGAGAAATATTATGTTTGACCGTAGAATGGAGTAGTTACCAGCACAGGATAACTAGCCCTTCCTAACAAGTCAGGAACCTGAACCCTGACAAATTCACCACTCTCATATAGAAATCAAGCAGTCCATAGTGAAAATACCTTCACATCCAAACCTAAACTTGTAGTACCATGCCATCACAAATAAAGCAACTTCACTTTTCTGAGCTCTCGAAATGCATCTAAAATCCTGTGCCCACCTTGCTAAATCATTAGAGTGCTGTGCTCCAGCTTCCTGAGCTTTTAGAGCACACTCCTGCCACCAAAAGCCCACATTAAACTAATTGTAACACACTATGACAGAGCAATAAGTTCCATTTCTTTTCTTTTTTCTTCCACACAACACTAGAATATACCAAGTTGCCTAATATGTCATTTAAACTATCTTCAAGCTGTCTGTTTTTACCACTTTAAAACAGAGAAAACAGAGGTAGTTTTAAGGTACTTTTAAATCACTGAAGTACAAGTCTGGAGCCGTAGGGTGGGGTGGACAGTCTGGAGACAATATTTACAGGACCCTTGTCCTCATGTGAGATTTGTGACTTGAGACTCGCTATCAAAACACTTCAGAATGAATCACATCCCAGCACAGAGTCATTTTTCCTTCCTCCAATCTCGTACATTCTCCCGCGGGGACATACTTCACATTCGGCACTGTCTTTTTCCCGACTGCTACTCTGAGATGGGTTCGGGAAGGGGAGTATTGGTACCTGAGAGTCCCATTAGCAGGACTCCCAGGGGTGCCGTCAGTCTCCCCAGGGATTGTGAAAAACATGAGGCATGTTTTATAATAATCATTTCCACACTGCCAAACACTGAATATCTGCACAGCTGTTTTTGGTAAAACACACGAGTGCTTTTCTCTCTGTGTGCTTTCTTTAAATAACATCTTATTCATGGTTTGCACTCTGGATTCTTGTCTAACGTTTTAGCAGACAACACAACTTTTTAGATTTCTTGGACTGCTTAGCATTTCAGTTTGTATGCCATGGTCTAACAATAGTAAGTATATTATGCCTGAGAGCACAATTCCGTGTGCATGAAAACAGAATATCATAATATACTATAACAAATTCAATTTTTAGTTTTTTAGTTTCATTTTATGTTTCCAAGTCAAAAGCAAACAGATCAACATTTGCCTTATACTATCAACAAGCAACCAGTGCCGTATTATTTTGTGTCTTTATATTTATTTGAACAACATACTATCTATACAAATTTTCTTTTTTTTTAATCAACATGCACATTCTCATTAAGTTTGGACAAAATGGCCCAGCAAATATAATCAGCTGGTTAGAATCAGAACAAGCGTTGTTTGGTTTGTGAAAAAAAAAACAGGCAAAGACTAATATTTGCCAGTTAGTTGTTCAGTTTGGCTAATAAGTGATGGAAACAAGACTTTTATTTTGACAGCACTGGAGTGCAAATGCTCAGAAGCTCCCATTATCTGTCTTCCTTGGTTTGCTTTTGTTATTTGACAATTCTGTGTAACAAATTATTGGACAGAAATGTTAAAAAAAGTAAGCTGTATAAGAAACAGTATTACTGTATTTGCTTTTCAGTTATAGAAAGGGAAACTAATACTTTCTCATACTGTTGGCATTCAGCAAATACACATTTATATATTTACACAAGTCTTTGAATATCCAATAAATATTTAATTGCACAAGCCTCGCAAACTTTAGCAAATTCAACTGTTAGATACCCTGCGAATCAGCCATCGGCCAATAATATCGGTCAACCAGCAAACTGAATCTGTCTGAATCATTTGAACAACTTTGTGCACTGAATTATCTGTAAAGCGATAAAAGGAAACTTTAGAATGCAAGATTAACCTACAATTTGTTTTCTAATAAACATGTATTCGATCAAAATTACAGCAGACTGTTTGTTAAATTTCACAAGTAGCTTTTGCCATGTAGCTTGCACCATATTCTCTACATAGCTAAATAGCTTTCAGCAATTTTTTTTCTATAGAGTAGTTGCTTAGCTAGCTTTTTTGAGAAGCCTGACCAACACTGTTTGCACAACTTCACGGTAATAATGGATGGTACTTGTGGGAAACTATGACAGGAAGCGGTTCTGCAGTTTAGATGGCTTTGCTGTGCTGTCAAACCTCTTGACCCACATCTAACTTGTTTGATTTCACTAACAACAAAGTGTATAGCTGGCTGAAGGGAAAACAATCCTGACTGATTTAAACTCACAAATGTGTGCATGTGCATGACTTGCAGAGGGAATTTTGGAGACGAGGAAGAAATAATGCGAAAATCAGGCATGCATGGAGGGAAAGGGGGGAAAAGGGAAGTGTCTGTAAGACCAAGCACAGGAGAGGGAGAAAATTGCTTGGATGAATAAATGCATACAGTTTTTGTAAAGGTTCTGAATATGAGGCTGAACAGCGCCACCTAGCATATCTAGTGTTACTCACAACAAAATAAAAACGCCTGCCAGGGTCAATACGTTTACTCCTAATTCTTGTCATATTGTAAGTGCACATAGTATTGAAAGCAGTACTTTGCGCACACACTCAGAAACACACTCACACCCACAAGTACTGTATTAGAATACAATATTTTGATTAACTGCTTTTACTATATTGAGCGATACCCTAAAGCCTTTTTCTTTTCTTTTTTTACATTTTATTATTATGCAATATTTTTTTAGTGTTAATCATAGCATCTTTGTCAGATAATGCAGATATAAGATAGAACTGGACAAATGTCCTGCTGGAGTCATATGTATTATATGTATGTTGACAGTGGTTCCAGATTTGAACTAGGTTTTCTTAATATTATATTACAGTTAACTCCACTTTAATATATTTCCAAACTACTTAAGATAACTAAATTTAGTTAAACAATAAAACAAGACATGTCAAAAGTAACTTAACAAAACCCATACAGACAATTACCAGCTAGCAATAGTACACATTAGCATGCTAAATATTTGTAATGTATTGTGTTAGCAAGAAGTGCTAGAAAGGCAAGACTGGTTATTTCCAATTGCATTGTATTTGCTTTTTTAAATAAAGCAACAGATCTTGCACTAGAAACTATACTGTCCTGAACAGTCCTTCACCTGAGCACAAGCTGCACATTTTATCACAATTACAGCCACCAACACTCAAGATAAACTCTTATATCCCAACAAAACAACATTAAAAAGAACAGTTCACTCGCAAATGGAAATTAGCATTACTTACCTCATGATGTTTCACGAGTAATCATGATGTTTCATGAGTGATCATCATGCTACTCACTTCCAAACAGTTCAAAGTCTGTAGCCTAACACACCATTAAAAACAAAAACACAACACCAATCCATACAACATGTGCGCTATATTCCAATCTTCTGAAGTCATCTGACAGTTTTATGGAGGAAAATGAAATGTAAGTCATTTTTTGAGAAATTATTTCTTGCTATTCCTTCCGTTCCACTGCAGCTCTCATGTCAGTAGGCCCAGGTGTGTGCCATTGATGATGTCAAAACCATTTTTGTAGTCTTTGAGTTTTGTAGTTCATTCTAGAGTTTGGTTTAGATAACAATTATAACAACTTAATTTGGGTTGATCCTCAAAAAAAGTTATCACATGGCATTAAATTACTTGTATACTTATAAAATACATAATAATAAAAGTCATATGGCTAATTTTATAATAATTATATGGGGTGTTTGTCCTTTTTGCAACTTCACAAACATGTCCACTATGAACTGGTATTGTGTTAAAAACAGCAGGAAACGGAAAACAATGGCAGCATATGATATGAACTACGACATGAAAGTGGGTAAATAATGAAAGAATTTTCCATTTTGGGGAATTACACTGTCCTTTAAAACACTTAAAGGTCTTCATATTTTCCCATCTTGTTAAACACCCATTAAATTACCATAAATTTCAGCATTTGTTCTTCTAATCCAGTACAATGCATGCCATTTTAGCAATGTTACATTAACACCAATGAAAACAGTCTCGACATAAATTAACTTTGTGTTTACCAGTTTTATGGTAAAAGGTAATGGTAAATAAAATGTAATTTAAATTTTAACTTGCTTTAGCTCGATTTCAAGTAAACTGATTACCAAGCAGTCAAATAAAATGGCTAATAAATTGTACTGTATCACATTGCATAAATAATGTGCAAAATGTAGTATATCATGAGCTAAGTAGTATGATAATAATGTAATGGGGTAACCTTGGTGATTTTCATCACTATCTAGTATCATGCTTTGATCACTCAGTACCCTTAGCTATGAATGGATTTCAATGCAGTGTCACCTGCACAGCTTATTAGAAGTGGCCTCAGACTCTTCAGCTTATTAGAAAGGATCAAAAGCCCAGAAAGGTAACAGAGAGGACTAAAAAGGCTTGGAACTCAACCAAACAGCAGTAGCTTTCACTGTTATTGTAACTACAATGGGAAATAAAGGCAGACTGTACTTTAAATGAGGCAAGCAGACAGTTCCAAGTGGCCCATCTGATTTGTGAGGATAACTAGCTCTAATTTAGCCTGTGCTGGAACAACATGGAACAACTAAGAAATGCCAATGGAAAATCAAGCTGAACTATAGGAATCATCACACCGGGCATACATCAAATATAATTGGGGGAATAATTAAATTGTTTATATGTAATGTCAGATTAAGTATCATTTATATTAATTACATAACTATTATGACTGCCAACTGATTAAAATCTGATTAATATAAAAAATGTAAAAAGAAAAAAACTGTGGCAGACAAATTATTACTATATTTTTTTAAAGCCCTAATTAAAGATTAACTGAGTATTTATACACATTTCATCATGTGTTGTTGTGCCAACCTTTTCTTATGTTTTAGAGATTGTGGTGTTTTTAGGGTGTGTGTAAGAGACTGGAGCCGAGATGAGTGAATGTGCGCATCTGTGAGAAAGAGTCTGTAGGCGGGTACAGGGGGAAGATTGATGGAGCTGAGGCAGTGCATCTGGACCAGAGGCTGTTTGGGCCTGTCAGCATTCCTCCTCAAGGTTCTGGTAATGAACAGATAGAGCCACGATCATTGGAATGATAAAAAGTTGACAGGCCTTTTCATCAACATGGAGCACCATTAAACCCTCTCCAAATAACAAAGGCATGCAAGAAATATCAAAAATAAGACTGTCTGGAATTCAACCTACATGTTCTTTCCTAATGGAAATGTACCATGGGATTACAATGTTTTGTGGACATGTAATCATGTGCTACATGGTAAAATATACAATGGTATTACCATCCAATTTACCATCTGAAAAATTTCTACTGTTTACATATGTAACCTTAACTATGTGGTATAGCATCTAAATATAGGCTACTATTTTTTTTTAAATCTGTTTTTCATTTTATTCACTTTTAACACTGATAAAAAAAAAGTTAGCAATGTATGGGTGTATGCAATATATGCTATCTATCTATCTATCTATTGAGACAGACATATATATACAAGTATTTTAACATCAACACAATTAGGTCAAACCTGTAAAAATGTCAAACCCTGAATGCTTTGACATTTAATGAGAAAAGATTCAAGGACTTGACAGTAGAAAATGAATACACAGACCAAAGCCTTTAGCCTTCAAAATGCGACATACGTGCACATACATAATAAGATATAAGGAGTGTGACATTTTCACTGCAGAAGCACACAGATTACTTCTTTACAAGGAAGACAAGTTTGGTATTCTGCAAGGCAATCGCACAAATAGCATCTGGTGTTATCATGGCTGATGCTGGTCAATGAATGAGGCTCCAGGGGCACAGACCCAGGCACCCGTCTGTTCAGAAGCCAGTTAAATGGCATGGGTCTCTCTCGACTCCAAAACATATTGTGCATGCACTTCACAGGAAACGAGGTTCAGCCTTTGGAATGACATTATGGCAATTCACACGACAGCAGTGACAATTCACAAAAAGGGGCATCAGGTGTGGGCAATCGCACACTGCTAGCTGCGGTCCATCAGATTACCCAGCCACAGGCCAAGTACACCTTTACAGGGTGTTCATGGCCAGCGGCACATGCTCAAGATTCACAAAGAGAGGCTGTTCTTCATAGAATACCTTCTATGTATCATGTAAAGACATTCCAGTTGCTTTGATAGTTCTCTCTATGGTCTGTTCCCCACTTTGGTTTAAAATAAACATCTATCTCTCCTTTAACCACAAGCTGTTATGCAAGCTGGCATGCTATTTTTCAACATAAAAACCAAATACATTTGGTGCAAGTTGGAAGAAAATGTCGAAGGACAATTGCAATAGTCAAGAAGGTGATGAAAAATAGGACACTGTGTCCTCAAGAATGGTGACACAGTGACGGAAAATCAGAGAAATGCAGACAGCATGGAGCCAGACAGTTTTTTTTAGAGCTCACTTTGCTAAGTTTCACATCTGAGCTTGAGAAAATAGTTCCCCCCAAAAAAAGAAAAAAAAAATAGTACAGGTCATTTTTTTTTGGCCATACAGCTACAGTGAACGAGGATCGAGGCTTTTAAGCTTCAAACAGCAAACAAAAGTGCAATTATTTTCTGTGGTTATAAATCACTTCACAAAACTGATCTGAATGGCACTTCAAGATTATTCATATATATTTTAAGAATTCATACATATACATTTGGAAAGGAAAGGAAAGGAAAGGACGTGAAGTGTGGCCAAGTATGGTGACCCATACTCGGAATTTGTGCTCTGCATTTAACCCATCCAAGTGCACACACACAGCAGTGAGTAGTGAACAAACACACATACACACCATGAACACACACCCGGAGCAGTGGGCAGCCAATACTGTGGCGCCCGGGGAGCAGTTGGGGGTTCGGTGCCTTGCTCAAGCGTCTCACCTCAGTCGTGGTATTGAAGGTGGAGAGAGCACTGGACATTCACTCCCCCCACCTACAATCCCTGCCGGACCTGAGACTTGAACCCATGACCTTTGGGTTATAAGTCCGACTCTCTAACCATTAGGCCACGACTGCCCCATTTGGCATATACTGTTTAAATGTTCTGAATATTTTTTTATTTATTTTTTATTATATATTTTTTTTAAACCAGCTATGCTCAGTAAACCAGTAATATTATTAAACATTATTAACATTTAAAAAAACTGTTTTCTATTTTAATATATTTTATAAATGTAATTTATTCCTGAGATGCAAAGCTGAATTTTCAGCAGTCTTTAGGCGCGTTCGACTTTAAGCGGCGCTGCACAGAATGGTCAGTGTATGACATCAAAGTACCGCGAGAGCCATTCGAAAGCATAGGATCCGTCTGCTCTCTTATCGCTCTCGCGGTACTGTGATGTCATACACTGACCATTCTGCGCAGCGCCGCTTAAAGTCGAACGCGCCTATTAGTACAGCCTTCAGTGTCACATGATCCTACAGAAATCATTCTAAGATACGGATTTGCTGCTCAAGAAACATGTATTATTGTCAATGCTGAAACCAGTTTTGCTTTGCCAAAAGTATTTCAATGCAGATTTCTGAAAAATGAGGTGAAATGGACATGACATCTGTCAGCATGATTATACATTCATTATTTGTATTGTTTAGCCTAAAAAACAATTATACTATATTCGCTATTCAGGGTAAAACTGACTGTTCTTAATTATACCTAATGCCATGACACATGTATGTGATCAAGTATTTGTGGATCCGCTGATTACCATAACTGACAACACAATCCATAGTTCTGTGAGTTATTTTAGCCCCCTTACTGCAGCAAATGAGGCCTCTCTTCACTATTCTTGACGGCGGCTGTAATCACATCTAATAATAATTGTATCTCCATGCAGTTACATCTGCAGTCAGTGTTAATGCTTCCTGTTTGCACTGTGTCTAGTCAACAGAACACCAGAAAGGCACAACACTCATTTTCCTCTTCCCCCTTTCATTTAAAAACAGCCAATCACCACAGGCTAATACGCCTGTATCAGTGTCGGTACATGTTCCCCGCTTGCAGTGAGCACATTAATTTAGCAGTTGCCTTGAGTGGCCTTTGAATAGACCCAGATTAGTCCTGTGCATCTGAGGGCCGTCTGTACCCCTGTCATGCACAATAGTTGTTTGATTGCGGTTTCAACTTTGACAAGCTGTTTTGATTCGCCTGGCTCTTCATGCCTCTCTAAAACTTCGGGATCTCTCCTCCAAACGTTCCTCCCACAATCCCTCTCTCTCTCTGTGTGTCACCCCGACTGAGGCTGTGAGTAATATGCACGTGGTCTCTCGGTGGATTTGGGCCCAGTGTCCTCTCATGGAGGACGCTTGTGATTGATTGGATCGAGGCAAATTTTTGTCAGTTTGGCGTGCTTAAGGAGATAAGGCTGCTAATAAATTTCCCCCCGGTAGCTTCTGACACATGTCAGCTGGTGAGCTCGTATAAAGCATGATGTCGGCCAGGGGCAGATAAAGTGCACCACCCAAATTCCCCTGCGTCCCCCACCTTATGTCCTGCTGAGACTGAGTTTGGGGAAGTACTATATATTTGGGGATATCATGCCTCTGTGTGAGACAGTAACATCCGGTAGTGTCAGGCAAACTTTGGGGGCCTCGGTAAACAAGGAGATCCCACCTGCATGCTGTGATGTTATAGGGTGTTTAAATTTGGGGATGAAAGCATATTACTGATAAAGCTGAATCGGATGTTATTTTGGCCAGTGTATCCCTTGTTTAAGGGTCATTCCATGAAATATGTGCCTTTTGAGTCCCTAAGAAATATAATCAAACATAGATTTAATATAACAACAAATGTGCAATTTAATAACATAACACTATGTATGCTTTCATCAATATTACATAAAAAAAGTCAATTAAATATTATTTTAAATAATTTAAATAGCATTTATGCTGATAAGGGTAAGGTTTTTGGCTTGTCCCTCACTATGATTTTTCTTTTTCAGCAGGACTTTTAATTTGCCAAATGAAGGCAATATGATATAAAAATCACATTTGCATATTGTTCTAAATATATTCTCATTGTTAAGCAATGTTTTTGTCATAAGTATGCATTTTTTCTATAAAATATAAATAATTTTATTGGTGACCCCTGATATCATGTCTGTTACCCTCATCAAAAAAACTCTTGTAAAATAATGTACATTCAAGTGGCATCACTTCTAGGTGGTTACATCATCTCTCAACCAGGATTCCTTCAACTTAAAACACAAGCATGTTTCTCTCACTCCTCTATAATGTTCTATTTTTAATGATTTATGAGGCTTGACTGAGGGTGGGCCTGTCAGATTTGTGTTTTCTTCCCTCATGTGCTCAGTTGATCTAGGTTTCCCGTCTATGTCTGATTATTGTCATTGGTTTCAGGTGTCTGTCATTAATTACCATCATCAGCCCTCCTATTTAAGTTGTGTTCAGTTCTCTGTTTGTCGTCTGTCTACTTAGTCCCTACATGTTCATCCTGCCTGTCTGTCCTGTGTTTGCACTATTGTGGAATATTAAAGACTATTTGCATCTATCTTCGCCTTCTTCGTGTGTTCATTCACCGTAGCTTTGACAGGGCCACCATGCAATGTCAATCCTGTTACCATTTTTAACAATTATTTTGTACATTTAATATAATCAATATCTACAACTAAAGTCCTTTCAAAGTGTACAATATGTGCTTTTGTGAACTTGACTATTAGTTAGCAATTAGCAAATTTGTTTGAAATCATCAAACGTGTTAGGCCTACTGTCAACCTGTTACTTTTTAGAGTAACAGGTTTTGACATTTGGGTAACAGGGATGACATAGATTAGGTTTGACCCTGTTTTTAAAGATTGTCTGTGTAAAATTCAAACATTTTAAAGGTCACCCTCGGTATATTATTGAGCTAATGCCTATATCATTCAGTGGCATATGAGTTCGAATTAAACTATCGTATCTAGTAATGTTTGTGTTGGTAACAAGGTTGACAAAAATACCAAAACATGAGGTAGAAAAATAGTCATAAAATAATAAACTACATAGATTGAGATGGCAAAATACAATTTATTGTAATTTTAAGGTGTCTTCATTTCATGGATATTTAAAAAATGTTGACTAAACTTATTTTATTTTCACTTTTTCCAAATGGAAAATCCACCGATTTCGTGGAATGACCCATGAATAATTCAAACGATGCAGCCTTTCTGCAGGTTTTACTGTTACACCAGTAGCTGGTGACAATGAGCATGTTTTGTATGTGTGCTATTAGTAAAGCCCAAGGTATACATTTGTGTGTATACAGCACGGATGACGTAAATGTCGTTATCACTATAGTTTGCGTGTACTTTACTCGCACAGCATGATTTAACAGAGCGTAGACTGTACACTAATTACTTAGACCACAACCCTAATCTGTTCACTAACCCTAACACTGGTCTGTCCTGTTGTTTCAGTCAGAAAGAAACAGAAGAGACACAACAACAACATTGAAATATGGAAATTGCGATTTTGTGAGGGGGTTCAAGATGTACTGTAACCAACGTTTACACAAGATATATTATAGTACAAGATATTGTACAACAATATGTTTATTGGTCATATCTTCTGGAAAGAAATAGCGTACAAAGATAAAACCCTCTTGTGTGCATATGTAAACTGAATGTGTTCGTTCACGCTCTCAAATGGAGTGTTCTGCATTTTTTTGTGATAAGTTATAAATTGATTATATGTTATATAAAGTTTGTTTGTTTTGTTACAATTATAAGTTGCTAATAAGTTATTATTTTAGCTACAGTATATATTACTCTGTAAATGTATTATTGGTTTTCATATAGTGAAATGTATGTTACACTTGTTCAAGTGCAGTACTATTTGCAAGAACATTAACATGAAGAAAATAATATCACATAATAGAGTCAAAAGGGAAACACTTTACAATATGGTAATACAATTATTAATTAAAAAAAGTTGTATATGTTCTTATTTGTTCATGCAATATGAACTAACAGCCAACTTTATCCATTAATATTAAATATGATTAATATGATATAAACATTTTACTCATGCTATTCTCACTGTTGCTGTGGGCTCAAAACTGCTGGTGCTGCGGGTATGCAGCTTCAGTCACTGAATCTTTCTCTCGATTCATTAAAAATTGTCAGCCCATGACCAAAACAAGTTTTCACATACAAATTTACTAAGAAACTCTGGAAAAAGCATCATACTGTATGTTTTTTCCCCAACAGATGAAAACAAATCATATCTAAATTGTTTCATTCATTAACAACTGCTCAGAAAGCCTGTTATCAAGCTATAGAAAAAATGCAGTAATAGCTTCTAATACATTAATTTCATTAACACCTTTTCAATTGTATATGTTCATCAGTCATTTTTAACAGATTCATAAATTGGAGATTTTTCTGCATTACTCCTATGAAACCTGTTTTTATGCTACATTTGTTCACTGCACCCATTTTGAGCTTTTACAAGATTATGAGACTGAGTCACAAACTGAACAAAGTTCCATATTTACAACTAAATTCCTTGGTTGTTTTGGTCATTTACGCAAAATGCCCCGTTCAGTGCCACCTGTTCAGACTGAATCTTGTTCAGACTCATTCAGTAAAGGGGGAGTGTTCATTTACTATGTCCAACCAATGATATTGCGCCTTCACAGCCTGCACTCCAATGCTTTTTGAAGGCTAGAAAAGCAGATACAGACTTAAGTTGGTCATAATGCTAAGAGTAAGGCCGCCTGCACTGCAGAGGCCTAGGGAGGTCCTGCCAGCAGTTACATCATGATGATGCATGATGACAGTAACAGGACGGTGACAAATGAGAAAAAACAAACAAACAAAAGTGAAATGCCACTGTATGCACCCTCTTCACCATTCAGCTCTCCTCCAGCTGCTGTACATAGCAGATGAGGAAAGCTGGGAGAAAGGGGGAATTACATTATTGGCAAAGTGTCATGACAAATTGATTTTCTCAATTAAAGCCGAGACAATGGACAAGAAATAACAGGTTGGCCGTTTCTCTCTCCAAATGGGGCCATTTTCTTTTTTCCTTCACAGATCAGCGGAAAAGAGTCATTAGGAGTCCACATGGTAACAGAGAGAGAGAGAGAGAAAAGGAGGGAGAAACTGGTGCAAAGGCTCATTTTAAGCACACAGGGGGACTGTAGTGTCCCTGGCCTCTCATTCTTCAAGACCACAGTGTGAATGTCTCCACCGTCACATGCAGCATATCCTTCAAGCGAGCAGTCACCCGTTCAGACCGACTTAGAGAGAGCTTTGACATTGGAGCATTTATGACTGCACCTGACCACATCATCAATCAGCGCTGGCCCCCGGTTCAGTTTTCCCCTCATTTCTAATTTTGTCTAGGATAAATGTTTTAAGCAAATGACAAATGTTACAGAAATTAATCTATTTCCCTCTGAAGAATTTGAAATTAATTAGTGGCTTTGGTTTAATTTATTCCTTTCTTGTGCCATTAAGACTTTCAGAATGAGAACTTGAACGGTTTTAAGGCCCAAGAAAAGAATGTGGACCATTTTCTCTTGGTGTGTTAATTAAATTGGGGCATTAAAAGACGTGATATACCTGATTAAAGTCAGATTAATAAGTCTTCCTCGCAGTTTTGACATTTTAAAATAATTAACTTTTATTTGATCGTCATTTATTCATTTATTTATTTAATTAGATAAGTGTTGCTAAAAATATATTAAAAATAATGATGGATTTTGGTTTTACAGGCATTCTCCCTATCTATAGTTGAAATAAAATGCTTCAGCTTTAAATTGAAGTTATGCAAACTGATTAATTCAGCTAAAGGAATACTATTTAGCCTTTTCAACTTAAAATAAATAAATAATAATAATAATTAGATAAAATTGAACTTAAGCACCTTAAATTTATCAAATACATCTAGGAGATCTGAAACTAATAGCATCCTCTTCTGCTTGCCAAAGTTTAAAGACCACAGACCTGAGACTCTGACATTTAAATAGGATCAATATATAAACTGGCTTTCTGTCCAGCATTCTCCGAGACCTGACATTAAGGAGAAGTCTTGTGTAATTCTTGGCCAAAAATCCCTCAGCTCCCATCTTAGTTCCGGAGAAATGCAGCGGACTAAATGAAAAGCTTGAAAGAAATGTACTAATATCCATCCTTCAATGATATTCTGAAGTAGTTTGAGACATGAGGCAGACTAATACACTTCTCACAAGTGAATGCAAACTCACAGTCACCAGTTGCAATCAAATACAAATTGCTTAACTCCACAGCAGGCATTTATTCTGTTTAGCTCTGTGTCAAAATCTATTTTTAATCTTTAATTTTCTGTACTTTCACCACAGAGACCAAAACTAATCTAATGAGTTGACTTTATAGGAGCAGCCTTACAAAGAACTTTGCATGTAATTGCATGCTAATCGAGTTTCTTATTCTTGATTGTTTGTTTAGTTTCTTGTATTGTATTGTATTGTTTACCTTGCGGTTTTGACCTCTCATAATAAGCATGCTTGGAGAGAGTGATGAAGACAGAGTGAAACTGTAAAGGAGAAGCAGTTGTGTTAAGTATGTTATGTTTAGTTCTATGACAACCTACTTACAGCAAAACAGAAGTTTTAGAGAAATAAATACAGAGACTAAATTAAACAAATTAATTTCAGTCTTGTATTGCCAAACCTAGACTAAATAGCATAAGATTTGATCAATATGGTATCTTATTCTGGTCAAGAACTGCCAGTTATTTTGTTTGTTTGTTGTTTTGTGTCGTTTAGGGGTTGATCTGAAATAGAGTAATGAACCAGTGTGGCATTTTTAATTTTTAAATAAATAAAGCTTTGCAAATCAGATTATCTTATATTCCACTCAAATCAGATCTTGCCAGATGCTTTCCGGTTTTGTGTGCAATATGAAATACAGACAGTGGACAGACTGTGGGCGTTCCGTGGAGTGTCATCTGAAGCTGAGACTAGGTGAAATGTTGATTCATTATTTCTATATTTGATGTGATTGATTAGGGTGATTTAATCACAGATGCTCACTTTTCTTTATCCTATTGATTTATCCTGCTCAAAATGGTCTTTTGGAGGCAATTTACCTCTACAAATCTCTTACTTAAATTGCAATTTGGAGAACTGGCAATTCTTATATGATAATTCATAATTTAGTTCAATTTCATATTGACGTGACAGAAAGCAATGGGGCGAAGAGACAAAGAGAATAAAAAAGGACCAATGAAAAGGACTGATAACCTACAAAATGAGCCTTTCCCAACCATGTTCATATAACCCTAATGACAATGATGAGGGGACATCTCATCTCAGGATCTTACAGGCAAACACTCTTAAGAACAACAACACTATTATCTAAAAATAACATTTCAGATAACCTCATCCCAATGGGCATGTGAAAACAAAATATAAACTGGCAGGTCACTTTGCATGTCTGCCAGACAGTCTCTTTTTGTCTAATTTGGTTGGCCAGAGCACTCTGCAATATGGACCAGACTTCATAGACTATAAATAGACTGGAGAATAGATGTTGTTCACAAAGGCATGATATGATATCATCTTGTGCATATGCTCTGTGAATTAAGTATGCCTTTTGTGACTCTTTGGAAAATAGGATTTTGATAAGCGGAAGCTTCTTGGGAAAGCTAACCTGATACATTTACTCTGTCAAGCTACTGTAGGTTACAGTACTGAGCTCATATTAAACGTTATGAAACAAAATCCTACCCTTAAAAGAGTAGTTTACTCAAAATGTTGTCATAATTTACTCATGTTGTTTCAAAACTACAAAATGCAAAATCACAATAAAATGGTCATTAAAATGGTCAAGACTCAATTAGATCAATTCATATACTCAAACAGATTATTGTAAGTCATAACAACTTACCATCACCCTTCAGGTAATGTATTCGACATATCCAGTGAATTCCCACAAAGCAGATGTGTCTAAAAATGGGGCCGAATCACCACTTTACCTGTCACAAATAGAAACAAAGCACGATGATCACCAATTGTCTGACCACCATCAGATGTCCAGACGGGAGAAATGCACTTGGGCTCAGAGGTAACCCAAATAAAACTCTAAAAACGATGCGAAACCTTTGATAAGTGCTCAACTGGGATGCAGCTGTCAGGAAGATAAATACCTAGTGTGGAGGAGGCTTTCATTAATATAACAACCTCACTGGTGGCTGTCAAAAAGACTGCACAAAGTTTTTGGGCAGAGAAACAGTCCACGGTCCCCTCCTGCAGCGTGATTAAGGCTCTCTTATGTTTAAACAGAGCTTCCAGCTTAGCTAATATATTGGTGTCTCCAGAGACAATTACAAAGACGCAATTAACTGCTGAAGTACATTAGTCATCACGTGCCATGCAATCTCATGGAGAAACCATTTTATCTTCAAACAGACAATTGTCCTGCCATTGTCAAACAATGATTAATGCTTGCCTAAATGCGAATGTTGTCAAGCTGAATGTGATTTGAATATTTTGAAGGTTTTGAAAAACAGTTGAAATATTGGGGGGGGGGCAGGTATGTTATTGACATCTTTGCATTCTCTCCATTCTCCATTGATTTTGGGGGGGAAATATATGAACATAATAATTATTTACATTTTAAAGATAATAACGATATATGAGATATCAATATAGATTTTGTTTGATTGCGAAAAACTAAAAAAATCCAGATCCCTGTGTGTTTCAAACAAAATCCTATACCCTTAAAAGAGTAGTTTACCCCAAATTTTGTCATAATTTACTCATGTTGTTCCAAAACTACACCAAACAATGAAAAAGAATGTGCAATAACAAAATAAAACGCAAAATCACAATAAAATGATCATAAAAACAATTATCTGATAAATGTAGGCACATCACTGGAGTAATAAAATATATTATAGATACAGTATGGTCTTCTTAAAACAAACAAACAACCACACAAGAATAATGAAATATAATGCCTAAGTCAAAGGCTCTTAGTTTATTAACATTAGTTTATTTGTCCTACTAGAAATTAATAGAATGTATCGGCTTCAATATATCAGCCTATTTTAAAGGGCTGATGCCAATAAAACAGTATTAAAAACTCACATTTGCTTGCCAATACTGATATGATCGCATATAAATGTCTCATGCATGCAGAATGGATTTACACATAATGGTTAAAACACAATTTGTGGCTGAAAGCATGCTAAAATTACTGGTCACACTTTATTTTAGAGTCCAATTTTCACTATTAACCAACCATTAAATACGACTTTTGCCTCAATAAACTCGTAATTTGCTGATTATTAATAGTAAGGTAGTTATTAATTTTAGGTACAGTATTGGGTAGGATTATGGACATAGAATATGGTCATTCAGAATATGTGCTTTATAAGTACTAATAAACAGCCAATATATTAATAATAGGCATGCTAATAAGCAACTATAGTTAATAGTGAGAATTGGTCCCTATACTAAAGTGTTACCAAATTACTAAAAAAAAATGTTTTTAGAAATAAACACACAAGGGATTTCTGTGGAAATCCGCTGAGTTTTCTGCTGAGTTCTGGATACAGATTCAGTCTGGGCTTGGAAAAATCTGAAGAGCCGTGCTGCACAACACTAAATCACCCAACCATCAGTTTCCAACACAAGGGCACGTCCTTGGTGCTATCTTGAGCCAGATGTACAGTTGAACTCACACAATACCCTTTCTGTACAATAAATGATTGGGTTTCATTTGGTACGTGAACTTCCTTGCAGTGCAGGAAAAAGAAAAAAACAAAAACATCAGGAAGACATAAACATTTCACAAGAAGCAACACTAAAAATAAAACCAACACTCTTCATTGTCTATCCATGTTTACATTATTAACCTGAAAGTTTGTATTTGGTAACCCTTCTCTAACCTTGTGTTTACTTTCTTTGTGTGTTAAGCCATACTCTGGCTACCTGAGGAAAATACGTTCTACTCACCGCAAATGCAGGGGCGCTAAGAAGCAAAGTGGGGTCTGCATTTATGTATAAAGTGTACAGTTTATCTGACAGTTTTTAAAATCAAATCTGCTAAAACAGCAGACATACACACACACACTAAATTTTAAATGTTGCAAGAAAAAATAACAAGCCTACAGCTATACTAACAATTTGTATTTCTTGAAAGAGTAAATGTTTATTGTGATTATAATTACTATCAAATGATACTTGTATTGACATTAGTGTCTATAATCATATTTCTGCTTTATATGCCACCGTTTTCTAAGAGCCATAAGCAGCCATGAGGCAGTGCATTAAAGTGATTTTACCACGGCCTCTTGTGGCATGTTGCATAAATATTTTAGCTAGATGAACCCTCAGCGCCTGTCGCAATAATGTAACCTCAAAACCTCTGAATAATATCATCATGCTTGGTTTCCCAAGAAAACATGCTGTCCACTTCCTTCTGTATAATCTTCAGCTATTACTACTGATCCTTCCCAGAAAACAACTATCTTGAGACCCTCTTTGGCCTAAATGTAGATTCAAAGCCAGTAATTCGGGCTTGAGCTCTCCGACAGCGCTGTGAGAGGAGCTAATTTTTCTTAATCATCCCCTCCGCCACACACGTCATGCTTTAAGCAATCACAGACCTTTGAGGCCAGCAAACTTTGAAGTTTGTCAGAAGCTGCAAGACCAGGCTGGTGCTAATTAAACAGGAGACACGGATGCAAAAATCAGTTTAGTAACACTTTATTTTACAGTGTCCTTGTTGCACGTTACATATACTTACTGTGGTAATAACCCTAACCCTATAGTAAGCTTTTTTTTGTTTTGTTTTTTTGTCCATGTTCAGCTGTAAGTATATGTTTTACTACCACAATGATCTTAAAACCAAGCATTTAAATATCATCTTACTATATTATTGAGAGGGATAATAAAAAATGTGTTAGTAATGACAGCTTACAGTATATTTATATGCAGTTCACATATGTAGTCTGCTATAAGGTTATATCATCTACATTTTATGTATTTATTTTTTATATATAAATTATAATTATTTATTTATTTGCATGCTTAGAATTCCATATGTTTTGGCCATATGAATAATAACAACTGCACAAAATTGCTTATTTTTTGCTCACTGAATTAAATTGAGTTGTTTTTCCCTCTTCTTGAGTATCAGCTTCATATTCTCACTAAACCATACTATTGTGTATGAACCATAAAAGCCTGATGGATTATATAATAAAACACATATCTAAACTTTTTATTATTATTATTTTTATTTTTTAATGATTTTGTCTAAAGGTTCCATTTCAAAATGGTTAATCTGTTCCATTTCAAAAATTGCTTGGAGGAGCCACAGTGCTGTTTTATTTTGTTGACGGGATGCTTCTAGCGGCAGTGAATAATGAGGAGAGCTGCAGGGTCAGTGTGGTGAGGGGGATATGTGTGGGTACTGATGGTCACCCATACCTCATCTGATGAGCTGCTGCAGTATGCAAATGAGCGACAGGATCAGGCTGTGATGGGCAGCACCGTGGTTTTGCTCTCAGCCTCAGGCAGCACACCCACAGACCGCCCACAGTCCGTTCACTGACCAGCTGCATGCATATTGAACACAAAAATTATACTTCATATATTTTCAAATATATTACATTTCCAGTCACTTTACATGTCGGTCAGACTGTCTCATTCTGTCTCAAGTGGGCTGCTCTTGGACAGAATAAGCTGCAATTTGGACTAGACTTCATGCAGCAAGTCCAAAGTCAGGCTGTGTGAGCAAATCATGGTCTTGACTCTCTGGTTATCTCTGGTTCGTTCTGGCTCTCTCTTTCACAGAGTCTGTAACATACACACAAACCTCATTCCTGAATCTACACTCACTATTGCCCATTTCTGCATACACCTGGATTCCTGGATGCAGGAGACAGAGGGAGCTATGTACCTGTGCCTGGTGTTCAAACATGCTTGCAGCACTAGAGCTAATCATGGTGACACTGGGTGAATCCATTCCCCACAGTCAGCTGGCGACTGGCCCAGCTCAGGGAAGCTTTCATCCATCATGGCTAGTCCGAGTAGACATACGTGGAGCGAGAACAAAAAGCTAAAGACTGCGAACATCTGCTGATCAAACCAAACTGCATCTGTTGAACAAGCACAACAAGGGAAAACATACATTACACGTGTAAATTAAAATATATATGCTTCACTTGTTTGGCTCATGTTTGGAGGATCAAAAAAATAAATAATAAAAAATAATAATAAATAAAAATAAAAAATGTGAATAGATATGAATATGAATAGATCATTTGTAAATGGTAATGTTACATAACAAGAAATTATATCAGATGTACCATTTGTAACATTTAATTTAGGCTAAAATATAATGTTTCTAGTTATTTAAAATATACGTTAACATCACATTTACCAGTATACATTCTAAAAAAATCCGTAAAAATAGGGCACAATGTATTGTATATAATTTGCCTTTTTTTTTTTCTTTTTTTTTTGAATTTTGAATTTTGCATTGCATTGTGTTTTAGAGTTGTCCTGGCAGATTATCTTTCTTCTTTTTTTATATATATTTATTGTGTTTTACACACACACACACACACACACACATATACGTATGTGTATATATATATTAGTGCTGTCAAACGATTAATCGCATCCAAAATAAAAGTTTTTGTTTCCATAATATATGTATGTGTAATGTGTATATTTATTATGTATATAGAAATACAAACACATGCATGTATATATTTAAGAAAAATATGTTATGTTTATATATTAAATATATTTATTTATACTACGGGGCCTTTGAATGCTTGAATCTGATTGGCTGACAAACGTTCTAAGGTGTGCAATTATTTTCAGGGAAACGCACGGCGAACGTAGTTCCAGGCCGCTCTCGACCGCTTTACAGTTCCGTATCACTTCGCCAAATGATTTCAGTTATTTCAAAAGGTATTACAACAGCAATACAACCAAAACCAACAAGACACTGGCCAAATACATAAATATAGTAAGCAATGGGATAAAAACGGCAGATCATTTGCATGTTTTGCCACAAAATTACGTTTTATTATGTAGCTTACGTACAGCACATACTCTATTTCTCCCGCTCTCTCTCCCTTACAGACACACACAGTTTACACACATGAAAACATACGCGCTAATGTTGTTAGCGCTGCTCTGACGACGTCAGTAAATAGTTTAGCAACTTAAAAGTACATGACATTTCTCACAAGCGAAGCGAGGTAACAACGGCACTGTTCGTGAGGAAGGTGAACTTAAAGTTTCACTAGTAGGGATGCTGCTGCCGAACACTGATGAGAGACAGACTCAGAGAGGTAGGCTAATTCACTCACTCACTCACTCACTCACTCACTCACTCTCTCTCTCAACTTAGTTATTATAGCTGCATTTGTCTGTTATCAACGGCTCAAGCCTCAGTTACTAGAATGACGTTTTGGAATTAGCAATGGAGGCGATGGATGAGATGCGGAAGAAATAATCCTACTCACAATAGCGATTTAAAGGGATAGTTCACCCAAGAATGAAAATTCTGTCATTTACTCACCCTCATGTAGTTCCAAACCTGTATGAATGTCTTTGTTCTGCTGGACACAAAGGAAGATATTCTGAAGAATGTGGGAAACAGAGCAGTTCTGCGGCACCATTGACTTCCATAGTATTTTTTTTTCCTACTATGGAAGTCAATGGTGCCCCAAAACAGCCTGGTTACAAACTTTCTTCAAAATATCTTCCTTTGTGTTCGGCAGAACAAAGAAATTCATACAGGTTTGGAACTACTTGAGGGTGAGTAAATGATGACAGTATTTTCATTTTTGGGTGAACTATCCCTTTAAGTACCAAAACAAACAAACTCCGCTTAGCGTCGTGGCCGCATCAGTGAGTGAGCATTATTTTTCTAATAATTGAGTGAGTATATACATTATTTTTCAAAATATATATTGTATGTGTATGTATTTATATAATAATTAAAAGTACACATACATATATTTTGTAAACAAAAACTTTTATTTAGGATGGATCGTTTGACAGCACTAATATATATATATATATATATATATATAGTTATTTCACATTAATTCATAGAAAATTATACAATCTATTAGATTAAAATTACTTAAACAGCCTATAAAAATATTTTAGAAGAAAATATGGCACTTTTGCAGAACTCTTCATATATATATATATATATATATATATAATATAAATATATCAAAAAATGTCCAACATATAACCAGATACACTGTTTTTGTAAATATTTTCAAATAAAATATATAGAAAGCCAACAGACCCAACATTGACATATATGTTATTCTGTGTAATTATTTATGAAAATAGTTCAAAATAATAGCAGTGTGGAGTTTAATTAGAGGTAAATATTCTGTGAAAAAATCAAACAAACCCTTATTTAAGGACGAAGGCAGCAGAACTGTGCACACTGAGTAAAATGGGTCGTCCAGACACATACGTATATAAAAATTTTAGAGAGGGGAAAACATATAAACAAAAACTAAGATTTCAAATGCTTTAAAATGGCAACCAAAACCAGAAAGAGGATGGAAAACTATCATCGTGGATCGAAGAATGCCAAAACAGACTCACTAATATCAAAGAAATATATACAGTAACAATTACGCCTATATATCAGCAAGAAGCCCCCGCAAATATATGAAGATATGCCAAAGAACGGATATAAAGAGAAATGGCACAATATATATAGTTAGGGGCCGCAGACATTTCAAACACATCAAGCCACAGTAACTGTGAAGACAGTGCATAGAAAATGTTTCTCATACTACCTACCTCGCATACATGGATCATGCTATTAAAGAGATGTTGCCTTTGCCGAAGAGGAAATGCCCTGGAAATGGGTGTTTCAACAAGACAACAACCCCAAACACACTGAACATCTCCAGACCAACAAGAAACATGGAGGAGCCCCTGACCTTAATCCAATAAAAACTTGTGGGGTGCTCAAAAATGCTGTTTTAGAAGAAAATGTTCATCGTCCTGGGCTGGAATACCTGTCACAAGGGCAGACTTTGTGAAGCATCTGAACTCTTCATATATATATATATATATACGGTATGTTTGGCTTTGTATGCAGACATATTGAACAGCCATTCCTTTTTCTTACTTTCTGTAAATAATAATTTGCTAAATCTTTTTCATATTTTGATTTAGAATAGAATGTGATGTTCCCAATGCATTTGTGTGTGAAGTAAAAGTTATTATAAGGATTTTGAGCTTTACTCGCTTTTTTAAACACACTGCTATTATTTTGAACACAACTGTATATATATATATATATGTATATATATATATATATGCATACATTAACATTTCGATTTTATGTGTGTGTGTATGCATATGTTATATAAATACATATTTATTAAAAGGTTTAATAACTTAGTTTAATCTTGCCTGATAAAATGCTCATTTTTGAAGAAAATTTCAAACAGCACTTAGAGGCTTTTGCATCTGAACTCTTCATATAGACATTAACATTTAGCAATGATCTAGTTTTCGTAGTATAGAAAGAAAGATGGAGGAGCTTGACTTTGTGGGTGAGTGGTCTAAATGTGTTTCACAGACACACACAGGGGCTGAAGTCTTCAAGGGTGAAAGGAGCAACAAGAAAGAGCATTTGTGTCACCAAACACAGGCAATAATAGAGGCCATGGATCAGTGGCCGCTTTCCCCCACCGCGCGGCTGCTGCATCACATTCTATCTGGCCCTTTTATCTGCACTTTTATTTAGCTTTATTGAGCATGGCGGCAGCAAAACGCGCCTCTCTAACAATGCACTGTTGGAATCATTCCGCACAACACCACTTCGTCATGTAAACTGACAGTTTTTATATTACTCCATGTCCTTGCTTTGTCTTAGAAAACCCATGCTATTGGAGAGCACAGTCGAGTCACAGAATCACTAAAGCGGGCTCATCTCAAGCCGGGGGGAAATGTCTGCAACGAGACCCCTCCAGCTGCAGACACATCATTTTAAAAGGGTGTCCTGGTAAAAGCTTTTCACATTACATGAAGAGGATCCCATTAAATGGCATGATGGCTTTAACACCTAGCAGACTGTTTCAACGCTTGGGACTGTGGTGCTGTCGAAAGTGAGGGAGATGCCAGGTACAAAGTCTTTCAATTAACCCCAGACCTGTTTCTCTTTAACCGTGTGGCTCTTGGCTGACCTTATACTGAGTTATAGCACTATGAAACTGACAGGGTTGTGAAAATATGGCCTGCCTCGGGACACTGAGGCTTTTGACTAATCTTTAGCAGGCAAGAGCGGCAATAATTGGGGGTGTCAAGATTAGGCAGTGAGAAATGATGCAGTCCCTCAAATGTCCCATCTTGATGAAAGAGGAAAGGCGTACTGTAAGAGGAATGGACAGCTGACCACCAGGCTCAGTATGAAGTGCAAAATGATGACAAGACCTTCCCCAAAAAACTTTAAATGTCATTTGAGGTTCACACATGCTCCAGTTTGAAACTACATACAAAAATGCAGTTGCAGTAGACATTAGGGTACAACAGGGCTAAAGGCCCACCTTAAAGGGGTGGTTGACACTGTTGCCAACTCTCGCGAGACAAATAAGCAACCACAGCTTCAAAAACAAGCCCAATATTTTTTTTATGATTTATTATTTATTAACAATTATTTATAACTAATAAATGAGCCTGCAACTTATTAAACTGAAACCACTCTTTTATCTGAAAAGCAAAAACAGAAGCTATTTTACAAAAATCAGCAAACAGCAACAAAACTCATCTCCAATCACCTGTGAGCAGAATAGGATTGGAGCTTCAAAGGAGAGCTGTAACATAGCCACATATTTATAGCCTAAAATATAGAGGGGCCATTCTATGGAAATGTAATTTCCCCACAGCCATATACAGCGGGAACGTGCTTTATTTTGAGGTCAAAAACAGGTTTTTCTACCATTTAAAATAAAATAATGTATACATAACTATCAAATAAATGACATAAAAAACAAAATGCCAAATAAATATTATAGACAAATACATATAAAAAATATTATATTAAATATTATATTAAATTATAATATATATTATATTAAAAAATAAAATATATTATAATATTATTTAAAAAAATATTATAAATCATTATAAAATCATTAAGCTGTCATTGATGTGTATTCATGAAGTCAAAAGGTAATCTAATAATGTGGTCTAAGTTTAAATGTTAAAAAAAGAAATACATTTTAAGACATCTTGCCATACCAGGCTATTCGAACCAAATGTATTTACTCTTAGTATTAGGACATGGCTACTTGTTTTTTTTATTACAGCCCGTGATAATTAATACATTACAAAAACATTGTAAAAAATTAGTCTAAAAGAAAGTCACCCCACTCCTCTACGTCTACTTCTGTCATCGCTTGGATTACAGCGTCACGCGCCTTCTTTTTGAATGTGATTTTTTCTCCAATGAGGGGGCAGAACATATGACAAATTACTCTACAGCACTTATATTATTGCACTGGTTGGCTATTAACTGCAAGCAGACAGAGTGTCAATCGATGCATTGGAGAATATGGCGAACATAAATAAAGAAACAAAGTCGCTTGTCAGATTTCCCTAACAAGCAACCATATTTTTTTAAATAAGCCCAAAAAACCGCAACTTTACAAAAAAGAAGCCCAAAATCACGTATAATACACGGACTTGGCAACTGTGGTGGTTGACTGTTTTTTTTTCTAGGCTTGATTGTGTTTATGGGGTGCAGTCAAACATGTGTTCATGCTTAGTTAAAAAAAAAAAACGCATTATTTTTCACATAATTTACATTTATTCCGCACCTCTCTGTCCCTTCTCTGATAAACGCCCTGATTATATCCTGGTTTTATGAAGCCCCTCCCTCAGAAATACATGATGGGCTCTGATTGGTTAGCTGGTCCAGTGTGTTGTGATTCGCTAAACCACCTCTACTGCGCGTCTGAACATCCCACCCCTCAGCTAAGCGGCATGTGCTCCAGTTGTATTGTAAACAATGGCATCGTCTATTTTACTTATCAATTTGAGCCCGAATGAGACACAGAGGATATTAGTGAAGAGGATCGCGCAGAACCTGTGCAAGCACAGCTTTTAATGGTATGTTTTTTTTTGTCGACCTTCCAGCATGTTATCAGCGTTCAGTTCAAAAGCCAGCATCTCTGATGGTATGGTGGTGCATAAGTGCAGCTTGCATGTGTTTTGGAAGGCACTATGAATGCTGAAAGGTATATAAAAGGTTTAGAGCAACATATGCTCCCCTCCAGACGACGTGTATTTCAGCAGGACAATACAAAACTACATACTGCAGCTATTACAACAGCATGGCTTCGTAGTAGAAGAGTCCGGGTGCTGAATTGGCCTGCCAGCAGTCCAGATCATTCACCTATAGAGAACATTTGGCGCATCATTAAACGAAAAATGCGTCAAAGACAACCACAAACTCTTCAGCAGCTGGAAACCTATATCAGGCAAGAATGGGAACAAATTCCAACACCAAAACTCCAGAAACTCATAACCTCGATGCCCAGACGTCTTCAAACTGTTTTGAAAAGAAGAGGAGATCCAACTATTTTGAGACCTGTAGCAGGCATCAAATTTGAAATGAGCTCATTTTGTGCATAAAATTTTAAAATTTCTCAGTTTAAACATGTGTTATGTTATATATGTTCTGTTGTGAATAAAATGTTGGCTCATGTGATTTGAAATTATTTTAGTTTTCATTTTATTCAAATTTAAAAAACGTTCCAACATTTCCGGATTTTGGGTTGTACATAAGTAACCAGGACACTGTAAAATACAGTGTTATACCCAAATTGTTATTGTGCCAAAACTAGTTGGACGGAGGCCATTTGTGAATAGTTATTTCACTTTGTTATAACACTTTGATATCCAGGAAACTTTCTAGATTTAATTCACCCTGTGTGGCTTTTGCTGTAAGTTTCAGCTCCATGTCCTGTTAGCCCCAGCGCTCTTTTTTTCATTCTGTATTTAGCTTCATATATTTATATTTAATCTTGACTTGTCTAGTCCCTAGTCCCTGAGAGTAACTTCCCCTCAAGCATCTCTGTAGGGATGGTGTTCTTAGTATCCTGTGTTGTGTTACACTTGTACTGAGTACAGAGGGTAGCAATAAGTCCAAAAATGTATCTTCCTCTAGTCAGTCAATAAAATCCTCCTCTAAAAATGTTAAGTCTCTCAGATGCCTGTGGCAAAACTGAAATTCAAATGTGATATGAAGATTTTTGTTTTGACAGATTTTTTTTTTCTTTGCTGTTTTTGTAAACAAGGATTTCTCTGCCACCCATCTGTACAAAGCAGATTTCTAAAAAGTACATGCTGTCTCTGTACATCTCTACCTCTATCGTCGAAAGCTGAAGATAATTTGGTGGTCTTAAAAAAATAAGGACTTGTAAATAGATTAAATTACATTTTAAAATACTCACAATCAGACTACCGTTACGTTTTTATGGATTACATGATTACATATTATTTACAAACTAGCATAAAATCGACTAATAATTTATTGATTCTCCCGAATTCCTCTTTTTCATATTTTAAATGTTCCTTTCTAAAATAGCCTAGTGCTTATATACACTCAGAAAGTCTTCCAATTTTGTGGAAATTCACACAGAGACCAGTCATTAGTCAGGTGGCTACACAGCATTTGACCACTGGTCTTACAAAAATAATTTTAGTTTTAAGAAGTATTTCAACATTGCATCAAATACTGATGAACAAATCAATTTTTATTTGAATTACCACTCAGTTGGTTAGTTTAACATGTATTACTTTTGTTTGTCTTTCAAACACATTAAACTGCACTAATTCACATATTAACTAACATTTTTGTCATCTGATCCTCTTTGACCTAATATATTTTATATGAGTATATCCCTGAGATTTAAAATGAATATTTTCATAATGAATTGTCACATTTGCATGTCCATGGCTCTCTGATGTTGGTTATGGTCACATGACATGCAGGTAAACTATTTCATTTGTTCAGTAAGTGCTTTATTTTGATTATTTTTAAAATTATTTGTTTTAATTTAACATTTTAATTAATTATCAGCTTTTCATTGAACACATAAATCCTCTGCAGTTCCTTCACAAACCCAGTTTGAAAAAATAACAAATGGTTTTATAACAACAAATGGAATATATTTTCTTACTCTTTGTATTTTTATATCAAGATTATCTTATTTAATTCAATGTGAAAATGAGATAGGTCAAAAGTAATCTAAAAATAATCTAAAAGTAGTCTGATTATATTACATAAAATGTGTAATGTAATGGATTATGTTACTAACTACATTTTTTGTCATGTAATTTGGAATCCATAACGGATTACAATTTGTAAGTAATCTACCCAGCTTTGGAAACCAAGTGGCATTTCTAAACACATTTCTCAAACAGATCAAAATCAAGGATAAAAAAACAAAACAAAACAGTATTTGGACACCTTCTGGTTGTCAAACTTAGTGGAGCATGTTGTCCATCATAATAAATATGGAACTATAACTGTGGGTGGTCTGCTAGGACACCTGTTTGTGACCAGTTGGTAAGTAATTGCAAAAATAAACTTATTTTTTATATGTCACTTGGTTTGTTGTTATCCAATGCAATGCAATTTATACATTCATTCATCAGGTGTGTTTTAGCACTAATACTTTTTGAGGCCGCGATGTGTGACCTGTATTATCAGTATGAGTTATTTACTTCAGAGATAATTTATGTCTGTCAAATCAAGGGTGAATACGTATTGTGCCAACTTGTCTAATTATGGAGTGCAAACAAATAAAAGACAGACAAACAGATAAAAATGTTGAACCCTGTGATTATAAAACAAAGAAGAGCAAGCCATTTTCCACATTTCCTCTTTAACTGAATCCCATGGCAGATGTCAGCACTGCCCAACTTTATAACTGTCATGTGCAATTAAACTAACAGCATTAGATCCACGTGCCATGCTGTCTCTTATACTACTAGATACAAGTTTTTTTTTTTGCCTTTATTCCATCAGTATTCATGGATGGTTAATTCTGAGAGACAAGAGGCACATTTGGCTATTAATAAAAGAAAGCTTTTTGGAATCATGTCAGACAGAGACAACCACTCCAAATCTATTTGGCTGCAGTGTGTTGGCTTGTGAATAGATATTATTATAGAAAGGTGATTTTGGTGTCATAAAGACAAATGTCTTGGCAATTACAGACATGGCCATTTGTAGAATACAACTTAACACCCCCTGAGCCAAACATTTCAGAGCGCAAAAAGTGCATTCTGAATGCTGTTTGCAAAATGTAAGCTGTGTGGGGAGATACTAGATGTGTAATTTAGCAGAGTTAATAAATAATTCTGTTTATAATGAATTATGAATAACTCCTTTATCTACTTAACTATTTTACTAGACCTTATTTATGGTATGGTAAACACGCTGTTTATACATCAAACACCTGTACATCATAGTATAATTCAATATTCATTCAGTAATAAATAATTTGTACCTTAGTTTACAAATTAAAGACATACCAGCTGTTAAATATGCAATGTGAATATCTGATTATTATTTTTAACCCCTTTCAGATTCAAATTGTGTTCCAAGGACAACAGATTCATCCATTGCTTTTATGAATTACATGTAGCATGTTGTATTCTGCATATTGCATACAACGAGACAAAACTGTCCATTTCAAACTTTCTTTAAAAAAAAAGAAATGACTCATAGATTGACTTGGCAACATCCAATCTAATTCTCCATTGAGACTGGGTAAAAACTATGATAAAACACCAGAGAAAAGTGATGTCCATTGGAATGGACACTGGGTCTGGATGGGCTAAATAGTGATGTGTTTTCAGAAAATATCTAACAAATAAGGCCCCTAAGTAGGGTCATTAAGTCATAGTGGTGATTGCAGCTGCCTACATGCAGTAGAAGCATAAGTTCTCAAACACTCAACATCTCTTCAGAAATAATAGCCATGTACTGCTGTATTTCAGATGTTTCTGAGAAATGTTTACTTGACCCCACCACCCTGTTGGTGGCCTGAAGCTATAACTTCAACACACTGTTTTCATTCAGTATTTTTCTTATAAGAGCAGAAGGCTTGTGTACACTGTTCTTGTGTTTCACTAAACCTCAGGCTGTTAAATTGTCTTTTACAATCACCTCCCCACACACAAGAAGGAAATTCTGTAGGCTCTTGGGAGATAAGGAGCTTTCCTTTCTTAAAGAACATCTTGTGAACAAAACAAGATAACAAGGTCATCATACGTGCTAGTTGTGCTTTAACTTCATTGTCTGGAGGCACAATTCAAGCACACAGTATAGTTAAAACAAAAACAAACACATTATGAATGTTCCAGGGCTTTCACCAATATGTTATCACACATGTAATGGCCTGATGTTATGATAGCAAAAAAAAAAATTGGATGGTATATCACTATCATTCGCATGTTCAAGCAAACATGTTAAGATATATTATATGTACATGTATTATATGCCAAGAAGGTTCCTATATTGTGTTTAACATATTTTTCATTACTATAGTTTGAAGAAAGTTAATCTAGTGGAAAAGATCCTTTCTTTTCTCATCTCTTTTTTTCAGCCTTTTTTTGATATTTACACAGTATTGGCTATACGCATCATTATTTAAATGAAAGGAAATTAATTCACAAGCAAAATCAGTGAAAGAACACAGAGACATGTCTAGGGTCTTGAAGATGTCTGAGAAATAACAATATCTGAATTGCTAATAGAATCTCCTTGAATTAAAGGTATTAAAACGAAAGAACAGTCCAAGGGGCTAAAAGCAGTTATGCTGTTTCTTAAGTGTTGCATTTGCTGGGTTTTATGAATAACTCTATTGTCTCTTGTTTGTTTAGTGTTTCGTAGACAATGCTAAATTCCTCACCTTAATCCAGGAAAAAGGAGTGTCACATACACTCCCCCCCCACTTAGATTAAGGCTGAACATTAAAAAATAGCATTGATAGAAAAATGGCAATGACATTCTGTTTGAAAGACTCTGAAATGAGTAACGCGGAATGACTGGGTTTGTAAATGCCTGAATACAATGCAGACCAACAAGCAGCCAATCAATACTAGTCAGGTTAAAATTTTAACAAAAAAAAAAGTACAATCCATTAAAGTCAGGTTATGTAACATATGACAAGCAATGAATAGGAAAATCGTTGCACTGCCATATTGCATACTGGTTCAGTTTCATTATTATGTTAGCACAATTGATAAAGAATTAGCCTGTGGCTGTAAAAGGCATCGATTTAATTAGAGTGGTTTCTGTGCCTACTAAACTATGCACTATATTTCTACCATTCTATTTTGCTAAAAGTATTTATTTATATAAAAATAATTAAATGCTTTTAATGTGAATTAAATTTGCATTTATTTTACTTTTACAGGCTGAGAGATCCAGAGCAAAAGCATGCCAATGAAAAGGAGAATCCTGATTTAAATTCTGCCCAGGGCACTTTCTTTGACAGCTGTCATTGTGCTCAAAAAGCTTTCAGTTTAACTGTCACCTGCTCCAGGGGCATTGTTGTACAGCTGCCCGTGTGCTGTGATCTTTTCTCTCTATCTGTGACTAAGCATTCAAATGCTTTATCTTTTTGAGATGCACCAGGAAACACTGTTTAAATCTGCTGCTTAGATCAGTAGCAATTTCACTACTTAGGTATTTGGCTTTTATACTGTTAAAATCTTTTCAGTACACTCAAACAATTTTCAGAAACTGCCAGAATGCACACGAAAAAGGGGAAAAAAAAATAGCACATTCATTTATGTCATCAGTCTCTCTCTAGGAGTAAAAAAAAAAAAAAAAGACTTAAAATGTACTGTGCAGGGTTATTATTGTTTACTAGAACTAAAATAATAATAATAAAAAAATAATAATAATAAAACATTTTATTTGACCTAGTTGCCAAGGTTTGTTTAAATTAAGGTACTAAAATAACTAAAATTAAAATAAAACTATATTTAAAATGTCAAATTAAAATGGAAAAAGAAAAGAAACAATATTTTAAAAAATCTTATTTTCAGTCCCTTTTTGGTAATTGTATTTTTTATCTAAATTGTATTTGTTTGTTTGTTTGTTTTGCAATTATATTTCATCTAAAATTTACACATACTGCAGCTAGTTCTGATTTTACCAAATGCGATGCAAAGTGGTTGCTGAAATATGGAAAACATAACTGTCATCATACCCTACTACTTAAAAACAGTAATATAAAACAATAAGTTTGTTACTAAAATGCTATCACTTCATGAGAAATGTAGCTAAACTAATAATATATTTGCTATTCATAATGGCACTACTGCTCATCACTGGTTGTTAAGAGAGTTTATGCACTCATTCGACTAGCGTTAAGTGGAGACAATCTCCAGCCTCTGACTGTTTTTCTGCAGTCCGTTTGAAAAAAAAAAGATTTGGTACCACTTCTAACATGCCTTAGTATATCTCTCAACAACAGAGAGCAATTAGGTCAAATATTCACATTCATATTCTCAAGCTTTCTCAGTAAATATGAGAGAATGTCTGGAGAACACAATCAAATTTTCCTTGTGTAAAGTTACATGGACTTGGGGTCCTAGATGTATTCAAAATGCATTTAGTTTTGTTACTTTTACAACAGCAATAAGGTTCTTGATAACTGAGTTTGGTAGCTGTTGATACAGATGTCAACATACATTTTATTCCACTGTTTAGCATTACAAGGTTTTACAGCAGCCAGCAGTGCAAAGCATTTTGTAGACATCATGAGGATTAATCTGCCTCCCTGTTCTTCATCATGTTTTGTCATACTGTATTGACCTAGATACACAAACAAACTGTATCCAAACAAAAAAACAAATAGTCCAAGATTTAGAGGGGAAATAATGAAAATAAACTTATGAATAATACATCTGCTTGAGTGTGACATAGTAAATGAGGTGAAAGGTGCTCCAGTAAAAACTTTATATTGTTTTGGCAGTGCCATCAATAATAGCTTTGGACTTGGCGGCAAAATCTGCACCGACTCAGATAGGAGGAAAGCAAACACTACTTTAAATGAAAGTTGTGCACTGTGGAGGCAGAATATAATTGTAAAGATGCAGCATTAGCAAAACAATAATTTAGTAAAAAAAAAAAACCTTTCATCAATTAAACTCTGTCATGGTGAAGTTGGAAGCAAATGTGACATTAGTTATTTAAAATAAAAAGTTGATTACTGATTGATTGATTAATCTTTATAGATTAGTTATCATTCATATTGACCAATCTATAAAAATGTAATAAAAATAACAAAAAGGGGGTCTGTCAATATTCACACATTCATTTGGTACGATTCATTATTTAAAATAAATAAATAATCACGTGAGAAAAAGAAATAATGCTATAATATTTTATACTATTTAAGCAATTTAAACTATAAGTAGCACTTAAACGCATGACATATTTTTGGGCAAATTCTGCAGTCAAAAAGCTTGAATAAGCAATGTATTGACTTCAAAAGTTAAATTAATTTAAATTAATAGCAAATAAATACAATTAATTTGATTAGTGAATCAACATCTAATTCATTTGAGTAAATTATTTTAATTTTGACTGCCCCAGTAAAAATGTTACAAGTGACCCTGGTCTCCCCTACATGAAACTATACAGTATGTGCAAGAGGATTATGGCTAGTAAGTGAATATTCAATATGTACTCAAAAAATATGTAGCGTTAAACAAGCTTTATTCATCCCGACCTTGAACACAGATGCTGCTGAGTGCTAATGAAAACCTCACATTCCTTTCATCAGCAAGGTTAAGTGAAAGAGTCAGAAACACATGCATAACTGATTCAAAATTAACGTGATAACTGCTGAGTCGATGCGAGTTGACAAAAGGCCAACCCCTGAACCAATAAACAGGAGCACAAATCAGGCTTACTCAAGCTTAGGAGCTTCTGACAGAGGTTGAGAGGGGGATTGCCGGCATATTTTTAGCATGCCTTTTAATTGACATCTTCACCTTTTCATGCCAGAGCCATTCAAAATAATAGGCTGACATGAACCCTGCCTTCCTCCACTGTAGTCTCGGTGGACGTACATCTCATACTCTTCCAGAGCACCGCTGCTTGCAACATCCCTGACAAAGTTCACTCGTTCCACCCACGGTAGGCCGCGATGTACCCCAGAGGCCCCCTGCAAACATGACAGCCTCCGGGCTGCATCTGCCCTGCTCTCTCTCCATGCTATCCTGCCCACATAACTTAATTCCGTCTTCTGTCATCTAGTGGGGGAAATAATTGACCAGCAACAGAGGCGGCGTTTCAGGCAAAGTGAAAGAAGCATTCCAAATTAAAATGCTGCCTGCTCCCATCTTAGTGAACAGGATGGAGGCAGCGAGGTGTTGAACGTGAACAAGATTATTGCTCCTCAAAGCAGAGCCTGCTCACAGGCATGAGACAGCATTAGCAGAAATCACCAATGGCAACGTAGCTTTCAGAGACCTGCATCGATACACCAAAATAAGGCCCCAGAGAAGCAGAAGTGAATCGAACAGAGAGTGGACAGATGTCCCAATATAACCCTGGAAAACAAGGATGATTGTAATACCTGGAGACAGAAATCTGTTAGCATTTCCATTCATTTCAATGGCAGTTTCACAGCAGGCATAGGACCGCTGGAAGTATGTGATTTCACATTTTTGTTCATAAGACCACAGAACTTTTTGAGACAATTAACTGAGCAGTAAATAATATGATGTGACCAATTATCATAAAAGAGTAGGGGAATTAAAGTACATTAAAGGATAATCCTGTTTACTCAGGTGTTTTGAATAATGTGGATAACCAAACAGTTGACGGTAGCTATTGACTTCCATAGTATGGAAAAAATACTGTGGAGGTCAATGGCTACTGCTTAGTTACCAAAATTCTCACATAATTTTTACCAAAACTCACAGAAATGTGAGTTAATGCAAATTTGTGGGTGAATGATCCCTTTAATTACCATAAATGGAGTACAGATGTTTTGGCTTTTCAACTTCTTCTGTGAATTATTTTGTGAATTATGGATTATAGACTTGGATTTTGGCTAGAAGCAACACTTTAGAGTTGAAATGCCACAATAATGCATTTCTTTCTTACAAACATGCAGCTTTTCATTCACAAGACTTTCATTGATAGACTGGAGACGTGTGGATTACTTGTGGATTATTGTGATGTTTTATCAGATGTTTGGACTCTCATTCTGACGGCACCCATTCACTGCAGAGGATTCGTTGGTGAGCAAGTGATGTAATGCTGCATTTTTTCCAAATCTGTTCCGATGAAGAAACTACTAATCTACATCTTGGATGGCCTGAGGGTGAGTACATTTTTCAGTAAATGTTCATTTATGGATGAACTTTTCCTTTAAGCAACATTTTTGAATGAAGCGATTGAATACATGATTTAATGACTCACTCATAATACAGCTACTTACTGCTATCTACTGGCATAAAGTAAAACTGCAGAAAGATTCACTGATAAATCCCTATCACAGACTGACAGTCCATCTTGAGAAGAAGAAGAAGAAGAAGAAGAAGAAGAAGAAGAGCCAACCAACCAAACCTTGAGCCCCTAGGGGGGAAAAAATGCAACTTCAATACCCACCAAGCCCTCAAAGAAAAACCTGGATCTAAATCAATGGCTTCTGAGATCTTCAAGAAAGAATAAACTTTGTTTGTCATCTGGCATCTGCTGTTGAAAATGCACAATCCCTTAGACAATACTTGTGGCTCCAAACTAAAGTGTACCAGTTGCTATACTGGCAGTGCTGCCATGAATTATAAGCGTGAAATTTGCACAGAGCTTTGGAGAACAGAAGGTAACATCAAATGAGTATAAAGAGAGTGGGTAAAAAAAAAAAAAACAGTTGACAGATATTACCACTAACATCTTAAAGCAATCAAAGAACGTGTTTATCATTTCCAAAGATCTCATTTGTCTTTTTGGCTGAAAATAAATAAATATATTAGCAAAAGCAATCATATGAAATTTATGAAAATAGGATTTTTTTTTTGTCACATCCTTGTGTGGATCCCTTTGCATTCATTTTTGGGGTACAATAGCTGCCATTTTCAAGTCCATTTTCAGAATAATTTATCCATCTTTGAATGATGAAGAGCCACATAATCAGATGCTTTGTGATAAACAATGAACCTGCTATTAATCTCAGTGACAATGACAAAAGGTTCATGTGGAATAATATATGCCAGATCAAAAAATACGTCTCTTTAATGTTGTATTCTTTGTTTTAGAATGGCACATTTACAAATCTTTGCATCTGTTTATGCATGTTAAATCTATCTAATTTCCCTATCTGTCGTTATGCATCAGGAGGGGGAAAAAATAGACATTCGTGCTGGCCTAGCTGGCCAGTTCAACGAACCGTGATATTTTCCTACTAAATGTCATAAGGAAAGCTCTGCGATTTAATGTCACTCTAATTCAGAGCCTCAACCATGTGTGTAATATATATAAAAAATATATATATAAAAAATCTATGATTTTTATTTATTTATAATAAAAAAAAGAAAAGAAAAGAATAGAACAGCATTTTCACAATTGGTCTTAAATGTTTGGATATGAGATAAGGCCTCATTCACAAGTGGTCTGGACTTGCTACAGACCTTGAGGACATCTTAAACATTCACTATGAGAGTCTTAGATAAGAGATGGACAGACGTGATGGTGGATTTATGGTCTCGGGATGAGGCACACTAGGAACCTGTTAGCAGTTTCCACATTTACCCTCCTCTTGGCTACACACTCCTATTGTGTGCTGTAGGTGGGCCAGTTGTTGAAGGACCGATGTGACAATGACTGGTGAGTAAGTGTTTTTTCCATCACAATACTGAGATTAATGGAGCTATTTCACTTCTTTCAGTGTACATTAAGTATACACGTGTTTAGAGGGCTGTGTATGTTTACATAACTCTTGCTATTTGGTTGCATGGCCTTGTGCTTAACACACAAAACAAACTGCATATACATTTTGATGGTCTCATGGTTTTTTTAGAGTTTTCTCCTCAAGCATTTTTTTTTTTTTTTTTTTGCTGAAGCTATGTATTTTATTTTAATTTTATTATTATTTGTATTACACGTAAGTATAAATTAATTCAAAGGAAATGTGAAATAAATAATACTTTATGAACCATAACTATTCGCATTATGTTAAGTGCTTTTCATATCTATTTGCATACTTTATAGTCAGGGGCGGTTCTAGAGGGGGGGGGGGGGTAGTGGCCCCCTGTCAACAAGCTTGGCCCCCCCTTTGGCCCCTCTAAATTTGGAATCATATCACAGCAAACAATTTTGGGTGAAATGAGCAGTTTGTCCTGTAAACATATATAAATGTATATATATATATATATAAAGAAAAACATCACCAGCTGCTAAATTCAAATCTGCGTTCGCTGGCTGGCACAGAGCCGAGACGCACACATTTTTAAAGCGCTGCTCATTATAACCAATCACATACGATTCTGCTGAGCTTATGAATGCAATGACCAATCGGAAGCGTTCAGATGAGTCATCGCCGAAGCGCCGCTATTTCATCACAGTGCGTGCGTGCTGGCTGACTGAATTCTCTGACTAACGTTAATTCTCTCATCAGAGACAAGAAAGTGAAGATGTACGAATGTAAGTAAGGTATTCATTTCACAGTGTAAACAGCTTTAGAGATTATTATGGCAGTTTTTGAGAGTGCTTGTGTTGCACACACAGAAGAGGCGATGTTGTCTGGTGGCCAGTGTTGGGGAGTAACTAGTTACATGTAACGGAATTACGTAATTTAATTACAAAATAAAAGTAATTGTAATCAGTTACAGTTACTAAGAAAAAATGTGTAATTAAATTACAGTTACTTATGAAAATGTTAATGATTACAAAGGGGGTTACATCTGATTTTTTCACGCACACTCCCACATACAGATTTAATTGATTTCTTTCATAAATTGCAGTGACTGCTCTAAAATATGAGACACCAATGTTTCAGAAGTTTATAACATGCTTATCCGATAACTTTTATATTTCCTATAGGGTTTATGTACAAGTATATGCTTTATTTTTTTAATATTAACTCTTTTTTTTCTAAGGCATTGTTTGATTCCAGTTTTCCTGTCATAGCTATGCAAAGATTTGATTTCAAAAACAGTATCATAGCTATTAAACAATTTCTTTTTATGATTTTAAATCTGTATTTAACCTCAGCATGATTTTAAAGTAAGTCTGATTTTGTGGTGGCTGTGCTTCAAAGGGGACATCGGATGCCCATTTTCCACAAGGTGGTATGATTCATTAGGGTCTTCTTGAAATGGTCTCAGACAGTGGTTGTGTAAAACAACACCTTTTTTACCTTGTCAAAAACAGCTCTGTTCACAGTGACTCGTTTCGGTGCATATCTCTTTACATGCTAATGAGCTCTGCTCTCTCTTCTGTGGAAGAGCAAACGCGATTCGTAAATAATAATAAAAAATTAAAAGTGAGACTTACTTCTTCTGGAGGAGCAGCTGGATCATGAACAATGGGTGCTGATCCATCCTTGAGTTTTAACTTTTTAACAAAACTTGCCTTGAATTGTCCCTCATTCAGAAAACAGTCTGGAGTAAAATGATTTGCGCAGCCAGACATAAACAAATTTAGTGAAAGTGACTTGACGTGACATGTGGCCAAGTATGGTGACCCATACTTGGAATTTGTGCTCTGCATTTAACCCATCCAAGTGCACACACACAGCAGTGAACACACACACACCGTGAACACACACCCGGAGCAGTGGGCAGCCATATTGCTGCGGCACCCGGGGAACAGTTGGGGGTTTGGTGCCTTGCTCAAGGGTCTCACCTCAGTCATGGGATTGAAGGTGGAAGAGAGCGCTGGTTATTCACTCCAAAATCAAAATGGCTTGATAATTAAGACTGTTTAGGTTTTTGGGGATTAAAAAAAAGGAGTGAAGTTCTATCATTGTAGGGTGGTTGTGTCTACAAACTGCTAAGACACATTTATATGCAAATGAAGATATTTTGCATCCAATGTCTCCTTTAAAATTAAAATAGTATAATCTTAACTCAAGTGATGAAAGATTTTGAAAGTCTGACAGTAATCAGTGTTGAGTACTACTGTAAGGTTAACCCTGCCTGGTTAACATGCTTGAAAATGATTAACAGTTGAAAACATTAGAAATTTAGAAAAGTAATCAAATGTAATCAGTTACATTACTTTAATAAAGTAATTGAAAAGTTACACTACTTATTACATTTTAAATAGGGTAACTTGTAATCTGTAACCTATTACATTTTCAAAGTAACCTTCCCAACACTGCTGGTGGCACATATGAGTTTTATTTCGTCACACTCTGCAAAATTAATAAACACAACAAGAAATTAGTTCATTTCACAGTAGTGTGTTTTAACGACTGGCAGTGTGACTTCTTCATACATGAGTGAAACTCTAGTTCAATAAACTCACTTTGCGCAATCTTCTGATATACATAAAGCAAAGCAAAAATGAGAACAATACATTGCACCATATAGACTATAACTCACTGAAATTAGCACTACAATAACACTCAATGAACACACCAACTGCGTATACGCACTGTTAAGTATACTTAAGTAATACTAAACATTTGTAAACTCTCCACCAGCATCATAGTCAGGGGCGTAACCACCATAGACATTGAGGGGGACAAGTCCCCCCCAATAATTAGAAATGGCCAAATGTCCCCCCCAATATTTGAAATTATTGCACTGATCTGTTGTCCTCCATTACGCAGCGCTCTTGTTAGGATGACAAAAAAAGCTTTAAAAGTAACATTTTCAGTCTGCTCTGCCTCAGCTGGCTAACAGCGCTTGTCAATGTCAAAATAATTGAACTGGCCAATCAAATCAAAGTAGGCGGGGTTTAGCGTTCACAGATGCTGAGCACGCTGCGAAAGATTGAAAACACTGAAAGAGAGCGAGGTAAGATGGAAGCTGCAAATCAATTAATGTTTAGTCAACTGTTTTAGGAAAGAAATGTTAAATGACCGACAGTTATATTCAGTGAAGCAATTACTTGACTTTTTCAAAAATATGCCCATTTTGAGAGAAAGAGAGAGAGAGAGATGAAATGTGCGTGTGTTAATCATCTGCATCTGTTTGTCTGTCCCTACAAACAATGAAACTGTCAATTTAGTCCTACTTCAAAAACACGTTGTTGCTGAGAAATATAATAGATTCAGTATGGAAACTATTTTATTACAATAAAAGTCGCGGGGTAGTGTTGACAAGTCTCTGTGTGCGAGTAATAATGTGTGTGCGTGCGTCAATTAAAGCAATATATATATATATATAGGCCTATATATATATATATATATATATATATATATATATATATATATATATATATATATATATATATATATATATATATATATGTGTGTATATATATATAAAAAAATTGGTCCCCCCCAATGTTCAAGACATGGTTACGGCCTTGATCATAGTAATCATTAAGCAACGACAAAATTACAGAACACCAACGCCTTTATAACCAAATATTACTTAACTCGCTTTTACAAACAAGATTGCGTGCATTTTAATTATAATCTTCTCTGTCAACATCAATCATTCTTTCATGACGCAATACTTCGCGCGGCCTCCCACAGCGCGGCCGAATCGGCCGCAAACCAGCCGCGGGTGCGCCGATGCGGTCAATTTTATTCATTCAAAACATAAGTGCATTAAACAAACACATGAAATCCGCATATACACCTTTCATGAACATAAGCTGCGATGCCACATCACTTATCTTACCTGCAAAATTAATAAACACAACAAGAAATTAGTTCATTTCACAGTAGTGTGTTTTAACGACTGGCAGTGTGACTTCTTCATACATGAGTGAAACTCCCTGCGGCTCACCATCGCCCCCTAGCGTCCCCCGCCAGTGTATACAGGTCTAAGTGATGTTATAATAGGCATCATTATAAAGTGTACACAAACTTTAAGTAAGCACCAATATAATTAATAAATGATAATTAATAATACATATATATATATATATATGGCTATCTGAATCTATATGCCTACACTTGAACTGGCTGGACTGAAGTGAAAATGTTCTTTGATAATGTACACGTTCTTTGCTCTCTTTTTCTACAATGAAAGTGATAGGCTAATTAACTTACAGTGTTTTTATTAAATTCACATTAAATACAAAGTCAGTCATATTAAAAGTATTTTATGGCATGACACCCATATCTGGTACTTAAGAAAAAAAGACGGGTTTTATGCGTAGTTAATAGATTACAGTATTAGGCTACATTGCCTATCACCCATTATAGACCAAATAACAATCTATAAAGGTGCAAAATGCATTTACTTATTTGAGATTTTATATATTTATATATTTGAGAATCGAGATATTTCATTATATGTTTTTGGGATATATCGCCTAAAAATAAATAAATACAAATAAAACCCCTGCTGAAAACAAAAACAATGTAATTTTGTAGTAATGGTTTTACTGGTTATAATCTGACTTGTATTGGTTTTAATGGAAACTGTAATGGACCCTGTTGGTCTCTACTGGTAATTGGTCACCTTCTATTGGTGGCTTGTTAAAACCAATAAATCCTAATGGAATATGTCCCAAAACACACTACAGAAAACCTTTTTTTTTAATGGTTAAAAGTTGATGGTTTGTAATGTTTGTAATGGTATTTGTAGTGGAACCCATTACATTTTTCTGTGATGTTTTTTTTTTTTTTTTTTTTTTACAGTGGTATTGTGGCTGCTGTGTGTCACATGACAAGCACGAGAGATCCCCCACCCCCCCTCACTAGTGCCCCCTCAAAAATAATGAGTGCATGATGCCCCTGACACTACAATACAAAATTATTTGTCAAATAAATGAAACATGATGAAATATTTAATTTAGTTGAAATTGTTATAGATTACTTTTAGAGAGTGCAGTGATACATGACATGGTGAAAAATGACTGAATGAATAATACTTAAGGTTAAGATGAATTTTAAAATTGTGCCCCCTAAATGCACAAGTTTGCCTGCCTCCCCCCCCCCCAAATTAAATTTCATGTACTGCTCATTTTTCAGCGAACAAACAGAGTCAGCATGTATCAGCTATGTTTAATCGACTGGGTTCTAATCCAGCCTTTACAACTCAGCTTCTATCTCTAACAGCTAGTTAGGTGGTAGGACAGTGTTAAAAGATTTGCGAACACAAAGGTCCTGAGTTCAAACCTCAGAATGGCTGATTCATTCATCCGAGAGTGAACAAGCCACTTAACCCAAGGTCTCTCCAAAGGGACTGTCCTGCAGAAAGCACTGCAAACCCATGATAAACATACAAGTGCACATCCCTCAGCCTTATGCGCTGACTGATGATATTTTTGGCTTGGACATCAGAGGAACAGATAGACAGTGTTTTGGTAGGTTGTAAGCAAACATGACTCACATGTGACTCATGTCGCATAGGGGAAAAACATCAACTAACGACTTCATTTCCACTTCAGTCCTGTTGTTTTTATAGCATATCCTTGTATTTATGTGAATACCTATAGAACATTCCAGCTCTGAGTAATGGCTGCTTACTTATATCTCATAGCTGACCTTTTTGGGAAATTAGGTATATATTATGTCTACACCACTCTGACTCAAAAGTGCAATGCAATTGCACAAGCAAAAAAACAAAAACGAGCTGACATTTGCTCAAAATACCTTTTTTTCCTCTTCATTTCAGCCAGCACACTGTGCATTTTGAAAGAGTTCTGATAGCTACAAAAATCACTAAAACTGCTGGTATTACTCAGTCCTATACTCATATGAATGTACAAAAGCAAAGATGTGTCATAATATATTTATTGAAATTGAAAGCAGAGGAGATTAGATGTTTTCTACGTTTTAAATCCAAATGATTGCAACATGCAGTTTAGTGGCACAGCTCAGTCTAAAGTAATGAAAAGCACACCCCCTTACATTTCAGAGGACAGATAAGGCAACTTAGGTAAAAGAGAGAGAGAGCAAGAGAGAGGGAGGGAGTTCTAGTGTTCTAATGGAAGTCTATTAATTGCCTGCATTAGACTATAATTTATGCATGAAAAATGTCGGTAGTGGAATGTAAATGCAGAGGGGTAATGGACTCCTACGGATGCTCTGGTTCTTCTTCTCCCCATTAACCTAAATGCCTATAGGTTGTTTTATGTAGCCTACAGTTTACATCTTGCAAAAAAAGGAGTTTGTGCTGTTTGTATGCAATACAATCAACTTCCATTCATCTAATGTCATTTGCTATGCCCATTGCACTTGGTCCATTACATAGCTATATTAGACTCAAAATGAAAAGGGTAGACGTGAAGCCATCATGCAGAAATAATATTATACTTTATGGGAATAATAATACCGGTCCATAAGAGCAGAACAATGTGCCACAAATTACTTTCTAAAATCACTTAATAATTTAGCAAAAAATATTGCAATCTTATCTCAGTGAATACACTGTCAATGTTTCTCCTTAGGAATGACTCAAGTAAATAATGAATGTCTTTGAAAAGCATCACAAATGTTCTCATGATGTCAGATGAGTCACACAGGTATGGATGGATGAATGAATGGATGGATGGATGGACGGATGAACAGACAGACAGACTGACAGGCTGAGACAGATAGACAGACAAACGGAAGGATAGATGGGATATGATACTGTTTGCTGACACTAGTGGTGCAGAAATGAAAGGGTTAGTTCAGCCAAAAATGAAAATTCTGTCATTAATTACTCACCCCCATGTCACTCTAAGCCTGTAAGACCTTCATTCATCTTCAGAACACAAATTAAGATAGTTATGATGAAATTTGAGAGCTTTCTGACCCTCCCATAGACAGTAACACAACTGATACGTTCAAGGCCCAGAAAGGTTGTACGGAAGGACATTGTTAAAATAGTACATGTGACATCAGTAGTTCAACCAAAATGTTATAAAACTATGAGAATACTTTTTGTGCACTAAGAAAACAAAAATAACGACTTTATTCAACAATTTACTCTCTTCCGTGTCAGGAGAACACACGCACAGCGTTGTGTTGCTGTCAGGGTCAGATAGATTTCATAAAACATATCTTAATCTGTGTTCCAAAGAGGTGCGATGGTCTTATAGGTTTGGAATGACATGAGGGTGAGTAATTAATGACAGATTTGTTTTTTTATTTTTTTTTGGGGGGTGAACTATCCCTTTAAGAAATTACACAATTCAGCTTTAAGATGAGCTATTGATGAAAATGTTTTCAAGATTTTGATTAAACATTCCCTTTGTGCATCCATTTCCTGTGTCTGATGTTCTGCATTAAACCCTGTGTGACAAGCCAAGATAAAAACATCCCCCCCAAAATTCTCAAGAAACAGGTCACACACACACACACACACACACACAAACAAACTCATTGAGGGAAGGGGGTATGGGATTCATCCTTTAAACGCGACTGCACAAACATATCCGTAATACATAATGCATGAAGTATTTCTTGCAACACTCTCAAGTTTTTTTTTCTTCTCTCAAATCCTGCTAGAGGCACATGAAACAGGTGAGAGGTAAAAATCAAAGCTTTCTGTGAATGCAATGTCCATGTGTCTGGGCTAGTCAGCTGCCGTAATGGTGGACACTGGCCTCTGATTTCCCTGGGGTATGAAAGCTATCATATCATTCAAGCTTTCCTTTCAAGTTTGTATTCCAGTTCCGATGGCCAACCCAGAACAGTAACATATTTCATTTTGACATTCTAAGCTTTCTAGAACTGATAATTCTCACTATTTACTGTTATTTGAAACATGGTGTTATTATGAATTATTATATTCAAACCAACAGACAAGGGGTGTTGCATTTAGTCACCATCTCAGTTATTTTGCAGGTATGTCATAATTAAATCCAGAGACGTGACATTTAACAAAAGTATTTTGAAAAGCTACAAACTATCACTGATTAATTCCCATAAACTGTGCAAAAGGTTGCATCTGCAAATTTCATTTTATAGTTACTGCAACAGAAAACCATGTTATACCCTGCACAGTGTGAGGATTATTCTAAATGACATTCAGAGGGGTTTGACTTTGTAAAGGAATATTTTTTGGTGTACAGTATCTTACACTTACATTACAATAGTGCATTTGAACATAATCAATATTAAATTTAGGTTAGTCAAATCACAGGACACCACTGGCCTCTTTTTGATCCTACTGCCAACTGGCATGCTGGGCTGTAGCTAAAGTAGTAAAAAGTGGAAAAGTTTAGATGCCAAAACAAACAATCCAAAAATAGGATTGATGCAGGATTCAGTATAATTAATTTAATCTATTTTATATCAGAATACATGATAAAAAAATAATTGTGTGATGCAAGTAGAAATAATGACTGGTATTACATAATACTATGTTGAATTGAATATTGAATATGTTGAATTCAGGTCACTCACAGAGCAAATCTTTGAAGCCCATGTAATGTCCATCAAGCCAAGCATTACATTTAATTAAAAAAGGGTGATATGGCTGCCAGGGTACAGTCAGGAGGCCCAGAATTCCTAGTGATGGGAAACATTTCCCAAAACTGGCAAGATTAATTGATTCCATTTACATTTGTTGACCTTTCTGAAGAGGAAACAGTCCCTTTTGAGATTCATATACTTACAGCTGGGACAAATCACTGACAAGACGCTTAATAAAACTGTTCAAATCTTTACAAGATTTGTTTGACTTGTTGCATTTCCATTTTAATAAAGCTGTCATGTTATACATTATACAAGAGATACTGTTTTTAAAGGCACCCAGAGAACAAACCATTTACATCACAGCTAGCATATTAAAGGGGTCAATGCAATTATTGGGTTGGTCAGTGTAACATCAAGCAACAGAACAAGTGTGTGTGCTCCATTTGACACAGCTGTCAAGCTCGGCAGAAGCAAAATGTTATAGCATTCGGAGCAAGCAATCAATACTTGGCTTCAAGTTGCATATGTTGTCAAATGGAAGTTATGCATAATAAATAAATAAAAAAATTTACACATAATAAATGACCCTTCTGGGCAAATAAAAACTATTTTTTGTGTATTTATGTCACCTTTATGCGAAACCATCTGTGACTAAGACTAATTAGGGAGGGATAAAAATATACACAGAAGCAGGTGAGTGGCATTTATGAGTTTCATCCTATTATCTTTAGAGATTGTTTCCAAATTAGCTTCATAGTATTAAACAAGAAAGTAACAAAATTAGTGTATGCAAACTTTATAAAATATGAGGCAAATCCAAATTCTGCTGTAAAGCAGCTCTAGCAAGACAGTAGTTTCATTATTCAGCTCTGGTCAGTTTACTGTTGGTTCAGATCAGTTCAATTACTGTGTTCATAAATTATAAGATAAGCTTAATTCACGAATAAGCAGCCCAACTGAAGATTTGTGTCATTAATCATCGAGTCAGTTCAATGCTAATTCAGTACAGTTCAATAACAGTGGTAATGTTTCAAAATTAGTCAATTATGAACTAATTAAATTACATTTTTCCCCGCACATCAATCTACACTCCATACACCATAATGACAAAGCAAATAACAGGTTTTTGCAATCTTTGCAAATTTACTAAAGATAAAAAACTTAAATGATTCAATTGGATAAGTATTTATACCCTTATCTGGGACACTTGAAATTTAGCTCAGGAGCATTAATTTTGCTTGTAAATGTTACCACACTTTGAGTGAAGCTAACCTGTGGCAAATTCAATTGAATGGGTATGATTTGAAAAGGCGCACATGTCTTAATAAAAGTTCTAACTGCTAAAAATGCATATTAGAGCAAAGACCAAGCCCTGAGGTAAAAAAAAAAAAAATAAAAATAAATAAGTCTGCCTGTCGAGCTCAGAGACAGGATTGCATCAAACCACACATCTGGGGAAGAGATCAGAAAAAAATATTCTGCTGCATTGAAATTTCACAGAAGCATGTAGCCTCCATTATCCATAATGGAAGACGTTTGGAACAACCAGAACTCTTCCTAGAGCTGGCCTCCTGGTCAAACTGAGCAATTGATGGAGAAGGGCTTTGGTTAGAGTGGTGTCCAAGAAGCTGATGGTCACTCTAGTTGAACTCCATGATCATATGTGAAGATATGAAAAACCTACAGAAGGACAAACATCGCTGCAACACTCCACCAATCTGTGCTTTATGCTGGTGTGGCCAGACTCAATCCTCTCCTCAGTGAAGACAAATGAAAACACACTTTGCAAAAAAAAAAATGCACCTACAGCACCCTCAGACAGTGAGAAACAAGATTCTCTGGTCCAGGGCCGTGCAGAGACCTTTGGAGGGGCAGGTGCACATCAAAGTACATAAAAGGGGCACATGCCATGAGCGCCCGGGGACACGACACCTCAGCTTCCCCTTAATAGGGCTGTGCTGCCCTTGCTGATATGTGTATCAAAATGGATGCTTCTGTATTGATACAGCAGCAAATGCCATGGCGCAGGTTTGAAAAAGAAACAGAACAGAAAAGACCATTTTAAGTTTAAATGTTAAAGACATTTTTTGCACCTCTTAATTACTCTGGAATTATTATTATTATTAACAGTGTTGTTGTTGTTGTTATTGGGTTTACAGGGTATGGTGGTTTTGCTGTTGTAAACACTACTGTTGTTGTTGTTGTAGAAAAAAAAAATATTCCTGTCTTATTTAAAATAGAATTATTTTCTAATCCTGTTCTGAATTTATTCATTTTTTTAATGATAATGATTAAAAACAGGATTGATAAGTATAATTCGGAGGATGAGAAAATCAGTATAAGCCTGTTTTACCAGTGTTGTGATAATTATTTTTAAGGCACTCTACGTTTTTAAAATAAATACTGTAATAATAATAGTTCAAAGTATGGATAGTTTTTAGTCAGATAACATAAAAAAGACAAGGCACCTCGACGCGCTTTAAACTTTTCCCAATTAAACAGCAAGAACGAAAGAGAACAATCACCTTTGTTTTTATTGCTGTGTGTAGAACTACGTTAGCTGCATTTTTATGTAAAATTGTAACTTGAATAATATTAAAATAAATTTAATAATAAATGTAAATTCGTCCCCGGCACTTTATTCAAGCTCGAGCAGGTGTTTTCACATAGAGGTTTCTAGATTTAAATTAAAGAGACATGACCTGACGTTTTATTCGTATCCAAAATGAGGAGATATGAATATCAGGAGAGCTGAACACTCTCGTGCAGTGCATGTTTCATACTCGAAGCCAGAGGGCGCTCTCGCGCAGAAACTTTTGACTTATGGACAAACTCACAAGGCTATCGCTGTAGCTGAGCTGAATAAAAAGCAGAAACGTTTTTACTGATGAAACGTGAAGACAATAAACACACGATTGCGAAAATATATGGTTTAAGTGTGTTTTTCAAGTTATCTTCAGGTAATTAATAAATAAACTATATGAAAAATGCAGTACTGATTGACATATAATTTAGTATAGAAACTATAAAATATATTTCCTGAATTATTCTGTGATAAAAATGGGAAAAGGGTGTTCGTAATAGCCTTTATAAACCAATCATAAAATGGTCATTAGGAAAACACTGAACAAAAATATTGTAGCCCCTTAACCGTGCTTCCACAGGCTACACACAGCAATATAAATAACAGCTGTGCATGATCTCTTCACGCCGTTCTCGTCAAATAATAATAATTCAATAACATAAGTTTACAAGCACACCGCTCCGCTGAGAACTCCACTTACCGGCAGCCGCGGACGTTATTGAAGGCATCCTAAAGCCGTGTCTGAACGTGAGGGATTGTCCTGGATGAGATTGTCAGGTGAAAGGTCATCATGTGGATAATTTAATTTACGGCTAAACTATTATTAATAATTTTTTACTAATAGTTAGATTGGGCAGGCCTTCACAAAAGGGCGTTTAAAAAATAAAAATAAAAAATTGCCTTGACAAAAGGGCACTTTGGGCATCAAGGGGAAAAGGGGCAGTTGCTCAAGCAAATTTAAGCTTGTAGAAATTAAAGTTTGAACTTATAAGTATAATTTACTTAGAATTGTTTGTTATGTTTACAAGGATTCTTTAAGTTATGATCCCGTTTTTCCCATCATTCACTGGGGCATGAATAATTAAAAAGGTAACAATTTTCACTGTTTTCGAGATGTATTTACACTATTTTATGGTTGCTTTTGTTGTTAGGTTTAGTAACTTAACGTTTTCTGACATCTGGAGTTAATTTTCTACTCAAAAATGACCCATTCATACTCAAACACTATCCACTGATTGTTACCATCATTGTGTATTATGTACCAGGTATTGAGGTCTGTGTGTTCATTTGGGTAATAATTATAATGAGTGAACATGTTATTTTAACAGCATGACAAGTTGTCTATTTGCTTACTTTCATGTTTGCAAGTGAACCACGTTTTAATAGCATGTTTTATTCCAATGCTATAAGTAAATTTTATAAACCGTGACTGAGTGAAATGTAATAGTGCAGTAAGCAGACCAATAGTTGAAGATCTAAAATAAGTTAAAATGTTATTTTGGTTCAACTCAATAAATTATATTTTTAATATAAATTAGTTTAAATGTTAAATTAACACAGCTTGAAATTACTTAGTAGATTATATCATATTGCGTGTTTTAAGTAAAGAATATTGAGTGAACTCAAATATTTAAGTTCATATAACAAAGATTATCTTTGTTATTTTACTTAAAATAAACAAGTTGGGTTTACTTCAAAAGTATGATGCAAAAATGGTGCATATATATTTTAAGTAAATCTAACACATCAGTTTTACCAGTGTATGTTTACAAATACGAGGAATTTGTTTTAGTGACAGAAGCTCCACAGTGCGACAGAATGACAGTGACAAGACAAGACAGATAATAAAAAGAATAATATGATATACAGAATAGACAATGTGCAAAATAGCAAAAACACAATATACAAAACAGACAAAAGAAAATAGATCATGTTTGAAGGAAACCAGCTCTGCTCATCACCTGCAGAGTACCATCCCAAAAGTAAAGTGTGGTGGTAGCAGCCTCATGCTGTAGTCCAGAACATTCAGAACCTCAGAAGGTTCACTTTCCAACAGGACAATGACCCTAAGCCCACAGCAAGAATGGCTTATAGACAACTCTATTTAAAAAATTTACAAAGTTGTGTCAGTTCTGTTTTTGCTTTGCCATTATGGTGTATGGAGTGTAGATTGATGTGGAAAAAAGTAATTTAAAGCAGTTTAACATAAGGCTGCAACATAACAAAACGTGAAAAAAATCAAGGGGTTTGAATACTTTCGCAAGGCACTGTATGACATGTCGGAATCCACATTTGCTAGTTTAACGATGGAAAAAACTGTTGGTGTGCCAGGCGCATGGTCCAAAAGGGTTGAACCTATTTTCTTAATGAGCCATGGGTGTGTTTTGGACATAACGTGCAATAAACCTATCAGAGTCTCAAATCCCATTCCCTTTAAAAGCCAGTTGTGCTTGCACCATGGTGGATTTGCAATTTACATGGCAGAATTTGCAAGAGCAAAGACTGAACGCTTCTCCAGAGAGGAAACAGATCTGCTCAAGCAAGAGGTTAAAGTGTACATAATAATAATCTTTTACATTGTAATCCTTTAATTTCTTAATATTTGGCATGTTTGTGTGCTGCTGCGCATCCATGTGTGTAATAAGCAGAATGTACGTGCGTTTTGCACCTGCGGTTCATAATACGAACGGGCCCCTTAAATAAAAAAAATAATAAATAAATAGCCTACTGCGCCATTGACTTTAGACCAGGTTTTAGTTGGTCAATGGTGCAATTGGTTTCAGTTGCCTCAAAATTGCAATGTACCGACAATGTGCCTGAACACACCTCGTTTTCAGACCAGCACGCTCATGGGCAAACAGATGGGCGCAAGTGCATTTGCTATTTAAACAACATAGCGCTGGACATGAAAATGATAACTGCTTTGGGCTGAAACTAGCAAAAAAACACTTGCGTCACACCTGGAGTCGCATTGTGCCGGGTGTATGATAGGGCCCTATAAGTGTCTTTAAACCCCAATTGCAAGCCAAAGGACAGCGGCAAGGAAGATTATCAAAAAAAAAAACTTCCATACAGTGTCCGAATTTCTTAAAAATAATATCAAAATGTGTATGCAACATATTTTAAAAAGACTTTCAAAAGTTGCTAAAAGGCTAAAAAGCACTAAATGTATTGATCAGACTCTAAGCCATAAACCAGCAGTAAGCACATGTGTGGAAATTCAATAATGCCTCCCCTCCAAGCATTTACAGCAATAAATAAAATGAACAACCATTCACATTAAAGCTACAGTCTGTATTAGATGTTTTGGTCTCCAAATGGACAATACATTAAAAGGATACTTAAAAACAACCACTCCAAAAAACTACTGTACATGCTGCCTGAATCCTCACTTCACTTTAGCTGGAGACTCAATATGCTCCATGGAATTGCTTTTTACTCATGAAATGTATTTGAATCATCCAACAGCTTAAAGCCATAGCAATCAACATATTCTTTTTCCAACACAAAGCATATTTATCTGTCCCAGACTCTCACAATTAGGGGCAATCCGAATAATATATTTGACCTTCTCTGAAAATTAGAAAGCCAAACATGATAAGGACTAGTGACTGACATTTGGACCTAATAAATTGTTCTGAACTAAAGGTGAGGGACTTGTTTAATATCAAGCTTTAGAATACTGTGAAGGGAGTAATAAAGCCTTATCAGAACCTGGCTTACAACCGGTTCATTGTAAGTGTAATAGGACGTTTAGGCCATTTAAGCTGTCTATAAAAGAACAAACTGCAGCAGCTGTTTCTGTGGCATTTTTTACAGAACAACCACAGCGTCTTCATCAGCCGAACTCTTCCACCCATCTTCTGAGCGCACATTTTCCCCAGCGAGTTATGTGTCATGTTCCCCTGTAATATTGATTAATTGCTCGTTTCTAGCAGTGACTTGATAGTGTCTTGCCAAAAAATTCAATTATGAAGCACTTCTGTTGTCACGCAACTGGCAATCCAATGGTATTATTACAACACAATCAGCGCACTGACATATTGTAAATGGCAAATAATATGGGACATGTGCTGAAGTAATAACCTTGAGAGAGTGACGGATGGTAGTTGGGTTTTATGCTAATGACTGCATTATTGTTATTTTGTGTGAAGAGACAGATGGATTGAAATGGCTTTAACTTCAAAGGAGTGGTGCTGAGCCAAAGCAAAGCTCGAATACTGACAGGGAATGCTGTCGGGGCTGAAAAAAGATGTCATGTAAATGGAGTTTTTGCTCTTGGATCACAGACATTACAAAACTGCAAATTGTACTCTTGCATCTATTCTTTGTTAAAAATACTCTGATAAAGATATAAAACTCCAAGACTTACTATTAACTGAGTTAAGAGTCTTTTATAGGCCTATATTTCTGGCCAGATAGATCGACTAAACAGGGACAAATTAGAGTTAGAGTGGAATTCCATAAAAGCGCAGATGGGATGGGAAAATTCTGCAGGTGATTTACTGACGATGCGCACATTAAAGAACACAGACGCTGCCAGATCATTTCCATAATGACCAGCGCAATCTACTAAGAGCAGCGCAAAGTACCACCTACTTTAAGACATGTTTTTTTGGGTGTTAAATAATTACGCAAATACCAGTAATTTGACAAGTGCAAACTTTTGCAATTGCATTGCATGATTCATTTTAATACTCTCCTCTCATAAATTTTGCTTCTGAAAAGGGAACTCCTACAAATGCATATTGAATATGTTCAGGCGCAAAAATAACTGTGTCCACACCTTTTCAGCACTAATTCTTCACTGTGCGTCTTTAGTAAATCCTGACAGTACTATTTTAACGGCAAAAGACATTTTGCACTGGTGCAAGCTGTAAGTAAATCTGGCACTTAGTCTCAAGGTATGGGAGCACACGATGGGCCCTATTTTAACAATCTAAGCGCTTGGGTCTAAAGCTCAAGGCGCAGGTGCAGGTGCACTTACGCCATGTCCGAATCCACTTTTGCTAGTTCAAAAATGGGAAAAACGGTTGTGCGCCCGCCGCATGGTCTAAAAGGGTTGTCCCTATTCTCTTAATGAGTAATGGGTATGTTTTGGGCATAACGTGCAATAAACAAATCAGAGTCTCATCTCCCATTCCTTGTAAGAGCCAGTTGCACTCGTGCCATAGCGGATTCGATATTTACATAGTGGAATTTGCAAGAGCAAAGACTGAACGGAGCTGCTTGTGCGCAAGCAAATAGGTAGCCTAATTATTTATGTAGCCTACACAATAATAATCTTTTACATTGTAATCCTTTAATTTTTAATAATTGGCATGTTTGTGTGCTGCTGCGCGTCCCTGTGTGTGTAACAAGCAGAGTGTACCCGCGTTGTGGTCGTGCCTATAGGTGCATATTACTAACACGCTCCTTAAATAACAAAAAAATACTGCGCAGTCTATTTCAGTTGCCTCAAAATAGCAACGCGGCAACAATGCACCTGAAAACACCTCGTTTTCAGACCAGCATGCCCATGAGCGAACAGATGGGCGCAAGTGTATTTGCTATTTAAACGCAGTTCACGAGTTCACCCTTACATCTAATCTGATAGCAAATAGTAAGCATATTTTGGCGTGCTGTCCTGGGGGAGGGCTCCGAGCCCGGAATATGGCCTGAACCCAGAGAACTCCCCCTATCCCTAATATGGGATAAAATAGATTAGGGGTGAGGAGGGATGCCGGAAAACTGTCACTGGACAGAGGTAGGCAGGCTGCATATATATATATATATATACACCTTGTGCTCGTTAGAATGGTTAGCTAAACGAGTTGCACCTGCCAAATTTGTTGATTATCTGATCGTGCTCCTCCCGAACCTTGTTAATAAAACATCATATACAGGACGTGAAAATGATATGATGATGCGCTGGTGTATGATAGGGCCCAATGTCTTTCAAAAATGTAATTACTCTCATTTTGAGGAACAAAAAATGATATAAAATGACCATAGCCATTCTGCAGGTTATATTCGCCAGTAGGTGGTGGCCTGTCTTTGAGTGAGTCAATGAATCACTCGTTCAACCAATTTACTCGAGCAACACTTAGACCTACTAATTCAGGAACAAAACAGCTTACTGACTAAATCCGAAATCACAAAGTATGTGAATGTCAGGGATCTGGAAGCAGGACCCAATCACAGAGTGATTGACAAGGGTTTATTTACAAAACAGACAGATACAAGAGGGTAGTGAAGTGTAATGGGCGATGGGTTAAAAGTATATCACGATATTTCTGGTATTTTATTGATAACGATATCAATGACGATAATTCAAATCCTGTTTCTTTAGAGAAAAGTATTTGTTTCCTATTTTTACTCAAAATAGGGTGTTTGAACATCTGATCGTATTGCTGTTTAATTCATACTGGAAGCCGGAGGGCACCCCCGAAACTCCACATATGTTTATCTGTGTTCTTCAATCTTGGGTATTTTTTTATAAGGAAATTATTGTTAATGCAATGCTAAACATAGCCATATGTATATAATACTATCATTCTGTAATATGAAACCATGTCTGGTCACAAAAAGAAGTTAATTCAAACACTCAAATGTTATAAGTTCATGGACAAAAAGCATGTCAATAAATTATATCTTTGTTGACAACATGTAAACGCTCATACACTGCAAAACTGTATCACACACATGTACTGTGTACATTTATGAGAACGATTTTTTGTGTGTGCACAGTACAGCCCTAACCAAACCAGTTCCAACTGTAGAAGGAGCTCCTCATCAAGGTTATTATAGTTTTAATTTTTTTTTCGTTTTATTTTAATAAAATTTGCTATGAAATTAGTTTAGTTTTTATTTGTTTCATTAATATTTTTGTTAGTTTAGTTTTTTTTTTGTGCGCACATTTTTATTTAGTTTTATATAGTTAGTTTCAGTTTTTTATAGTTTAGCAGAATCACAAAACTTCCAATGAAGGCCAAAGAAAGACTTAGCATATTTAACCTTATGACAAACGTTTATAGCGACAAAATAACCCATCTGAGATTGATAGATGGTAAAAGAAGCCTATACAAATATACACCAAAGGAGCAAGCCTTTTTACTAAATAAATCTACACAATTGCACTTAATGTCATATCTAAATGGTGTGTTGAGATATTTAATAGAAAATAAAGTAGCCTAATTTGTTATAGCCTATGTCTTTTTTCTTATTTAACCATATTGTAACTGTCTGCCTTGCGCACTTTTCCGTGAACATCCGCGCATAAATCATAACTGACTAAGAAATTCAATAATAACGGCAATCGTAGGCCTATTTAAAGGCTCACATTTGAATATGTTATTTTCTTTATTTATGAAGAATTTAAGCGTGTGTATGATGTGATTTAGCCTTTGTATATTTATTTGTTCAAAAGTTTGGCATGATCACAAGGTAAGATGCTATGGCAAGTTTTGTATTGTTTACAGAAAGGTGCGTTCTCATTTTTTTTTCTTCTGTTAATTATATGTTGCGATCTGTTTTTCTCAAAACACCAACTTGCCTAATATGGTTTGATTCTTGTGTTATAGGAAAATTAATAAGTTTGCCTACTGATGTTGTAATTAATGCGGGTGCGGTTCGGCTCGCACTCGCGGCTTTATTCAAACGGTTCTGGTCTGGTACAGAAATAAATTAGTGCTGCTGTGGGAAACGGGTCAGGTGTTCTGTTAAGTACTGCTGGTGCACGTTTACCAAACAGGACCCGTGCAGGACTGTGCTTTAAACCGCTTTGCGTCTCTCCGTCAGAGTGCCATTTACAATTTCCCTAACGTCAGCCACACAGCTCATATATTTTTCAGCCAAGGGGTGAGAACGTAATGATTACGAAAACGATAATTTATTTTTGTTAATTATTATTTTATTTCAGTTAGTTAATCAATAACTGTTGTTAGTTTCGTTTCGTTTTCATTTATCAAAATTTTGTCATTTTTATTTTATTTCAGTTTATGAAAGTTTTTTCATCAATCGTTTTTGTCTTGTTTTATTTTTGTTTACGAAAATAACCTTGCTCCTCATTTAGGATAAACTCCTCAATTTCACGTCCACCTTCAACAACTTATGTCAAAACAGACTTTATCGTTATATCGCGGGAAGACAAATTTTTATCGTGGGGGAATTTTTACGGTATATCGCAAACGATAAGATATCGCCCATCCCTAGTGAAGTGCATAAGTGAAACAACAGCAAAAAGAGTTAACAGAGATGAGACAGCTAGGGAAGACCACTGGAACAGCCTCAGACATCAACTGGCAGAATTGCTGCAAAGGAAGCAGCAAGACCAGGCAGATGGAGAGGATTGAGCAAGGCACCATAGGGCTGAGCTCAGATAATGTCACGATGCACACAGCAGGGAGAAACGAGGAACACGCAGACGAGGAGATACTTCAAAATAATAGTCTTTAATGACGACATCAAGGTAAGACAGGGCAAGGTAGACTGACAGAAACACCGGGAATAACGAGTAGACCAGACGAAATGGAACTCAAAAGACAGGACTTAAATACACCGGATAATTAACAATCACACACACACACACACCTGGAACCGAATAAACTCATAATGACATGAAACGAGGACAGGAAACCTTGTCCCTCGGCCCGGCCTCTACAGCCGGGACCTTTGTACCCCCCCAAAAAAAATCCATGGGGCAGCTCAGGGGTATCCGGAGCCCTCTGGGGCGAAACACACTTGAAAACATGAAACAATGTTAAAAAGACCTTGGTCACAGTCTGGTCAATATACGGCCACGGCCGGCTGGCTTGTCAATACGGCAGCGGCCGGCTGGCGAGACCATAACCGGCTGGCTTGACAATTACGGCAGCAGCCGGCTGGCTTGACCACTCAACGGCAGGGGCCGGCGGGCTGGAGGGAGCCTCAGCCGGCTGCGGGCCGAGTGAACCGCGGACGGCGGGTTGGCTTTCCCCGCGAACTACAGGCAGCCGCCGACGGTGGGTTGGCTTTCCCCACGGACGGCGGCGTGATCTCCCGCGAACAGCGGGGTCGGTGAGCCGCGGACGGCGGCGTGAACTGAGGAAGTAGCGAGTTGGCTTTCCCTGCCAACGGCGGCCAGCGGGCATGAGTCAGCGGCAATCCGGCGGGCTTGAGTCAGCGGCAATCCGGCGGGCTTGAGTCAGAGGCAGGCCGGTGGGCATTGAGTCAGAGGCAGGCCGGTGGGCTAGGGTTAGCCGTGGACGGTGGCGTCATCTCCTGTGAACTGTGGGCTGGTTGATCCGCGAACGGCGGGATGGCGGAGCCGCGAACGGCGGCGTAAACTCCCGCGAACAGCGGGCATGAGGGCTCGCGGCGAGCGGACTCACTTGCCGCGAGGGACAAAACACAGGAACAAACCAAAGACTTGAAAAAACGAACAAAACAAAACGAGGTGAAGGGACGACGCTTACTGTTTGGTCTGGTCTTCTGTCACGGTGCACACAGCAGGGAAAAACGACGAACACGCAGACGAGGAGATACTTCAAAATAATAGTCTTTAATGACGACATCAAGGTAAGACAGGGCAAGGTAGACTGACAGAAACACCGGGAATAACGAGTAGACCAGACGAAATGGAACTCAAAAGACAGGACTTAAATACACCGGATAATTAACAATCACACACACCTGGAACCGAATAAACCCATAATGACATGAAACGAGGACAGGAAACAAACCATATATGGAAACAAGAGGCGGGAACACAAGACACACACGACAGAGGTCTGACAGATAATTGTTGACCGCTGACTCTGAAGTGGACTAGGTGCCAGGCAGGGGGAACCAGCGGGCAGGAACAGGTCAGGACAGGAACTCAAACAATATAGGCTTCACAGGAACACAAACTCCAAGGCAGGCAGGGGGATAGACAAAACAAAAGAACTGAAAAACATTAAATAGTAACAAAATAAAAAGAAATCTTTTTTTAAAAGAAAAAAAATTATTTAATCAACACAAATAGCTGAAAATGTCAAACAAGGGATCAGAACTAAAATAACTAGATGAATACTGAAATAAGACCAAAAAGTCAAAAACCGACAAAAATAAATAAATAAATAAAATAAAAAAGGAGCAAGACAAGAATATAGAATTACAAGGGACTAAGGCACAAGACCAACCAAGCAAGGAGACAGAAACACATACTCAGCCACATCCACAGACAAAGACAGCGAGGGTGAGAATGATCACAACCGGCAAAAGCAAGAGGGCAAGGGGAACTATTAATAGGGAGGAAAGCACACGAGGAACAGGTAAGAGCAATTAGACCAACAAGGACTAGACAAGGTCTAACACAAGGGTGTGGTAAAGAGGAAACAAGGAGTAGGGGCTAGAGGAGCACATGGCTGACAAAAACAACAACAAAGCCATGTGCTGACACACAAGACAACGTAGACACGAGAAATAAAGACAAGACAAACGGGGTGTCAGGGCAGAACCTTGACAGTGAAAACAGTAGTATTTCTGAATTCAAAGTAGGTAAAAAAGTACCCGGACAACTTACTACTTCTGGTGGGATTCTGAAGAGCATATCAAACGGACACTTTACTATCAGTGAAGCAACGCAACTGTAACAACATTCGTAGTTCGGGGAGGAAGGAGACGGGAACCAGTGAAAATTTAAATCATTTAATAATAAATTAAACAAACAAAAAATGAAAGCAGCAGATCCTCACGGACGACTGCCACTTTAAACATAAATTAAAAACACAACAAAAGTCTAGGCCTGGTCCTCTCTCATCCTTTACTGTCGTCACTCCTCCTTTTATCCTTCTGGAGCTCCTCTGTTATGGAATGCCAATCCTGCCATAATTAGAAATAAATAAATAAATGTACAAAGAAATGTAAAAAAGCAAAAATAAATAAATACACTGCCCTCCAAAAGTTTGGACACCCCTGGCAAAGTGTGGTTTTGGACGATATCAGCATAAATCCTTATCATTTTTTGGTGCAAATACTGTACATTAAAGTAACGTGACATTATCATTGAAGACCAGCAATTATAATTTTAATTTTGATTACATAATAATGGCAATATATACATGTCAAAGTCAGACATGCCCCTTTGCCAGCTGTGATGCCTGGTTACTGGTTTAAACTTGGCCCAGGTTTTTAAAAGATTTTTTGGTTCAGCACACCTTAATAGCTTCAACAATTGATTGCCAATTAAGTTTAGAATACAATGAACCAATTAGAACACAATTTACTGTAGGTCAGATAGTTTACAAATATTAAATCTAAAATTTAATTTTTTTCTATGTATAAACTGTTTATGTAATAAAATATGTTTTCGTAGTTTGTGTTGTCCCTTATCAGTGCAAAATTATCACAAATTAAAAAGGATTCATGCCAATATTGTCCAAAACCCCACTTTTCAAGTGTGTTTCCAAACTTTTGGAGGGCAGTGTAAATATATAAATAAATATACATAGAAAAGTAAAAAAGCCAAAATAAATAATTATTTATCATTTTATTTCATTATTTATGTATTTTTTCATTTTTTCCACATTTATTATTATTATTTTTGATTTATACATTTATTTATTTCCACTTTAATTTATTTTCACATTTATGTATTTATTTACGTATTAATTTATTTCTTTATATATTTCTACATTTATATATTTCCACATTTATTTATTTCTACATTTATTTATTTTCACATTTAAACTCCACTTTTTGCAGCGGTTCAGCTGTGGATTTGTTTCTGTGATAATTATATGTAGGCCTAATGTGTTATTTAAAAAAATATATATATATTTTCATGACAAAATTATCATAAAGATGGCAGGTAGGGGACATGATCGGGGGAGCACGACTTCTTATGTTGAGAGAACGACATTTATTTCTCGTGGCCATGCGTTTAATGCACGAACCTGCGTGACCATAGCAACCTTGGATATTCAGAAACTGATATTACAAATACATATATATTTTTTTTTAATTTAATGAAGCGCAGAATTAAGAAAATATTATAGTAACCTACATGTACATTGTGCGCGATATGTTGCAGATATATGCAGTCCACAGACAACATTTATGAACCTTTTTATAATCAATACATTTAAAAATAAGACCTGTGACATGCCTAGAAAAACATTACTATCTTTCCCATCCATCCAGCTTTTTAACTCCATTCAGTGATCATTTCTTTCTTTCTTTCTTTCTTTATTAAATTACAGGAATGTTACGGGTTCTCTGTACAGGAATTTAACATAGGCCAGGCCTAGGCTATAAATTATTATTATTATTATTATTTTGATAGCTTAGTAATTAGGTTATATGCTAATAATAATAAGAAGAAGAAGAAGAAGAATATAGCCTAATATATAGCCTAATTTCTGCACTTTCTTAAATTCAAAACAAAATGTTAAAAGAATATTTAAGATAAAATATTAATCTCATCCCAAAGTCTTTTAAGTCCATTCACATAGGCTATTGTTTTGGATTAGCCTACATTTTGTAGGCTAGCCTAGGCTATTTATTTTATTTCCCGCTTGGTCTCAGTTCTTTCTCCTCTGCGCTTTAGATACCTGCTCTATAATCGAAGCTTGTTAACCGATCATTAGCCTACAAGATTATGATAAATTAGGATTAAATTAGGCCTGCGTGACCATAGCAACCTTGGATATTCAAAAAATTCAAAAAATTCTGCGTTCAAGCATTCTGCGTTCAGGCAGGCCTCGTCAGGCAGGCCTCAAGCTCCGCTCAAGCTCCGCTAGCTGAGCTGGAGAAATTGGAGAAACCCGGCCCCTCATCAGCTGATCCGACTCCCAAGCTCTCTGATTGGACTCCCAAGCTCTCAAACAGGGCGCCTTACTTAAACCCGGCTTCTGTTGCTTGCTTTGCTGCTTCCTCTGTACGCTGCTTGCAACCCACCTCCTCCCCACCCGGCTTCTGTTGCTTGCTTTGCTGCTTCCTCTGTAACGCTGCTTGCAACCCACCTCCTCCCCATCTCCTCCTTTAACTTGTTTAACAATGTAAATTCTGTTGTCAATTGTTGCTTGCTCTGTTCTGGGGTTTTTTGTGCTACTCTCCTATTCCTAAAATGGGAGGGTTGCCCCTGAAGTGGCTGCTGTTTCCCTGCTCTTGGCTTTCTGGGGTTTTTTGTGCTACTACTCTCCTATTCCTGAAGAGGACAGGGAACTTGGAACAGAGCCATACCGCCAAATGTAACTTTAGTGGCTGCTGTTTCCCTGTCTTGGTAAATATGCCAAGCTAAAAGTTGAAGAGGACTAAATGCTTGAACTTGGAACAGAGCTATGGTATTCTTTTTGACCGCCTTAAGAGGTCCTGTAACTTTAGTAAATATGCCAATAAAATTACGAATACATAAAAAAAGTTTTGAATTTAATAATGGTAGCGCAGAATTAAGAAAATACTTAAGAGGTCCTGACTGAACTAACCTACCTGTACGACATTGTGCATAAAAAAAGTTTTGAATTTACGATAAATGTTGCAGAATTAAGAAAATATGCAGTCCACAGACATTACATTTACCTGTACATTGTGCACGATATGTTGCAGATATATGCAGTCCACAGACAACATTTATGAACGACCTGTGACGTGCCTAGAAAAACATTACTATCTTTCCCATCCATCCAGCTTCTTAACTCCATTCAGTGATCATTTCTTTCTTTCTTTCTTTCTTGCTTTCTTTCTTTCTTTCTGTCTTTCTTTCTTTCTTTATTTATTTATTAAATTACGGGAATGTTACGGGTTCTCTGTACAGGAATTTAACATTTCTTTCTTTCTTTCTTTCTTTCTTTCTGTCTTTCTTTCTTTAGGCCTTTATTTATTTATTAAATTACGGGAATGTTAGGCTATACATTTGTTTTTTTTTTGATAGCCTAGTAATTAGGTTATCTCTGTGCTTTAGATACCTGCTCTGTAACCGAAGCTCATTAACCGATCATTAGCCTACAAGATTATGATAAATTAGGATTAAATTAGGCCTAAGAATGGATAATGGATATTTTTTTTACTTTAGTTTTAGGCCTACATGCGTAAATATGATGATATGACGGGATATGACAAGATTCACATCACATCACGCACCTGCGCTTTTTTGAACGAAAAAATTAAACCCAGGATAAATTCATAGGCTACATACAAAATGAATAAATACGCTAAATGTATTTCACTTAGGGGCCCAATTAACCAAACGAAAGAAAAAGCTGTTCCACGGTTAAACAGTTCAAATTGCGCTGGAGTCTCATGCACACGCAACATGGTTATCACTCAGGCTATTCCTTAAAAATAACCAATGAAATTCTAAACCTTTTAACCGGTCCTGGAGATCCCACAGTCCTGCAGAGTTTAGCTCCAACATTAAAAACTCACCTGCCTGGCTTTAACCTATCTTGATTGGCTTGTTCAAGTGTGTTTGATTAGGGATGGAACTGAAGTTACTGTGGCTCTCCAGGACCGACTTTGGCCACCCCTGGTTTAATCAAATTAAAATTCTTACTGTCGGTTTACAGTTAAGATACACTGCCTATAGCCTACCGACCCACGCCAAGCTGTGATAGGCACACAAAGTGTTACGGATTCGCTTAGTGTAAATAACATCTATCGCTAAGAAAATATGCTATTTGCACTTAGTGTAATAGCCGCTGCCTTAATTTTATTTTCGATATAGGCTATGATAATGATGATGATGCTGATGATGATAATACTAACACTACTAATAATAATAAAGAAAGGAAGGAATATTAGGCTACATATCGGCCTGCACGGTATGTGCAGTATGGGTTAATATAATAATTCTTAATTCTGCACTTTCTTAAATTCAAAACTAAATATTAATGTATTCATAATATCCATTTCTGAATATCCTAGGCTGCTATGGTCACGCAGGTTTGTGTATTAATGGCCACGAGAAATAAATGTCGTTCTCTCAACATAAGAAGTCATGCTCCCCCGATAATGTCCCCTACCTGCCATCTTTTTGATCATTTTATTATGAAAAGATGATATATATTTTTTTTTTAAATAGGCACATTAGGCCTACATATAATTATCACAGAAACAAATCCACAGCTGAACCGTGGCAGCAAGTGGTGTTTTCGTAATCAGCGTAACCTATTTGAAGGAATCCGGATTGAACTCACTCGTTAAAACAGTGACTTGGCGCCACCTAGTGTCTGTTTTAGTTTCATATTAAACGTATAATTTAATTGAATGACATATTGACATATTTCTGCCTTCAAAATTTAAAACATTAATTTCATAACATTTTATGCATTTGTAGGCTAAGTGCAGTGTAAATGCATTCAGTAATGATGTCTCTGATGGCTTTTATTGACACTGATTGGATTTTTACAAGTAACAACCCTTTATTATTTTACCTGAATTTATCGATTGGAATTAAGAATGTGGCATTCCATATTCATATTCATCTTCATGATTCATTTTACAGGTTTGTTTCTGATGCTTTCAATGTTGTTTTTGATTTTTGGTTACATTAAAAAAATGCAGTTAGCTCAAAAAGCTGAGGGCACACGACATGGTGTGTGTGTTTCACTAGCTCCGTTCCCATAGACACCTTTTGTTTGACCTAATTCTGGATATTTCCAGCCTAACACGTTTGATTAATCCGTATCTAAAGCCGTGTCTACACCAAGAGAACCCATTATAATCAGTTGATGCGGTGACTGTCCACACGGGAAGTGGCGCGAGGCGACAAATCTTCTACAGTAACCTCCCTCTATTCCGAATCTTGAAAACATGCATTGTATGCGTTGAAAGTGAAACCTAAAAAAACAGCGCACATAAGAGAGCGATTGCACGCTTTTGCGAGCTTCAGCAAATGCACGCGATCACAGATTGCATGTTTCCCAGCCGAAACAACCCCCCAAGTGAAACTGAAATAATAACCGTGATATAAGATTTTGATCGCCCATCTAAGTCATTCATCCCACACTATCATGTAGGCTACACTTCTTGTTCTTCGCTTGGGCACCACAAGGTGTCACTGTGGCCTCAAGCTTACCCCTCGACTACTCTGGCTCGATTGCTTTTCCTGACGTAAAACACGCCCTCCTCATTACCCTACAGACAAAGAAATGTAGAAATAAATAAATGTGAAAATAAATACATTTAGAAATAAATAAATGTGGAAATAAATAAATTAAGAAATTAATACGTAAATAAATACAAATGTGAAAATAAATAAAAGTGGAAATAAGTAAATGTATAAAAAAATTTAAAAAAAAAATGTGAAAAAAAAACATAAATAAGGAAATAAAATGATAAATAATTATTTATTTTTGCTTTTTTACTTTTCTTTGTATATTTATTTATATATGTATTTATTTATTTTTGCTTTTTTTACATTTCTTTGTACATTTATTTATTTATGTATTTATTTATTTATTTCAAATTATGGCAGGATTGGCATTCCATACTCTGTAGGACTCGAGAATGGTGAGTGGTCCGGTTTACTCCACCGGACTCGCTCCGCTCCCACGGCAACAGACACTGATAGGTCATATGTTAATAACAACATGGCAGTGTAGCACATACTACTAATATTATATTCATACTACACTCATTCATAATGTATAGTGTTCACAAAGTAATTGTTTAAAAGAAGCACTTACTCAAAGAGTATGCTATTTCAGATGCTGCCCGTTTTTATAAGTGCATCATTAATTTAGACATCCAACAAATTCATTCAAAGACGCTGATTCATTTAGGAATATAAAAATAGCTGTTTTTATGAGTGAGTCATTTAATCATGAATTCAACTGATTCATTTAAAAGCTTTTTAATTTAGGAACGAAATGAGTGGCACTCAGTGAATGAATCATTGAATCATTCATTAAACAATTTCTTCAAAAACACTGAATCATTCATCAACGAAACACCACTGTGTGTTGCTCTGTGTAACAGTTCTGCTGTGGCTTTGTTTGGAACTATTTGGTTAAAATTTATTACAGTTTTTAAACTACAAAAGAGTAATTGTTTGCATAAGCTACCGCGTTATTATTTAGTAGATGTCCCCCTGGCATTAGTTACAACCTTAAATCTGAATAGATAGTTTTCTTAATCCGCTTTGCACATCTGGTAACTTCCATTTCCACCAAAAATTGCTCAAAGCTCAGCCAGGTTGCATGGAGATAATGAGTGGACAGCCATTTTGGCCACATCAGACCATAAAACATCTTTTTTTTTTTCAGCAGGCTTCAGACAGTCCAACATGCCTTCTAGCAAACTGTAGGTGATATGTGATATGTGATATGACATTTTTCACACATTTTTTCTCGCTTAAAGCAGTGACCGATGAAACACCCGGGCAACAGTTTAAACTCCTTCACTGCTGATTACCAAACTATTTCTATTGATTTCATAATACTTATGAAATCTGTTTTTTAACATTCATATTATTTGTTTGTTTTTCCTTTGACATTACTGAGTATACTGTCTACAAAGCCTAATTAAGTCTACTGTGATTCAATGCAGTACAGCAACAAAACATGCCAAGGGGATGAATATGTTCAATAGCAGTAAAATGTATTCTAGTAATATTACTGAGTTAAAGAGTCTGTGACAGTGAGAAAGATTACAATAAATGTGCCACTCTAACTCACTGTATGGGATAAGAAGTGTAAAGAATATGAAAAAAATATTATAGCCATGCCACCTTTATGTAAGTTAAAATGACACTTGGAGCTCTCTACTAATTACTAAATTGAGTAATCTCTCATCAAAGGACTAAAACTTAATTAATCATGCTTGCCTGCAGTATCTAGACAAATGACTACAATTGGGATATGATCAGGAAATGGCAGAAGTCACGGAGGCACTCCTGATTCATCCATGCATGAGCAATTAATAGCCTGTAAGCTTCAGATGTGCTGGGCCTGCAAAATGGGCGAAAATTACAATAGAATTAGAACGTAAGTGCAAATATTCACTAGAGTGTTGAATATTCATGTCTCTCTTTTATGGGTGTGAGATAATCCTCTTGTTAACTGTCCTTTAGATTAAAATGTCATATAAATCACTCTTTCTTAAGCATGAGTTTCTAAATATTCATTTAGAAACCTCTATATCATGTATGCATAACAGTAACTCACTGAAATGAATAGTTCACTCAAAAAAACAAACAAAAAAACCCCCACAAAAACACAGTCTGTCATCTACTCACATGCATACCATTCCAAACTTGTCTTAGAATGTCCAAGCTACTCTTTTAGCAAAGTGTGTTATGGGCCACATGGTTCAGATGAGAAATTCCAATCTTGTCTTATTGCTTGAACTCCAGGTTATTGACTTCTGACTCCAATTAGCTTCTCATGAAGACTTTAGCCTTGAAATTCACATATTTTTCTATCCTGCACTGCGAATATTCATACATTGTTCAATAAAGACATGAGAACAAATAAACATTTGTGTGTCATTTGTTTAAAAAGACAATGTTTATTTAACTTGGTTGGATTTCAGATTAAACTTTAGAGCAGATTTATTCAGAAATATATGGTAAGTTCAACATTACATGTATGTATGTATATACAGTATGTATGTAACAGTACAATATGTATGAATGTAATGTTTAATGTTGCATAATATTTAACTTTGCATGTAAAGGGCGTCAAGTTGTTTAAAGCTAGAATATTCAAATGTTTTTCAAAAACATTTTTTACTCTTCACATCCTGATAGCAATCAATAATTAAAGTGTATACAACACCATAATTATTGATTGCTATCTTATCTTGCTATCTTATATTATATGTGATATGTGATATCTTTGATATAACCTTGTCATGTAAATCTTATAGATCACATATCTTCTGTTGGGTTCTCAGAACCATAAAATGTTTGTCCAATCATTACATTCAGTCTGAATGAAATAGGGTGGTCTACCTGCCTGTCCATCCATGCACCCAGCAGCAAAAATATGGGACGTGATGTAAAAACTGGTAGTTCTTTTACAAGATGGAAGAATTTAATGGAATGCTTGGGTTTCAAGTGAGAAAACGAACTTGCAGAGGTGTTTTTTTTTTTTTTCTGGACAGGTAAGCTATCAAGGTAAAAGCAGGTTAGGTGATTTGGTTCAAAAATATTTTTTGTTATGCTTGTTGAAAGTCTCTTCACATTCCGATAGAAATCACTAAGTTAAGTGGTCTTAATGTATTTATATCATCTGTGGAAGGCGTAGGACCATAAAATGTTCGTCCAATCATATCCCTCAGATCGAGAGCAACGATAAACTGTCCTATCTGCCTGTCAATGTACGTACAGTATTTGCACACCTCTGCACACCCCGTTCGCACAGACATGTTACGTCATCAGCGCATTCCATTGCACTATTGCAGACCGAGGCATATTATTGTAATATTATGCATTTTATACTGTAATGTTTTCTCACCAGTGAATGAGACATGAGATAATCTGACAGCATTGTATCCAACCCTCCACCAGCGCTGTCTCTTATCGTGTCGGGTGTTAGCCTCTGGTCTGCCTGTGGTAGTTCATGTGTTTTGGAGGAGGCATGTCTTTGGAGAGTGATTTGCAGGGAGTGTGGGATCTTATGCTTTCAAAGCTAGCTTGCTATTGCTAGCCTCTCCAAGAGACATGCCTTCACCTATATAGATTCGTAGGAGCTGTGTTTGTGATGTTTAAGTTGGGAGAGGCGTGATGCGCAGAAGGGGCATTTGCAAAGGTTGTCTGAAAATTTTCTTTATTTTATGTAATTCAACTAATAGCACAGAAACTTCAAGGGCTTAAGGCTCTTGTTAATTTACAAACATTTCTATGTGCTACTTGGGAGCATTTCTACAATGCTTTTGGGAAAAATGCTGTAAAGATTCCTGTAAGTACTATGTACATAAGACTGTACTTAGTGCTTCAAGAAACCCAGCCACTATCATTTAAGGCCATCACAACATTGATTAAATGCAATTATACTATACATCTTGATTAGGCCTTTCAGTTTAACACATTAAGTTAATGTGATTAATCTGATGGAATAAAATTAGGTAACAACATAAATTCAGGGCTTCTCCTACCATTGGAGCAATTCAAGACCAAACCACACTGAGAGCAGCCCATACTATAATATTTTGAATAAACTGACAGCCTTATATATAAATATAGTGCACCCCAGCTGTCAGTCACAAGTTCACTATTACTACAGACATAAAGCACTCTCAGTAAAGTCTTCCAGTCCAAATGGTCTTGCTGTCTCATCCAGAAACTGAATTAGAGACTCAGAGGGCAGCACTAGTCCTGCCTGATCCCCGATCGGTGAGACGAGTCTCAAATCATACATGCCAAAGACCACGTCCTCCTCCCGCCCTTCCTGCAAGAAGTGAGCGAAAGATTAGCGTGTCCTGCGGCAGCACAAATATTTCCCTCCACGGGGTCCCCGGAGGCCCCAGAAAGAACTGGCTCAGCGGAACCCCTGACAGGCTGAAGCACAGAGAGGCTAGCCAGCTAATCAGCATCCAGGAGAAGAGCTCCGAGTCTGGGTCATGCAGGCCACATCTCCTTCCTGTCCTTTTCCAGTGCAGTCTAGTGGGCCATTAGCAGCGCTCTTTATCTGGGGCTCATCCAGTCACTGACACTGTGAGCTCAAGCCCTTGCAGCAGAGCAGACGGTTTATTTGAAGCTGTTGATTTCTCAGGTTTATACATGCAAGGTATTTTAGCTGCGTTTCCGAGGGATGTTTAATGATTCATTCTTGTTAATCCATCCAACAGACAACATGAGTCCTGTAATGTTACTTAATTAGCATAATGAGGCATAATTAAGTCTTGAAAAAAAAAAAATTACAGCCTCATAATAAACACAGAGTTTATGACAAATAGGGACTTAGAGACACAAACAGGTGACTTATTACCATAAATAACAAAAATGCAGGTTGCAAATGACAAGGGAACAACAACAGTAAATGTGCACATAACAAGCATTGTGGTAGAGAGTTTAAGTGGCTGGGGGGAAACTGAATAGCATAAGGGTTTTCCAGAGCAGTGGCTATACTTTACGTTACTGTTATGTGATGCCATGACCCAGAATGTTCTGTATAAGGATATTTCTTCAGCTATGTAGACAACACATTTTTTTATTGTCTACTATTGACAAGTAAGTTGGATTCCTGTATAATTTGACAAAATTACACATTGACTGTAAATGTTTCATTTTTTAAAATGATATTTAGTTTATTTATTATTTATTTATTATTTTCTCTTATTTACACATCATATGGATCATAATTCATATCAAACATTCTTTCAAAAGGCACTGTTGTCTCATTTAAAAAAGTACACTAACTTTTGAAAACATTTTATATAACCACTTTATATAGCCTACCATTTTACATAACCACAATGGATATTAAAATTGTTTAGATTACGTAGACATTAATATTTTTATTAGTAGATTTTCCTATTTTAAGACTGAATATTTTGTTTTGGGAAAAAGCTAAAACGATGAAATGTATTCATAAGATTTTTCTTAACTTGAAGTATAGTGCATAACCAAATATGAGGTGCCCACATTGTTTTGTTGTACATATAAAAAAATATATATAAAAATTTTACTTTTAAAAATCACACCAAAAAGCTAAATTAGGGTGTAGAAAACCAGCTTCATTATTTATTTCTGAGTCAAATGTATTCTGATTGCACTTGTGTGTCTCGGTGAGTGAATATGTTGGCTTTAAGCAATCAGATGTGACAAGCTTAATTGTATCTCTGCGAGTGGATGATGAAGTCACAGATATCCACCCATATGGAAAAGAAACAGAATGAGACGGAGCTGCCCATTTCATACTATTCAATCAGGCTCTCCCTAAATGGAGGAAAAGACAGGGAAGGAGAGAAAAAGCTATGAAAACACACAGTAATATATGCAACCCAAGCTCTTTTAAAATCCATGCCTGTGACAGCATTTCTGCAAAATGGTAATATTGTGCTTCTTGCATGTTTTGTGATACTTTGAAAGTGAAATATCCAGTGAAGGGAGCTAAAAGCAAGTTCAATGTTATCTATAAAATAGATTAACCTAAATTTAACGATTAAATGTATTACCCTGGTTGTACATTGCAGCAGATCAGACATGAAATGGTTGGTGAGTGGCGTTAAAAGATTAAAGGTGGGGTATGTATTTTTTTTAAAACGCTTTAGAAAACGAGTCGGGGCCAGTACCAAAACAAACTTGTAGCCAATCAGCAGTAAGGGGCTTGTCTACTTATTATGTGGAGGAGAGAGCGCTCATCAGTGCACATGATGGACATTAGCAGAGCCGAGCTACGACAGAAAAATAGAGATGGCGGATAAAAAAAACTAAAGAGGAAAACGTCTGCGGAACAAAAGAAGGTGACGCAACAGTCTTCGGGTGTTCGGGTGTTGCTTCGGCAGTAAGAGATGCGGTGGACTCTGTGCTGATTCCAGCATTGTGCGAACTGCGTGAGGACATACAAGCGACCAACAAGTTTGTTAAAGAGCTAAGAGAGGAGCTTGAGGCGATAGCTACCGCGGCGAAGCAGACACGTGACCGGGTTGATTCTATTCAGGCAGCTGCACATGAGGATAGGAGGGCAGTCACGGACTTAAGAAATCAGCTGGAGCGACTCACCAAGAAGATGACGGATATGGAGGATAGGAGCAGGAGGAACAACGTACGACTGGTGGGGTTACCAGAGGGGGCGGAGGGTTCCAACGTGGCTGGTTTCCTCAGAGTTAATCTTTCCAAGTGGATTCCTTCGTTGAAAGGCCATGACATTGAGATTGACAGTGCGCATCGCGTGTATGACAGAGGGAGGGGCTCTGATCGGCCGCACACTCTCATCTTCCGTGTACTAAGATGGCATGACAGATTGGAGATCCTGAAAGGTGCTCGGCAGGCTTATCCGGTGAAATGCGCACAGGACAATGTCACGCTACTATTTTTTCCCGACTTTAGTCCAGTGACAACGATCAGGAGAAAGGCATTTAATCCGGTTTTGAAGAAGATGACAGCGCTTGGTCTCCAGCCCTTCCTCATCTATCCGGCGGTAATTAAACTACGACACAAAGGGGAGCAGAAAAGTTTTGACTCTCCTCAGAAAGCGGAGGATTTTATCAGCTCCCTGTCTCAGCAGAAGACGTATGCCGCGGCTCTATGGGAAGGCAATGGGAAAACAGCGGCCACCATCTCGCCCACAGCGGAGGCGCTACAAGCGGCGTGAGAGGAAGCAGAAGAGGGGTAAGCGCGGAGGTATCCGAGCTAGGCTAGCGGCTAACCCACACAAGCCAGCTATCCCCACCATCGTACTGGCGAACGTACGCTCTTTGGACAATAAACTGGACTACATCCGACTACTTCGCTCTACTCAGAGGACTGTAAGAGACTGTTGTGTTTTTGTGTTTACGGACACATGGCTTAACAACAGCGTATCGGACTGCACCATTCAGCTCGACCAGCTAACATGCTATCGAGCAGACAGAGCTCTCGTCGAGGGAGGTAAATCCCGCGGTGGCAGGCTTTGTGTTTACATCAATAATGCATGGTGCCACGATGCTGTTGTGGTCTGCAAACACTGCTCACCCCTGGTGGAGTTTATGATTATTAAGTGCCGGCCGTTCTATCTACCGAGGGAATATACAGCCATACTGCTCGTTGCTGTATACATCCCTCCCAGCTCCAACAACAACAACAGGAGTGAGGCACTAAATGATCTGTACCAGCACACCAGTGAGCAGCAGACAGCCCACCCAGATGCTTTTCTCATCTTGGCTGGAGACTTTAATCACGCAGACTTAAAGAGTGTGTTCCCAAAAATACACCAACATGTTGACTTTCCAACAAGGGGAAAAAATACTCTGGACTTTATTTACACCACCCAGAGAGGAGCTTACAAGGCCCTCCCCCTCCCCCACCACGGAGCCTCAGACCACATCACTGTCATGCTAATGCCTGCATACAGACCGCTTGTTAAAGTCATCAAACCAATACACAAACAGATACAAGTGTGGCCGGAAGGGTCATCAGAGGCACTTCAAGACTGTTTTGACACCACTGACTGGAATATGTTTAAGCAGGCTGCCACATACAACAGCACCACAGACCTCCAAGAGTACTCAGAGACTGTCACTGCCTACATCACCAAGTGCATTGATGATGTAACGGTCACAAAGACTATCACTGTCCGGGCCAACCAGAAGCCGTGGCTGACAGGGGAGGTCTACAGACTTCTGAAGGCTCGGAACGCTGCCTTTAGAGCTGGAGATGAGGAGGGCCTGAAGACAGCTAGGGCCACCCTATCCCGCGGCATCAGAGAGGCCAAGAGACAGTACTCCAGGAGGATAGCCCATCGTTTCAGCGACAGCAGAGACACTCGGAGCCTGTGGCAGGGGATACAGACCATTACAGACTACAAGCCTCCACCACAGACCTGTGACAGCACCATCCCCCTGCTGAACGAGCTGAATGCCTTCTTTGCTCACTTTGAGGCACAAAACAGCACCACTGCACAGAAGACTCCACCTCCTCCCGGCGACCAGGTGATGACGCTGTCCCCGGACAGCGTGAGGAAATCCCTCAGCAGGATCAATGCACGTAAAGCTCTGGGTCCTGACAACATTACTGGGCGTGTACTTAGAGACTGTGCAGTGGAACTCACTGATGTCTTCACAGACATTTTCAACATCTCACTAAGTCAGGCTGTTGTCCCCACATGCTTCAAAGCTACCACCATCATTCCAGTCCCGAAGAAGTCATCTCCATCCTGCTTCAATGACTACCGTCCAGTAGCACTCACTCCTATTCTCATGAAGTGCTTTGAACGGCTAGTCATGCAACACATCAAGTCTGTCCTCCCCCCCTCCCTGGACCTCTTCCAGTTTGCATATAGGTCCAACCACTCGACCGATGATGCCATCGCCACTGCCCTCCACCCAGCCCTCACACATCTGGACAAAAAAGACTCATATGTCAGGATGCTGTTCATAGACTTCAGTTCAGCATTCAACACAATCATCCCTCAACAGCTCACTCACAAATTGGTCCAGCTGGGGCTCAACACCTCTCTGTGCAACTGGCTGTTGGACTTCCTGACCGGGAGACCTCAGGCAGTACGGGTCGGCATTAACACATCCAGCACCATCACACTGAACACAGGGGCCCCCCAAGGATGTGTGCTGAGCCCCCTCCTCTTCACTCTGCTGACCCACGACTGCACACCGTCACACAACTCTAACCTTTTCATTAAGTTTGCGGATGACACGACTGTGGTGGGTCTAATTAGCAACAGAGATGAGACAAACTACAGGAGCGAGGTGAGCCGCCTGGCCGGGTGGTGCAGGGACAACAATCTCTCTCTGAATGTGGAGAAGACGAAGGAGATTGTTGTTGACTTCAAGAGAGTGCACACTCAGCATGCTCCTCTGACCATCAACGGTGCGACTGTGGAGAAAGTGAGCAGCACCAAGATCCTGGGTGTGCACATCACAGAGGACCTCTCCTGGACTAACAACACTGCGGCACTGGCCAAGAAAGCACAGCAGCGTCTCTACTTCCTCCGCAAACTCAGAAGAGCCAGAGCCCCGACCCCCATCATGTGCACCTTCTACAGAGGCACCATCGAGAGCATCCTGACTAGCTGCATCACTGTGTGGTATGGCGCTTGCAACGCATCCTGCCGCAAGTCACGTCAACACATAGTGAGAGCATCTGAGAAGATCGTTGGTGTCTCTCTCCCCTCCCTCCAGTACATTTACAGCACCTGTCTCACCCGCAAAGCCCTCTGCATTGCAGGTGATCCCACCCACCCGACACACAGCTTTTTCAATCTGCTGCCATCAGGGAGGAGACTGCGGAGTCTCCAGGCGAGGACCAGCAGACTGAAAGACAGCTTCATACATCAGGCTGTCAGGAAGCTGAACTCCCTCCCGTCCTTGCCCCCTCCCCTCTTTTACCCCACGCAACACTGAACTCTGACACTACGACCCCCCCCCCCCCCCCCCCCCCCCCCCCAGCTCCCCACATCCCCAGGACCTTCCACCCCATCCCCCAACTTACAAACTGTGACCTGCACCAGTCACTTTGTGCAGCATTGGACTGATCACTACCTTATCCAGCATTGACTGCAAACTACATCTTCTGACAGTCTGATAAAAGACTGTTCTTTTTTGCACTACACATATATCTGCACAGTTTTGTTTTATTTAACTGGTTTGCACTCTATCTGCCATGTGCCTTATGCCACTTTATCTATCTCTTTTTTTATTTTTCTACAATGTCCTCATTGTATATATGTATAGCTTGTATGCACATATGTTTAAACTGTATTTATCTGTATTTGAACGTCTACTGTCAGTGTTTAATGTTAACTGTATGCACCAAGGGTCTGAGAGTAACGCAATTTCAATTCTCTGTATGTATGTGCTGTACATGTGGAAGAATTGACAATAAAGCAGACTTGACTTGGCTTGACTAAAAAAACTTTTTTTTTTGGCTGTGTGAGCCTTTCGGGGGACATGTCTTGCGTTGGAGTGGATCGGTCACAAACCATCACTATTTTGTGTTGCTCAATCAGACCTATGTTCTCGGTAATGTGCGGTCTGAGTTGTTTCTTGTTTATGGTTGTCGGTTGTTCATGTTTTTGTGTTGTTTTTATTTTTTACAACAGACATTTATACTTTTATTTATTTTACCCTATTTCTAAAATGATTTTTCATCTAGGAGGTTTGGTATCTAAAATGCACATCAGCATTTACATGTCATTTATGGAATTGAAGTGCTTCTGCTTTTTTTCATTTATTGAATACAATCTTGGGATTATGAATATTCAATGCATACTCTAAATATTTTGTCACTGAATGTGAATGGTTTAAATTCTGCTGTTAAACGAACCCGTGTGTTAGAATATTTACACCGTAAATCTATTTCCTGTGCCCTAATACAAGAGATGCATTTAAAACAATCTGACGTGGCACGTTTCCAGAATAAGTATTATAAGTTAGCAGCCTTTTCCTGCGCTCTTAATAAAACTAACAGGGTGATTATCCTTGTTAACAGGAAGTTACATTTAACAATTGAACACCTTGGTAGTGATGAGAAGGGTAGATTTGTTTTTATCCGATGCAAAATATATAATAATAGGTTAGCATTGGTCTCTATTTATGGTCCGAATGAGACAGACAGTTCATTCCTTACACAGATTTCCAAAACTCTACTTGAGCAGATTGATTGCCCTCTAGTGGTGGGTGGTGATTTTAATGCTGTCGTAAATCCTGCTTTAGATAAATCTCAATATGATACAACAGCCAATCCATCCTCTAAATTACTGAATAAATTTATCACTGAGCTCAACTTAATCGATCTTTGGAGAATTCAGAATACTAAATCTAAGGACTTCACGTTTTTTTCTAATAGACACAAGACTTTCTCTAGGATAGACTACATATTTCTCAACCTATCTTTAATTTCGTCTAATTCCTCCATCTCTATATTACCAATTTTATTATCTGATCATTCTGCTGTGTTGTGCAGTGTTCCTCTTTCCGATGTTAAAGCCAAGTCCCCTAGATGGCGCTTTAACATATAATTATTAAGTAATCAGACTTTCATTACTTCTCTAAAAGAACATATTAAGGAATTTCTTTAAATTAATATGCCCTCTGATGTGGATCCTCAAATACTGTGGGAAACGACTAAGTGTGCTATACGACGTTTAAGTATATCTTTCTCTTCTACTCTTGCCAAAGCGAAAACTCACCAGTTTACACAATTAGAAAATAAAATCCAATCATTACAAAACCTACAAAAACAACGTTTTACTGAGAAACAGGCTACACAGCTGTCCTCTTTAAAAGAAGAATATGATTTACTTTCACACTCAAAGGCGGAATTTATTTTACATAGGACTAGGAAAAAATATAATTTCGAATCAGAGAGACCTAGTCATTTATTGGCCCTTAGGTTGAAAGAATGCGAGTCTAAGGCATATATTAGCGCAATAAAATCATTGGATGATCAGGTCACCACGAACCCTGTGGCAATTAATGAAATATTTAAAGGTTTTTACACAAATCTGTATAAAGCCGAAACGGATTTTGATGAAAACAATTTGTAAGCAGTATTTAGATAAATTGGAACTGCCTCGGATCTCACAGATGGATAAAGAATCTTTGGAGGCCCCATTAAGTTTGGAGGAACTCCACGTCTCTCTAAAAAGCCTTCAAAAGGGCAAATCGCCGGATCTAGATGGCCTCCCCCCTGAATTATATATAGAAATTTGGGATTTGGTAGGGATACTTATGCTTAATTCATTTAATTTTGCAATTGAACATGGGGTATTTCATAGAGATCAAAAAACTTCATTGATATTATTACTTCTTAAAAAAGGGAAAGATCCATTAGATTGTCCCAGCTACAGACCGATTTCGCTTATCCCATGTGATCTAAAAATCTAGGCTAAAGTTTTTGCTTCTCGTATGGAGAAGGTAATTCATAGTTTGATCAAGGAGGACCAAACCGGCTTCATCAAGGGGCGCAATGCAGCTGACAATATGCGTCGACTCCTTCATATTCTTGACTTTGCGGACTCCCACCCGACCCCTTGTGCGGTTTTCTCACTGGATGCAGAAAAAGCCTTTGACAGGCTAGAGTGGAACTATATGTGGGCAGTTCTGCAATGTCTCGGCTTCGGACATTGTACATTAAGACCAGTGTTGGGTGTAACGCGTTACTAAGTAACTAACTGTAACTGTAATTAAATTACTTATCCACTGAAAAAGTAAAGTAAGGGATTACTGTTCATTTTTAGGTAATTTAATTACAGTTACTTATAAAGTACTTGCGTTACAAACAGTAAATAATTTCAACAGATCTAAAATTAATATTGAATTTGAAATGTAAATGTACCGTCTAAAGATCAAATTGAATGCAGCGCTTTAACCCTCCGCGCGCCAGCTCATTCACTTTCAGATTATCCTGATTCACAGAGAAACATTAAATGCTCAGATAGCTACATATAAGACTAAAATCAATAGAATCTAAAAAGCTTGAATTTTACTTTTAAATGAACGAATTCAAATCAAAAACTAATATTTCTGATTATGTAATCCCTATGAAAGTATAGCTAGACCAGCCTTTCCCGTATCTGAAAGCTAGACGTTTCTACTTTTAAATGAACAAATTCAAATCGAAAATGAATATTATCTGATTATGTAATCCGTTTGAAACTAAAGCGAGGTACAGTCTTTCCTGTATCTGAAAGCCTGAAGTGTCTATTTTAAAATGAACGAATTCAAATCGAAAATGAATATTATCTGATTAAGTAATCCGTATGAAACTAAAGCGAGGTACAATCTTTCCTGTACCTGAAAGCCTGAAGTGTCTACGTTTAAATTAACGAATTAAAATCGAAAACGAATATTATCTGATTGTGTAATCCATATAAAACTGAGGTACAGTCTTTCCCGTATCCATACCTGTAAACCCTCCCGTTTTTCCCGGGATTCTCCCGTATTTTACCATTCTATCCCACTGTCATCCCGTTTAAATATTTTCCCGTATTTTTAATCTTGCTATAAAAAAAAATCCCACTGGGCGTATTTTATATGTTTGCTACATTCACCTCCGGTAAAACACCCGTAATTTGTATGGCCCAAACCTCATTATATGAATCAAGTCAATATATTCCAAGGTTGTCCGGTTGCAGATCTTGTATGAAAAGCATCCTTCTCACACAATCGACACATACAAATTCCCTCAACTTGGCAACTTTACAACCCAGTGATGCTGTTGATATCTGCGCACTGTGCGCAGTAGTGATGCGCGGATGGCGGTTATATCCGCGGGCGCTGTGGATAATCCGCGGGTCGGGTAATATAAAAATGCATTCTGATTATTTGCGGGTGGGTCGCAGGTGGATAAGATAAATCATTAATGATGCAAATATTAACTACATTTTCTAAAATACGAACGTGTTTTATAAATATATATTTTTTCATCAGGCATACGATTTTGTTTGTGTGTGTGTGTGTGAGCGCTGCAAGTTTCAAAGTCAAGTGCAGCTCTGCTTTGTTTACTCCGCCCCCTTCCCCATAGACACGCACCCAAATCATTTCTGTAATTTATTCTTACCTAGTTAACATGTTATTCTTACATAAATCTGTACGGATTTTACTAGTTGGGCTTTTCCTGAACATCTTGCCAAATTGAAATGTATTGTTTAACTTTTAAGCTTTTTTTTCTATTTGCTAACCAAAGAAGGTCATTTTTATTTATTTAAAAAAAGTTTAAGTATTACAGTTGTTTTAAAGCTAAAAGGCTAAACTATTCTATGTTTGACTCAAATTGAAAGAATACAGAGTTTAATTTCTATTAAGGTTTATAGGGATTTTAAGATGTAGCCTACTTAGCAATTTGAATAATTAAGGTACTTATTGAGTAACTAAGTTACTTTTCAGACAGAGTAATTAGTAAAGTAATTTAAATACAATATTGATGAAGTAATTAGTAACTGTAATTAATTACTTTTTGAAAGTAACTTACCCAACACTGATTAAGACATTATACCACTCACCTGCAGCATCAGTCATAACTGGCAATATTATTTCCCCCCCCCATTCCCTTTACAGCAGGGAATGAGGCAGGGATGTCCGCTTTCCCCCTTATTGTTTTGTCTATCTCTTGAACCCTTAGCACAAGCCATCAGGATATCTGAAGTATCGATTAAGATTCATGATCATAATCATAGTATTTCATTATACGCTGATGATATTATTCTATATTTAGACCACTTTGATGTTTCAGTCTCTAGTATAATTAAGGAATTTGATAATTTTAGTAGCTTATCAGGATATAAAATAAATTGGAGCAAATCTGCTTTAATGCCAATTAACAATGTTAAGGTTAATTCTTCTATTCCCTCATTTATCCCTATTAAGGAATCTTTCATCTATTTAGGCATTACCATATATAAAAACATTCATAAGATTGCCAGAGACAATTTTAATAATATTATAGTTAAGGTCAAAAATGACATTCAAAGATGGATGAATCTTAAAGTCTCTCTCCAAGGAAGAATCTCCACTGTTAAGGTGAATTTGTTACCTCGATTTAATTTTTTTTCCTCTATGCTACCACTTTCTCCCCCTCCAGGTTACTTTAAGGAGATCAACTCCATAATTTCTAAGTTTATCTGGAATGATAAATGCCCCAGAATTAAACTTACCACATTACAACATACTAATAGCGTAGGAGGACTGGCTGTACCAAATTTTGAACTGTATTATTGGTCGTTCCAGCTTAAGCTTAAGGCTCTTCATAATTGGGTAGATCCTCAATCTACAGCTTCATGAAGGGTGATTGAAGCTGACAAGGTTAAATCAAATAGACTTCAAGATATTTTATTTACTGGCACAGGAAAAAAAGGGGATAATTATAAATTTGGTCCGGTTGTGGCTAACTTTATTAAAGTCTGGAAAACGGTTGAACGTCGGATAGGAGGACCCTTCAAATTCTGTAACAGTACACATTTATGGCACAATTTTAATTTTGTATGCGGAAATCGTCCATTTGTCCAACCCTCTTGGTCTTCTTTAGGTGTAAACACGTGCGGTGATATATATGATAACCAGGGCCTCTGTTCATTTCAGACATTAAGAACCAAATTTTTTCTACCAGCATCCACATATTTTGTCTTTCTTCAATTACGTTCTGCTCTCAAAGCATATGGAGTTCCGTGGACTTTTCCCATTTCCTCTCATCCTATGTGGGACTGGATTGCACCATCTGCTGGTCAGCCATCTGTTTCCTTAATATATAATAAAATTATTGATTGCATTACAAAACCTCTTTCTATTAAAACTATTTGGAATAGGGAATTATCTGACCTTAATTTATCTGTCGACTGGGAAAGAGTGTGGTCTAATCTCAGCTTAACATCTAAAAATTTGGCTCATCGTCTTATTCACTTCAAAGTCATTCATAGAGCATACATAACTCCTTACAAAAGATTTAAAATGAAACTACAATAGAATTTTAACTGCCATATATGTAATACTGCATCAGCAGGCACTTTTCTTCATGTTTTGGGAATGTATTGGGAATGTCCTATCGTCATTAGTCTATGGACACATGTAAACCTGGTTTTGTCATCCTTACTGCGAATTGATTGGTCTGTTTACCCAAGTTTGTGTCTTCTTAATGATGATTCTGGTCTCTGTATAAGTTCAATGCAAAAGAGAATGTTGTTTGCTGGTTTTACAGCTGCAAAGGAGACAATAATACAGAACTGGTTTACAACGCACATGTGTGGAAAAACATATTGGATCCGTAGCCTCCTGCAAATAGTGACTTTGTGAATGTACAACGGTGCGAGTCGGTGGGGCCAGGCCTTCGACCATTGATGCTTGGCAGTGTTTTTTGTTTGATATACGTGATTGTATGGAGGAGTGACTTTTGTGTTTTTGTTGTCCTTCCCTCTCTCCCTCCCTTTTGACTGGACTTTGAGATGTTGAGTATGTGTCTGTTGTTTTGTTATATTTTGGATGCTGTGTTGTGTTATGTGTGAAAAAAAAAAAAATGTTGATAACAAAAAAAGAAAAGCAATGCAAACATCAAATTGTAATACTGTGAAAGCGCAACTGCACATTTGCCTAGGGGTATGCAAGATCAGTGTCGGCACCCCCCTGTATTCTAGTAGCCCAGTGATCCTCAAATCTGGCTCGCAAGATCCACTTTCCTGCAGAGTTTAGCTCCAACCCTGATCAAATTTGAGTTTTTGAGTATCCCTGTAGTAGCCTCTAACACCAACTTGTGTAGAAAACGTTCAGCAAGTCAATGACCAAAAGCCCATTAGTAGTGCCTGGAAGGATACAAACTCATATGGAGTGTAAAAAGTGACAAAGGTTTGAACCCCCTCCCCCCTTTTTTATTACCATAGGGAAAAAAGTTAAAACAAGAAAAAAAAAGAAAGAAAAGTGTGTCACATAACATCCCCTTTAACTCCTGATGGCAAACCCCAGATAGTAGAACACTTTTCTTTTTTCAAAATAATTAATTTGTATTTTCAAACACATGTAATATTGCTCACTTTTTAGTTAGGTAATTTGAATATATCATTTGCCTCAAAACTATTAATATTTTTGCACATTTTTACATAGTAAAATTTATTTTAAAGAGCATCTGCATTTTTTTTTCATTTTTACTTAGATATAATTCATGGAAAATGTGCCATGCTAAGTGGAAGATTTCTGCCAAGATTTCACCTGGTAGAAAAACAAATACTATTAAAATGAATGTCATGATTCCCACTATGGCCACTAAATGGCAGCAGAGGATCATTTATTGTCTCCTTTACCATTTCCACTCTGTAATATAGTTCTTTTCACATGTTTTGCTAATGGATTTATATTTAGACATTATAAAATCACTATTATAACATTTAAAAATCTTTTTTTTTTTGTCAAAGTTCAGCATTGTTTTGTATTGAAAAATGAAGTAGCAAGAGTTTTCAACTCATTGAATCTACTTGAATTAAACAGATGGCCTATTTTGAATTTACAACGGCAATTTTCAGTGAAAAGTGGCTAGTTTGTATCCTTGTTTAGCTCCATTAAAGCTTGTGAATCTTCACAAACATGTTTTTTTTTTTTTTTTTTAAGCAATAGAGATACTCAGAAATAAACTGATATTAATCACTTTTCCCTCTTAGGCAGTGGCGGAGCAAGGATGTTTTCATAGGGGTAGCCAGGAAGGGGGCAGCAACCAGTCTGGGGTGGCACAGAAATCTTAATTATTTCAATATTGAAATGGATTTGACTATAAAGTACTGGACTGTTTTAGTGTCTAAAACACAACTGAATATCATTAATTTGTCCTTAATTGTAATTGAGGTAGTTGTGAATTACATCAAGTAATACCGAGTGAATGACAATTTTTGTTTTATTTTTGTATTAGCTAGGCTTTTAATAAAAGGGCTCACTATAGCTTTATTTCTCAGGAAGCTTGGTTCTGGGTCTTAACACCCCCAAAATTTTGTTCTCCAGAGTCCATCATTGCATAGGCCCACTCATGGATGAGACATACAGATAACTATAGTCAACCTTCACTGAATTTTATATAATCACTGAACTCTGAAAAAGTTTTCAGTCAATGTTTAACATTCTATTAGTTGTCAAAATGAATTCATTGCAGCACTTTTGTCATACCTAAATCGAGCTCTGAACAAAGGAAAATAATGTAAGAATGTAAAATGAGTTATTTCATGCATTTAAATATGGTTTCATTTTCTTTTCATTTTCATACTTTACAAATTAACGAAATATTTGCGCATATTTTCCAGCATATTTGGTCTACTTGTGCATTAAATTATAAATAAACATTTACATAGCCTATCATCTTGCGTCCTATTGTGATCTCGAATTGCAGAATATTTCAGTAGGCTGCAAGCATTTAAATCTAATGCACATACATGCATGCACAGTTTTGCAGTTTTAATTGCCATTTTGGTAATTTCGTGACTAAACTGACGATGTATGCTCGCAGTTCCTAGTGCGGTTTATTTATGAAGTGAGTGTGCACCCATAGACTGTAAAAAATGGACATAGTGTCCGTTACGTCACTCGTAGGTTTCTGAAGAGCATTTTTGAAGCCTAAAGTGGGTGGAGCCGACCGCCGCCATCTTGGCAGCGCGTCACCACGCATCACTCCCGGATAATCGAAAATGGGCAGAAAGGCGGGACGTGGGTGAAGCTGAGCTGAAACCACGCCTGTCTATAGTGACAGCAGTGCTGCCATGCAAAGACATAACGCCAGCCAGCAGCCTGGAGTTATACGGTATTCTGCCTTTGTTTTACTGTCCATTAAAGTCTACCGCGTTTAAATTACAGTGTGACTTGTGTACTTTTAAACATCTGTCGGCACATCATTAGACAAACAAATTAGATAGATTGCGATCTAACAAACTGCTCCATATAACAAAGCACTGTAAGCAATAACGACTAGATAACTTGGCAACACTAATTCATTGTAAATAATCTTTAAAGTGTTTTTTTTATAATGCAGATTATTCGCTCAGTGCCAGCTGTCACTCTGGGGCTGCACACTTCTGTACGTGAGGACTCAAATGCCATGACAGCATATCACACATAAAATCAATAACTGTTCACAATTAAATCCGTTTCCTTTCTTTTCTTGGAAGTCCATAAAATCCATTGCAATGAACGTCATCGGAGACGTTTAATTCACAATCATTCAGAGCATTATCCCTGCTGCAGGGCCGGCCCAAGCCTTTATGGGGCCCTAAGCAGAATTTTATTTGGGGGCCCCTCAGTGCCGCCAATATGACTGGTTATTGTCAAAGCTTGATTATTCACACACTACAAATCTAACACACCCATTATCAGTTTTGTTTGTTGTAGCTGTGTTGCTTACATCATACAATTGTCTGCCTGGCATGTTTTTACCCTTCTGTGATTTTTAATTGTAACAGTTGCAAACTTCCAAGAGTGGTCAGGTGTTAATTTGCACTTTAACGTTCATTAAAGTCTTAAAGTATTAAATGGCATACTTAATGTGGTGTGCTGAAAAGTAGATAAATAAACCAGCAGACAATTAATTTACAGAACAGAATGTTATTTTAGCAACAAATATTAATCGAAGTTGTACTTTTATTACAAGTCATACTTTTTTATAATAAATATTAAACACAGCAGAAAGCATCTGTACATATAAAACAACGCTTAATCTATATCTAGCTAATTAAGGCATAATGATATTGGAATATAATAGCAAAGACCCAAAATGTAGGCTAAGGTAAATAATGTTAAGCTATCAGTTTATGAAACAGAAGCTTATTTTTATTACAAAAATATATACCAAGGAAAGTTACTTTTACGCAGAAGACAAAAACTTTAATCTAAAACTAAGTAAAATGTTATATTTATAATATATTAAGATGTCTATTTGCTGATGTTTTTTGGGGGGGTCTGATCTGATCAGGGGTGTGTTTCCCAAACTATGGTCGCAAGTTCTGTCGTTACCAATAGAGTTCAATGGAAATAAGGACCATAGTTAGCTAACGATGGTTTTGAGAAACGCACCACTGAAAACCCCCATGTTGAATCTGTCCCCCCTCCACCCCCAAAATGCGATTGATTTTAACCCTTTGACACGCCGCACTTTGGCTGACGCTGAGCCAGAGAAAGACGAGCTCAGAAAAAAGAAAAATACGCACAGTGCTTTTCATATTAAATAACTTTACAGTGTTTTCAACCGAATAAAGTTTATTTTAGGTTTCAGACATTTAAATACACGTCAATTAAATAAAAAAGACATTTAGTTTCTTAAATAGGCTACACACTGATTTCTATAGAAAGTGGCAATAATATAACAGTTTCTGAGCCTAATCCTTTCAATTAATGGACGAGGTGTTTTATTCCTATCAAATAGGCTACACATTGTGTAGGTTACTATAAAGTTTACTCTGTTTTTCTACCAGCTAACTGGCCACTTACTTTCATGTATTTCGGGAGAAATAGGTGAATTTACGTGATGTTAATCCGACAGATCCACACAGCAGCGTCCAGCGCATATTATCAACATGGTCATTATTGTGCCTGCATGACACTCGCTATGGAAATAATTAAATTATGTGTGTAGATTACTTAATTATTTAATATTGCGCTTTCGTATAATTACCACTGTCCATTGACATAATTTATCACAAATTAAAATAAAATAAAATAAAATAAAATAAACTGTAGGCTACTCTTGGGGGCCCTCTGGTGGCCACGGGGGCCCTAAGCAGCCGCTTAGTTCGCTTGGGCCGGCTCTGCCCTGCTGGCGTTTCACTCTCTGGAGCAGAGCGGCAATCCACCTGTCACTCAAGTGGCCACGCCCTTAATTATGCAGAACTTTAAGTCTTAATATAATTTAAACGGATGAGTTATAAAAAAATTCACCCCCCTCACAGTTGTCACGAAGGGCAAAATTAGCTATATAGACCAAAACCACTTTTTGTACCAGGCTGTAAACGTATTTTTTTCTGCTGTAAATTTGGGCATTTTAACATGGGGAGTCTATGGGACTGACTCCCTTTTGGAGCCAGCCTCTAGCGGCCAGTCGATAAATTGCAGTTTTAGTCACTTCTGTGTTGGTTTCAAGAGAGGGAGCGGGAGGTTGCCGCTTGCGTGCACCTCATATTCGCGTACAGTTGAAGAGCGTGCGCCGTGAGCACAGTAAAACGGCTGACAGAATAGGAAATTTGGTTTAATGACATATAACAATATCTCACCAGACCGCAGTTCCCTGTTTTTCTACTGAAGCTCACTTGGCACCTGTAGCCTACCTTTTCCGCGCTTGTTTGACTCGCGCATGGTGTTGAGGGAAAGCTGAAGTGCACGTCTGAAAAGTCTCCCGTTTGATGTGGTTGCAAAGAGATACGGCCGTTCCGCGTCTTAATACGTTTTTTAATAAATACATTTTTGAACTCATTAAAATGCTAAAAAATGTTGAATACAAATGTTGCATTCATTATTTTTAATAACTAAGCTTTTGATTATTTATAACGTTTTATTTAAGAAGATTTTCACAGAATGACTTAGGCAAAATGGCGCCCCCCCTATGTGCGGCGCCCCTATGCACTGCATACGCTGCATACCCCGCATACCCCATTGTTGCGCCACTGCCCCTGAGTCATAATTTGTGTGAAAAATAATAAAAGTTGTTGTTTTATTACCACTATTGGCCATTTGTAAAATAGGCTCATGAAAATACGTGCCTCTATATACATTTCTGCAACACCATAAATACGTACCTTACTGCACGAACTTTCAAAGTGTCCAGAGAGTGGCGCTAAAACACACATTCAATACATGACCGTGGCACGTATTCTTGTCTTTTTATTACGCTGCTTGAGGTACATACAGCGGCTGTTCAAAATTCAAAACTCTGAGGAGTGCCACTAAGTTTTGCAGAAATGTATATAGAGGCACATATTCCCAATGAGCCTAGGTTGGCCATTTCAGCTGGAAACTGCAACGAAATGTATGCATACATTTTTCGAGTTTTGCAAAACTGTAGGTAGAGAATTTTTTCAGATGAAAATGTCTACCTATCTGAGCCTATCTAATCTTAATAATTAGCTGTCCACTTTGGGTTCCACTTTATTTTGATTACCCCGTTTAGAACAATTTGTTGACTATATGTAACTTTGCAACTACTGTAAATCTAACTTATAAACTACGTCAACTAAATCTCAGAGTATTAAAGGAGCATTAGTAGATTGTTAGGTTAGGGTTAGGGTCAGTTGACTAAGTTGACATGCACTTGCAAAGTTACTTATAGCCAGTAGAATGTCTATTGGGGAATCGTCAAAATATTGTGTTTGCAGATATTAAGCAGTCTACTAATACTGGTAGTAACTGCTCTTAGTTGACATGTAGTTACAAAGTTACTTATAATCAAAATGATGTCTGAAGGGGACCATCAAAATAAAGTGTTACCCTGTTCTAGCCACCAAACAGTCCATTAAACTTTCCTTTCTGCTGCTCATCTTCTCTGCTGTAATATATTTCCAGCAGTCTCTTATCTTTTTTCCTTCTCCCAGTGCTTACCTGTGTCTTTGTCAATCTCAATTCCCACAGAGCACAGCTACTTGATGCAGGAAAGTGGCTACTGAAATACTTACACATTAAAGTAAATGACAGAAAATCCTGCCAATGAGCATGAGTAAACCAATTACCATATTTATCTTTGTTTTGCTGGTAATTTCAATCTCACTTGGTATACAAACACAATTATCTTCCTCGATAATGAATGTTTCGCCCTGAAATTAAAACTCTGTCATGATTCACTTACCATCATGTTTCTTTTCTTCTGCAGAAATGCAATTAAAATGAATAAGGAGCTTTGAAGGACACAAAAGTATCATAAATATGTGCTTATACTCTGAAGCCACTGTGGTGTAATTTTACATGTATTCCGATTATTATTATTTTTATTTTTTTTGTACAGGTTATTTGGTTCAGTACACATGTATACTAAACAAATACAGTGTTGTTTTAATGCATGCACAGGACTTGTGCATGGAATTTAGAAACTCAGAGTTCCCCCATTGGATGGGATGATACAGTTTATACTGATATACTGTGATGTTGCAAACACATCTGAAAAATAGCAAAGGACAAAGAGTGAGCTACTGCATAAAAGTGCATAATTTAAGTTGTCCTGAACATGAGATGCACTTTATATTAAGTGCTTCAAACTAAATCACAAACCAATGCGGCTTTCCCTCCCCTCAGAGGCGTGTGCTGTTTAATGCATTTGAAACCTGCATAAACTTATATCTTACGGTTGTATCCTTATCTGTAAATGCTTAAAATTCACAAGTATATCCATGTTGCAAAAACTCTAGTGCTGACAGAAAGTTTGTTTCTGTTAAACTTCACAGACTTCACTGAAGCAGGCAAATATGCATGTCAAAAAGACAAAATGCTATAGAACGGGAACACAATAATTCTAACAAAAATATATATTTTACTAAAACATTTTGCATCCAAAAGTGGAAGCACTTCATTTATAAGAGCACCGTAAACTGCTGTGTGGAGAGTGTTTTGCAGCCGGTTTCAGCAGTATTTTCATTAAAGACAGAACTATAGTTTTTCAGTAAAATACTTTTTTTTTTTTCATGTAGTCAAGAATTTACCCCTAAAGGGAGTCAAAGAAAAATAAATAAATACATTTATTCAAAAGGGGTGTTTAGAAAAAAATAATACAAATCATTTATTGTGGTCAATATAATATCCGGGCCACTGCAGTATTTTTTGATAAATTTGGCTAATTTCATTAAATTTGCCTATTTTAAAGTGTGCAAACTGATGCTGTCACGTGAAAACTCCCATCCCTCCATGCCAAAAGCAAACAAGGAGGTACGGCAGAACAGCTATTGAAGCTATCTCCTTCTTTTGACAGATTTTTTTCACACTCAAAATAAGGTCTTCTGTATGTTGAGAAATCAGTTAAAGGGTTAAAACAGCAACACAAAAGAAAGTCCAGCACCAAGAATGTTCTTTCTTCTAGCTCCTTGTTATGTTCACAACGTCTAATTTGTGTACAAATGATTCATTTGAGTTGGATCTTTTCAATAAATTGAATAGCTTCAGAAGACTTAGCTGGCCATATGGACCACTTTTATAATGCTTTTGTGATCTTTTTTGAAGCTCGAAAGCTTCAGTACTGGGAACGAGATGGCAGAATTTCTATTTTTGGGCAAACCATCCCTTTAAATATGTTATATTCAAAGTTATTTGTTCTTTTAGCGCTATATCATGAATATTTTGTGACAAGATTTTCTGTTTTATTTACTCCTTTGGATCAACTAGCGCCTAAGGCAACACTTTATGACAAGGCTTGACAAGTCAGCAAAGAGGGCACAGCTCTACAGCTCTTGAGCTCCGTTCCAAAGCGGCGTCTCCAATAATCCCTGTAATCCATGATACCCTTTGCTTTTTTTCTGCTGATACGGTGTTTGCTTGTCTGTGGTAAGATCTTCTTTGTCATACACACAAAAACAGCACACAGCAAGCCTCTTTGGAGCAAGGAGGCGTGCCATTGCACAAGCAGGAGTGCATTTGTCTTGAGACATAATCACTGCTTCAGCTGTTTTCAAGCCAGATCAGGGCCCTGTCAGCCCTTTCATTGTCTTGTCTTGATGAAAGGAAAAACTTCACAGGTTCTGTGGCGCTGAATTCTTTATCAGCAGACTCTTTAGAAGCAGCTAGCCAGATCAAAATCAGCCTGCAACAAGTCCTCCACGCAAGCTTTAACAGACGCCGCTGACTCTAAGCCAATTTAGTATTGATCTCTTCAACACCAGATACCTTCTTTTCCTACAATATAAGTGTCTCTTTGGTTTTGTGTCCTTTTTGTTCTTTCATGTCCAATGATAAGATCTAAAAAGTAGATGAGGTCAATTAATTCAGCACATACAACATATTTTTCGGAAGCAAATGGAAAGACATCAATGCCTGTCATAATGTCAGAATAGATGTAAGCAAAGACTTACACTGTAACAAACCTGTTGCTCAAATGAACAAAAAAGCAAAGCCGGACATCATGCTGATTAAAAAAAAAAAAAAAAAAAAAAAAAGGCTGAAAGAAACTTTTTTTTCCTACTCCGAGAAAAAAGAAAAATAAAACTTTTAAATTAAAACTATAATTATAATTAAAATAAAATGCGCTTCTACTATGGACAACACACCACACAAGATTTAAAGCTGCCAAAATACTTAGACAGATAATTTAATAGTTCCATTCATACAGCAGCTTGCAGCAATGTTGCTTTAATTGATTGAATCTATGCTGAATTGCTAACTCAATTGAAAACAATGAGTGCAACCCAGCAGAACAGAGCAGGGAATGCAGATGGAGGGGCACGTGGCTCTCCCGTTCCCCAGGAACATGTCTTTGCTGGCAGCTAATCAATCAGCTGTGGTAATGGCTGTCTCTCTGCCTGCAGTGGCACCTTTTAACAGCTCAGCTCAATTTAGTGGAAGACACTTTTGACCTTTTGTGGACACTTAGAATCCTGCTCATCAAGCCAATAGGTGCAAAAGCCTTCATTGACAGTTTCTATCAACAATTGGATCGACAAACAAGCTTGTAAATATTGTCTGGCTGCCCATAATAAAATAAATATGACCTGAATAGCCATAAAATGCCAGTAAGACAGCAGGATAAGAGAAATACTGGTAAATGTGTGTGTAGGTGTGTGTGTGTGTGTGTGTGTGTGTGAGAGAGAGAGAGAGAGAGAGAGAAAGAGAGAGAAGAATCATCTACTGTAGCAAAATCTTTGATGTTCCTGTATATATATAAAGCAGCATTAATTATTTTTAATAGTTATTTTAGAACAACATTTATTTAAAATTATTATTATTATTTATTTTGTAACAATGAAAAACATTTTACAACATCTTTGCTAAATACAAGTATTAAATTGTTTCAAAAGAAAAATAAATACTGACTTTAAAATAATGATATATGTACATAGACTCATTATGGACCAAAATATCTCTTACAGTGGCTATACAATTGCTAATTAGCCTTTAATGTTAAGCACAAACAGACAAGTGTAACGTAACACCTACTCTGTCTCTAAATTAAGCATTTGTTCCTTTCCAAGTAATTAGAAAAGTAATCCATTTAAAAACTGTCTTTTTTGCAACTAAAGCTTCAAGAGCACGCTCGAAGCATTGATTTGTCCAAAATCAAGTTGGAAAATGTGACTATGCAGACAGCAGTGTTCTCATTAAAGTAAATGAGATTTCGCAAAAGGGCACCAAAGCAGCCGATGAATACATAGGTAAACCAGTACAGCCAATATACTATTATACAACTGAGAAACAACGATTAGTCAGGTCCTCTGATCTAGTTGTGTGCCGCCTCTCTGTTTACAGCCTCTCGGTTCTATTTCTGATAAGCTTTTGATTCTATACTGAGAAAGAGTGAGAGAGTGAAAGAGATGCAACCGCATGCAATTTGCACAATCCATCCACAGCCCTGGACGGGAGTGTGATGCAGTGAGCATTGGCAGTGGCAACGGTGCTGAATTCTAATTGTTTTGAAGGGTATGGAGCTGAAGGGTTGCCATGGCAACATGCATCAGTCCAAAGGCAGGGAGCGATGGCTCTGTCGCCTCATTGCTATGATCTAATTCAGAGTTTCCAGACTGCCTGTTATCATTCACTTTAAGGCACAGAAGATTAAAACAGGGGTCTTGAGAGGTCAGCGCACGGCATATGTATTTACCATTCGCACACGTGTTTATCATCTGATACGTATGCACATCTACATGTAAAGCATTTGAAACTGTGAACTGGATGGGTGTCAATGCTCAGCATGGCTGGTAATGTATATACTTATAATGATAACACGGTGACTGATTAATGAAAAACATCACTGAACGCTTTTTGATAATGCTTATTTATTCCTCAAGGCTATGGAATTGTCATTAGTGGTAATTAAGAGCAAAAACTTCAGCCTGCTGAAAATGACTAATTATTCATGTAAACATATCGCTGTGCCAGTGTCTAACTCCACCGAATAAGCAGCGGGCTTTTAGATAAGATGGGAGCTCAGTAAGTGCCATAAGCTAAAAAATGAGCTCTATGCATCTGTTACAGATATACTCATAATGGAGACGCTGCAGAAAATCAATAGGTAATCAAGTCTGCAATCTAAAAGCGGGATACGCTGGCCTCTTTCCTCTGCTGCTGCACCGCAGTGCTCACGCACCCCGGCAAAGATAGATGTGGAGGCTGTCGGATTTTGGAGTAATACCGTGAGGTGCACACTTTTTAAATTGATCATTTTCGTTGCCATTCAGATGCTCTTTGGGGAGGGAAAGTCACTCGCAATTTTGATCAGGTTGCACGGTCTGCCGATGTTCTGCTGTGTTATACAAGGCCAAGCATAAAAAAGTCTTCTCTGCAGCTCTTCTCTTATGCATGGGGCTGAGGAGCCTAGTGGTTAAAGACCAAGTCCACTGTTACACACAACAGGCACTAAATACTTTTTTTTGTCACATTTCTGTATTACATTTACATTTAGTCATTTGGCAGACGCTTTTATCCAAAGCGACTTACAATTGGGGAATACATAAAGCGATTCATCTTGAAGAGGCAATCAGACAGAGGAAGTGCTCGTAACACCAAGTCTCAGTCATTGTTCAAATAAGTACAAGCTAGCAAGGGAAGGAGAGAAAGATTAAGTTTAGGATGAAGTCAAGTAGTGCCGAAAGAGATGAGTTTTCAGTTGTTGCTTGAAGATTGACAGGGATCCAGCATTCCGGATAGGGGTGGGAAGATTATTCCACCATCCAGGAATGGTGAATGAGAATGTTCTGGAGAGTGATTTTGAGCCTCTCTGTGATGGTACCACAAGGCGTCGCTCACTAGCAGATCTCAGACTTCTGGAGGGGATGTAGATTCGTAATAGTGAGTGGAAGTAGGAGGGTGCTGAGCCTGTGGTCGTTCTGTATGCAAGCATCAGTGTCTTGAACTTGATGTGAGCTGCCACTGGTAGCCAGTGCAATGAGATGAAGAGAGGTGTAACATGGGTTATTTTGGGCTCGTTGAAGACCAGTCGTGCCGCTGCATTCTGAATCATTTGTAGAGGTTTGATTGTGTTTGATGGAAGTCCAGCCAGAAGAGAATTGCAGTAGTCCAGCCTAGAAACGACAAGGGCCTGGACAAGAAGTTGTGCAGCATGCTCTGTCAGAAAGGGCCTGATTTTTCTGATGTTGTGTCGCGCAAACCTGCAAGATCGAGCAGTCTTTGCAATGTGCTCTTTGAACGTCAGCTGGTCATCAAAGATTACACCAAGATTTCTGACCGAAGTTGATGGGGTAATTATTGATGTGCCTAACTGAATCGAGAAGTCATGCTGTAGAGTCGGAGTGGCAGGGACGACAAGAAGCTCAGTCTTTGCCAGGTTGAGCTGTAGGTGATGCTCTTTCATCCATGCCGAGATGTCCGCCAGGCAGCCTGAGATCCGTGCAGCTACCGTTGGATCATCTGGTTGAAAAGAGAGATAGAGCTGTGTGTCATCGGCGTAGCAATGGTAGGAGAAGCCATGTGCCTGTATGATGGGTCCCAGTGATGTAGTGTATGTGGAGAAGAGGAGGGGTCCAAGAACCGATCCCTGAGGAACCCCAGTGACCAGTTGATGTGCTTTGGATACCTCCCCAGGCCACCCTGAAAGACCTACCGGTGAGATAGGATTCAAACCAGCGAAGTGGAATCCCAGTGATGCCCAGCGATGAGAGGGTGGACAGGAGGATCTGATGATTGACAGTGTCAAAAGCAGCAGAAAGATCCAGCAGAATCAGGACTGATGATTTGGAATCGGCCTTTGCAATTCGCAGGGCTTCAGTGACTGAGAGTAGCGCAGTCTCTGTTGAATGGCCACTCCTGAAACCTGACTGTTTAGCATCCAGTTTGTTGTACTGTGAAAGAAACAGTGAGAGCTGGTTGAAGACAACTCGTTCGAGTGTTTTCGCTATGAATGGAAGGAGAGAGACAGGTCTGTAGTTTTCTAAAAGAGAAGTGTTTAATGTAGTTTTTTTGAGCAGTGGGGTTACCCGAGCCTGCTTGAACGCTGTGGGGAAGATGCCAGTGCGGAGAGATGTGTTGATAATGTGTGTGAGTGCCGGTAAGAGTGTGGGAGAGATTGCTTGGAGAAGGTGAGAGGGGATTGGGTCAAGAGGACATGTTGTAGGATGGCTGGAGAGGAGAAGTTTGGATACTTCCGCCTCGGTGAGGGGACAGAAGGAGAAGATGGGAGTTTGAGCAGTGGATGTGGTTGGTTGGAGGTCCTGTGTGTGTGGAGGTGAGAACTGGTTACTGATTGTTCTAGTTTTGTCTGTGAAAAAAGTGGCAAAGTCGTCAGCTGTTATAGAAGTGGTGGGCGGCGGTGGAGGGGGACAGAGGAGAGAATTAAATGTTCTGAAGAGATTACGCATGTCTGGAGCGCTGTTGATCTTGTTGTGGAAATGTGAGGATTTGGCCGTGTGGACTTCAGTAGAGAAAGATGAAAGCAAAGACTGATACCTAGTCAGGTCCGACGGATCGTTTGATTTGCGCCATTTTCTCTCTGCCGCTCTGAGTTTGGTCCGATGCTCACGAAGAGCATCGGATAACCAGGGGTTAGAAGGGGCAGCCCGTGCTGGCCTGGAGGAGAGAGGACAAATGTCGTCTAGACAAGAGGTTAAGGTAGAGCATAAAGTGTCAGTAGCTGCATTCACATCCAGAGATAAGAAATGGGTAGGTGAGGGAAGAGAGGAGGATACTACAGAGGAAAGAAGGGTGGGGGAAAGGGAGCGTAGGTTACGTCTGAAAGTAACCGGTAAGGGAGATGGTGGCACCCGGGTAGCAAAATGTAAGGTAAATGTAATGAAGAAATGGTCAGAGATATGTAGTGGTTGTACCAGAATGTTATCTGTAGTACAGTTGCGTGTGTAAATTAAATCAAGTTGGTTGCCTGATTTGTGCGTGCTAGTAGTGGTAAGGCGTTTGAGATCAAATGAAGCTAGGAGTGAATGGAAGTCTGTAGCATAAGGCCTGTCTAGGTGAATGTTGAAATCTCCAAAGACTAAGAGTGGAGTGCCATCCTCCATGAAAGAGGACAGCAGGCCGTCCAGCTCCTCTAGGAAGGTGGCTAGAATTTGGCCAGGGGGACGGTAGATTACTACTATCTGGAGTTTTATAGGAGCTGTTACAGTAATCGCATGAGATTCAAATGAGTTGTGATTGCCTAGGGGAGAGTGGGTTGAGTATTTCCAATTGTTTGAAATGAGCACACCAGTGCCCCCACCCCGGCCAACTTGCCTTGGGGTGTGAGAGAAAGAGAAATTTTGAGAGAGAGCAGCCGGGGTAGCTGAGTCTTCTGGACGAATCCAGGTCTCAGTCAAGCCCAAGATGCTGAGTGTGGATTGTAAGGAAAAAGCAGAAATGAAGTCAGCTTTGTTGACAGCTGACTGGCAATTCCAAAGACCCACAGAGAAAGAAAGAGGTGTAGTAGAAGATGTAGCGATAGGGCGTAGGTTAGCAGGATTACGTTGCCGTCTGCGTGTGTTTTTAGAGCGTGGTTGAGAGAGAACCGGAATGGTTTGGAAACACATGATAGAGGTGGAGGGATAGAGGATAGGGAAGGAGAGTGTGTGAGGGAAGATAGAAATGATAGTGTGTGCTCGGTGTCGTTGCTCGGTTGAAGTCGCGCAGGAAAAGTTGTCCGTCTTTACACTCGTTGGTCTTCACACGAGGAGGCTGAGCACGACGGCTGAACGCTTCTGCAGACGCTTCCGCGTCAGCGCTCTGACATCAAATAAATACAGTCTAGGAGACTAGAGTGAAAACAGCTGAGGCCGGTGTTGTGCCCAATTCTGACCCCTGCCAGATTATTACCCCCTAGTATTGGTAGGTTTAGGGTTAGGTGTGGGGGAGGGGTTAGGATTAGGGGTGGGGTTAGGATTAGGCAATCATATAGCGATACCAACGAGAGGGGTAATGATTTGGCAGGGGGTCGAAAATGGGCACAACACCGGCTTCTGCTCAGCACAGCCAATAACCTTAAAGGACTGCTAATTGCTGGATACAAAACTAAACACTTCGCACAATCACACAGGCTCGTTCTTAGCTGAGACGCAAATTATTCTAATTACCAGTAAGTGCAATCAAACATATAAACCTCAACGAAAATGCACAATAGAAATAGGTAGGAAACGAAGTATTCCTTCCTAGCAGCAAGTAAATAATTTAAACAACATAACTGCGAAAAAGTATTACAACACTTACGCAAGCTGCCGTCCTTCTCTTCTGGTGACTAATCGGCTTTCCCAATTTATAACAGCCACCAAGCAGTTTAAATACTTTAACAGTCGCTGAGGCCGGCTTCTGCTCAGCACAGCCAATAACCTTAAAGGACTGCTAATTGCTGGATACGAAACGAAACACTTCGCACAATCACACAGGCTCGTTCTTAGCTGAGGCGCAAATTATTCTAATTACCAGTAAGTGCAATCAAACATATAAACCTCAACGAAAATGCACAATAGAAATAGGTAGGAAACAAAGTATTCCTTCCTAGCAGCAAGTAAATAATTTAAACAACAGAACTGCGAAAAAGTATTACAACACTTACGCGAGCTGCCGTCCTTCTCTTCTGGTGACTAAACAGCTTTCCCGATTTGTATATTTTTTTAAGGACCCATAATTTATAGCTGCCTGTTATTGAGAGATGCACATGGGAAAAGTATAAGGCAACACTTTATGATGATGATGATGAGCAAGCAAAAAAGGCCATTTTCTGCATTTCAGAATTTTAAGATAAGCCTATCCAGGGTTAAAATGATCATACATGCTAATGAGTTGCCAAACATTGACCATGAATGATTATATCCATGGTCAATCCACAAATTATTAAAAAGTGAAATATCCACAAATGCAGGAAATATTAAAAATACTATTACTACAACAACTATTACAACATACAAATAATGCAAATATTACAAAATATTCTGAATAAGTATTAGTAAAACCTTTTAATGCACTAGTGCACTAATATTTTTTTCATTGTATTTTTATTATTGTATAACACACACACACACACACACACATATATACTTGACTGGGTAATGTGCGAACGAAAGGATGCCACATCGTTTGATGGAAATGAAAATTATCAACCTACAGAGGGCTGAATTCAAAGACACCCTGAAAATCAAAGTGAAAAAATGATGCAGCAGGATAGTCCATTTTGCTGAAATTTCATTGCAGCAACTCAAAATGGTACTCAGTTTGGTCCTCAGTAGGCCCTCACATGCTTGTATGCATGCCTGACAATGTCAGGGCATGCTCCTAATGAGACGATGGATGGTGTCCTGGGGTATTTCCTTCCAGATCTGGACCAGGGCATCACTGAGCTCCTGGACAGTCTGAGGTGCAAACTGTCAGCATCGGATGGACCCAAAACATAATGTCCCAGATGTGTTCTATTGGATTTACGTCAGGCGAGCATGGGAGCCATTCAATGGTATCAATTCCTTCATCCTCCAGGAACTGCCTGCATACTCTCGCCACATGAAGCCGGGCATTGCCATGCACCAGGAGGAACCCAGGACCCACTGCACCAGCGTAGGGTCTGACAATGGGTCCAAGGATTTCATCCTGATACCTAATGTCATTCAGGGTGCAATTGTCTAGCCTCCATGGATATGCCTCCCCAGACCATCACTGACCCACCACCAAACTGTTCATGCTGTTCTCCACGGCTTCTCCAGACCTTTTCACATCTGTCATATGTGCTCAGTGTGAACCTGCTCTGATCTGTGAAAAGCACAGGGTGCCAGTGGTGGACATGCCAATTCTGGTGTTCAATGGCAAATGCCAATCGAGCTCCACGGTGCCGGGCAGTGAGCACAGGACCCACTAGAGGACATCGGACCATCAGGCCACCCTCATGAAGTCTGTTTCTGATTGTTTGATCAGAGACATTCACACCAGTGGCCTGCTGGAGGTCATTTTGTAGGGCTCTGGCAGTGCTCATCCCGTTCCTCCTTGCACAAAGGAGCAGATACCGGTCCTGCTGATGGGTTAAGGACCTTCTACGTCCCTGTCCTGCTCTCCTAGAGTAACTGCCTGTCCCCTGGAATCTCTTAAATGCTCTTGAGACTGTGCTGGGAGACACAACAAACCTTCTGGCTATGGCAAATATTGATGTGCCATCCTGGAGGAGTTGGACTGCATGTGTATATATATATATTTTTTTTTTTTTCAATATATTTTCACATTTTAATTGGAAATATAAATCATCCATTTTTTCCTCAATAATTGAGCTTCACCCTTAAAATGGTGATTAACACTTGTGGTCAAATGTTTAGAATTATTAGGATGTTTTTTAATGTTTTTTAAAAAGTATTTTATGCACATCAAGACTGCATTTATTTGTTAAAATAAATTTATTTTAATAATACATATATTTTAGTAATTGCAATATGAATTTAATCAGCATAGAAGAGTGGTGTAATAGATGCTAAAAAAATCTACTTTGTCATTTTAGGAATAAATTACATTTTATTTTGTTAAAAAAATGTGGGCTTGAATGTGCTTTGCTGTTCTTTGCTGTTTTCTCTCTCTCTCTCTCTCTCTTTCTCTCTCTCTCTCTCTCTCTATATATATATAAAACAGTATTTTTTATCAAATATACTTTTTTCAAAGACAATAAAAATCCTATCTATTTCAAACTTTTGACCTGTAGTGAATGTACCTACAGAATGTTATACATGCTTTGTTGATACCAAGTTTAAGCAGATAAAGTCAAATAAAATTAGGAAATATAATCTAATTTCTCTGTGCCTATAGGACAACATAAAAGTGCCACAGTTTAGCCCACTCTCCCCTAACATATTTCTATAAAAGCTCAGTTTTTTATATTTATTGCCATAAACCTGGCTTATAATTGTGCCATATGTGAGAAGTATGACATTTTAGGCTCATCTAGTTACACAAAATGTCTCAATATGGGTCAAACGGCACATTCATTTAAAGCCAGTTTAGAAGAGGGTGAAGATCTGTCTGTGGCTTTGATGTAGCAGTGTGGGCTGACACAAGCTCAGAGGAGGACCTGACAGGGGGAATCGCTGATTGACGCTGGAGGCTTTCTCTCTGCTCCTTCTGTCCCCCTGAGCATCTCCCCGCACCGGGGCTCAGCTCAAAAATCTCCTCTCTGACATCCATCAGCGTTGGATCAACAGTGCTCATAGATCCGTGCTCGATGCTATCTTCCCTCCATCCATCCCATTGATCTCCTTGTACAATTATCGGCTAAATGTGTTCAGCTGTTTGACTTTTTGAAGGGGCTGGAAAGTTGCAGTTAAGACAGACGCCATGGGAGAAATCTCACAAGGCCGACCAGCAGCAAAGTGGGGGAAAGACAAAAATCAAAAGGACACATGACATCTTAATGCATGACTTTTGTGCCTACAGCGGGCATGTGCTATTCAGTGCACTCTTGACTGAACAAAGTAAAACACTTCAAAACGATCAAATGTGAGCAAATGGTGCTGGTGTTTAGAAATCTGTGGGCAGTTCAAAAAATCTGACCAAAAGATGCCAAACTGACCAAACTGTTGAAACTGACTACAAAACTTACGTTAGCAAAGTAAAAATCGATATGACTTTACTGAAAATCAACATAAAAGTAAACATGAATCAAAAATAAATAAAAGAGAATTATCCAAGTGCATATTTTCTATTTCTATTAACTCTTCATGTAAAGATTGATTATTTAGTTAGTTAGTTAGTTAGTTACAAAAAACAATTAATCCACTTAAAGCTGCAGTCTGTAAGTTTTGCCTCTTTGTCGTCATCTCTCTTTGAAAACCTGCAATTGCATTTATTTGTGCAATTATCTTCATTATGTGGGTTGTGCACCGGCATGGCTCCAGCGTGGATGAATCTAATGTTTGATGTGTATGTGTGGCTGTCAGTCACCGCACCAGCCTATGTCTTGGAAGTATGATCCAAATAAGAATTTTCACCGGATATTGTACTACTAAGTAACAAGTAACTAAGTAACAAGTCTGGCACGTTTGTTCTGACAAATGAGGAAAAAAAACATTACAATAAATTGCGCTACCAATGGTGATTAAATCTAACGATCGGTTAGCTCATATCACATCAAACCGTGCAAATTATTATTATTGTTATACTTTATTCTCAAATTGTTAATGTTAACATCAGCATTGCGTGACTATGTGTATATAGTGTGTATTAGCGTGTAGATTTCAATTTCTGTATAGTTTAATCTCTAATTGTCATACCATTCGAACTTCGAATTCCAAAAAGCTAATTATTCTTCCATCGAACTGGTTCTCTTTAAAATCCAAATATTGTGTAATCCCAGGCTCTCTGTAATCAGATGCACATTTAAAACTGGAATATAATTTAATTTCAGTCACATGTGTTTCATAAACACATAATCCTTTCTGGATTACAATATGCCATCAAAATGATACATTTAATTATTCCAGCTGCTGTGAGAAAATAATTAGTGCTATCAAATGCTTAATCGTGATTAATCACATCCAAAATAAAAGTCTGTGTTTACATAATATATGTGTGTCTACTGTGTGTTTACATAATATATGTGTGTCTACTGTGTGTTGACCATTGTTCATGTCATCTTATATTGGCAACTCTCATTTAATATAAATGATTTACCATTGTTCTGTCACTGGAAAATGACATAAGTTGTATAATGCTAGACCTTTTTATTTTAGTATTATTATTATTATTTTAAATCTTGGCTTGGTTTTCTCGCATTCTTGTTGCAATACATTAATGTCAGATCAGATTAGAGCACCCAGTTGTCTCATTTTAGTAAAACAAACAATATTCAGTCTTTTTGGCCCCAGGATAGTAATCCTACTCCAGTAATTTCACTTACTCAAGTGTTTTAGATTTGAAGTTATTGACTTGTTGCACCTGCACTACTGTGCAAGCTAATAAATCAATAGAACGGTTCATCAGGTTATATCCGCATCCCATCAATGTGTTTCATTCAGGAAACTTCTCAGTTTCTGAAGAATTTCTTCGATGCCTCCCTGAACAAAGAAAGAGACTATTTACGGTAGTTAGTCGCTCTATAATCACTTTCACCTCAAAAGCATCTCTCACTGTCTCAGGGGAATCATTTCCTCAGTGTTCAATTATATTGACATGCTCATTAGGATTTTTCTTCACTTGAAAGCTAGATTTTGGTTCTTTTTCTGTCTTTTTTTCCTTGTTTTCAACACTGAGGCTCAATTGATCAGAAACGCTGTGATCAGGGGCATCAGGCGCCTTTGTTTTTAGAAAATGAACTGGAGGCAGTCCACACTCACTAAGCGAGACACAACCATAACATAAAAAAGTAGACACTTTAAATACATTTAGATGTGAATGTGTGATTTTTGCTATATATATATATATCCAGGAATATAATTTAATTAATAAAATGGCTTCACAATACTTTTTTGGGTTCCTGATTATAAAATAAAATAAAATAAAATAAAAATGTCATGATCTGAACAGGTAATTGACTTTGATTCTGATATGCACCACATGACATCATGACATTTCATCATAACATGCACCACACATCCCACTGATAGAGTCATGAGGGAGCACTTCCTGTTCCTAAAGCTGTCATACACGTCCAATTGCTCACCCATCCATGGGGGTCGTGAGTGATCGCTTGTGGCCCCTCAATGGATGCATCTCTTTAGTGCCACAATGTTTATCCCAGACAGGCCCCTGTATTTTCCATTTCATCCTCTCTCCTCATGTCCTGCCGAGGCTTTGCTTATTATAAATAGCAGGCTAAATGTGAACTCAATTATCCATTATCATGCTTATGATCCATTATCATAAGGTCTTGCTGTTAATGGTTTAGTGGTGCATGTTGCCTAATTGAGATGAATGAGAATGATAAGAGATAGCTCACTTCAGCTGAAAAAAAAAAAAAAAAAAAAAACCTTGAGACAATTAGACAATTTAGCATGCAAGTAGACTTGAGTTCAGATTCAAATTCTAACCTAGTATGCAATCTTGTTTAATAAAGTCAAATCAAAGGTCAAAAGGTCAAATTCTGACCAATATGTCTAAGGGTTATAAAGAAAATAATGTAATTACTTCAAAATAATAATGATAATGATAACACACACACTCACACATTTAATAAAATTAAATTAAAATTACAAATATTTCAGAAAAGTTGCCAAGGCAGCATTTCTCATTTTAATAACATTACATATACATTATATAATCTAAAGAAAATATAACATGGCACATGTAAGCCTTTTTTAATTTTTTGTCAGGGTCTGCCCTGACACTCCGTTTGTCTTATGTATTTCTTTTTCTTTCTTTTTTTTCCTGTGTCTATGTTGTCTTGTGTATCCACTAGGGCTGTGTATCACCAGCAAAGTCACGATACGATACGTATCACGATACAGAGGCCACGATACGATACGTATCACAACACAGAGGCCACGATACGATACGTATCACGATACGGGACTGCACTGAATTTCACCTCAGAAGAATTTAGTAAAACAGCTGTTTACTGCATACTATAGGGCTGTTGCTAACTATTGGCAGAACAGGCACTTGACCTCTGCTGTACCACACCACAAAATAGGTAATGGCATATGTTTCATTTTTACATTGTGCACTCCCCACCAGGTACAAAATTCTGATTGTTTGCATCTTGTTTTTAAGCCCATAAATAATAATGTACTCGTTCTGATAAATTTATATTGTAATATATATTATTATCTATTATTATAATAATAATATATAAATATAATATATTATTATTATTAACTAATATATTAAAATAATCTTAACATTGCTGGTAGGTTATCACTGCACAAATTAACACACTCTCTAAGTTTAAAAAATTAAAATTAAAATTAGAAGAGTTGTAAACTAATGTGCTGTCTTCACAGTATCTCACGCACACACATTTAGTCACCAGATCACCTCTTTATATCAGGCAACCCCGGTGTATATTAGAGCTTGTGGGGTGTTAAATCTTTTCCTTTTACCTGAGGGCTTATCAAGTTGATTCTCTGACTCCACATCACTAAAACATAACAAAACACATAACGCAAAGACCTCTAGGATGCTATACAGTTGGTGGTACAATTCCTTGCCAACGGTTACAAGCTATTAATATCATTGATTGCTCCACTGTCGGCGGGGAGATAAAAGATTGAGAACGTGGAGGTGAAGAGAGGGAAACAGAGGAAAGAGAAGATATGGCTGTGATTCATGCTAAAGTATATCAAAGTGTCTCAGCAAGGAAGTCAGCGTCACAATAAGAGAGGAGAGATGGAGGGGGAGGGGGGAGAAAGGGATAAAGAGGGAGGGCAGTGGCAAGAGGCAAAGATAAACTGCAGCAAATCCAGACAGGCTTTAAGTGATGCCTCATTTCAATAAATAGGTAAACATGGTCAAAACTTACCATCCCGTGAGTTTAACAAGATACAGATTGTGTTGAAATCAAACTAACTGTAAATAATCACATGAATCATATATTTGTGGGGATAATTAAATAAATTTAGTGTGCACTATGATTCTAGCAAGACAAATGAACATCTAAGCAGGCATTTACCCAAAGATATTGTTTCACATATGTTTGATTTTCTATGTGTGTTTAAACCTTTCTTTTTCACTTCATTAACAATCATATTGATCTAGCTTGGAGCATGCAAGAAGGGCGAGGGTTTTTGTTGAGTATTACCCAAACCTTCTCCATAGCTGTCAACTGATCGTTTTAGTTGTGCTAAACAGAAAATAAGAGGTTTATCACTAATGATATGACAGCCTGTTCCATGCAGATTCTCGCCTGTTAAATAACTGAAAAATATATACCGATTAATTAAATAAAAAAAACACACCTTAAATTAATAAATATGTAATGTTAATTAAATGTTAATTATGTTGTAAACTAATAAATATATATATTTTTTTTTTTAAATTTAACCTGGAAAAAATATGGATCTTAAAGGGAAAGTTCACCCAAAAATAAATATTCTGTAATTGCTCACCCTCATGTTGTTCCAAACCTGTAAGACCTTTGTTATCTTCAGAACATAAATTAAGATATTTATGATGAAATCCGAGAGCTCTCAGACCCTCCATAGACAGCAATGCAACCGACAAGGCCCAGAAAGGTACTAAGGACATTGTTAAAATAGTCCATACATTACATTAGAAAAATTACTTGTGGCAGTTCCTAATCAGGCCTTTTGTACTCCACTGCACATACGGTATATTCTTCCTCAGCACTTATAATGAGTGATATACAGTATAAGGGTATTTATCTACACATTATTATAAATGGTTAGTGTTAAACACTGACTTCAGGTGTTACCTAATTCAGCAACCTAATACCTAACACAGCATTTGTCTTCATGGTCAAATTAAAACTCATATACCACTGATAAGGATAATTTGAACTAGGGGAAATTAGGCATTATAAGCCTGAAAGTATTGCTTAATAACTGGCAGAAAGAATCATCTCTCCTAAGCCTGTATTAATTAAAACACGGATTTAACAAAAGCTGCGGGTATTAGAAGCGGTCTTCGTCATTCTTGAGAATATATGATCCTGCAATATGCTGCAATGTCAGTCTATCATAACACTGATATATTGAAAAAAAGATACTGGAGAAACACATGCTGTCCAAAACTTTCACATCTCACAACGTCTTCTGTTGTATACAATGCACACCATTTCTCTGGGTCAAAGGTCAGGTGGATGCACATGCAGCATATATGAGTGCTTCAGGCAATTCAACATTTTCTTTTCATGTCTCTTGCTTCTGTTCAGTGTTTTGTTCCTGAAGATGTTGCTGTGAATATATGGTCATCTATTACGATCGTTATTTTAAATCTTTTTTTTTTTTAAGTGCAAGTGGACAAAACTTCAAATTCTGACCCAATATATATGTATATATGCATTGATTATTATAATAATAATTATTATTATTTTTAATAAATAAAGTAAAATTCCAACTGAAATTCACATCCAGTAATCACCATGCATTATTGTTGTATAAAAAAATAGAACATTTGATCAAATAAATGTCTTATAATATTCCCAATGAAAAAGTAAAATGAATCAACCAACATGAGGGCAGGTTCATGATGACAAAAGCTGAAGCAAAAAAATGGCAAATGAAGACATGTAAACATATATAATTCCCTGAATAGCAATGCTAAATCACATCTTAGATGTATCGACTGCTGCACAAAGATATTTGTTCAGTTAAATCATTCAGGGAAGATCAAAACCACCTCCACCAAAATATTACTTATCATATTAAAGGCCACATGAAACATTACTGGAAGCATCTATTCACATACTGGATTCAAACAGATATTAAGTCAGCTGGTAATTGCAGGAAAAGGAAATTAACTCAAAGAACATACATAACTCAGAGAACATATAGGTGGTTACATAAAGTAGCACTGTTATTGTTTGAAGGTGTTTGTTGCAGAACTCTGAAACAGCCAGCAGCAGTTGTCACAGATGGCACTTTAAAGCATCTGCAGTACTTCACATGGGATTCAGCTCTTCTGAGAGAAGGTATTGCCTGGAGCTCCACATGAAATAAAGCGGTAGTGTTATTTATTTATTTTTTATTAATATTTATTTAATTTTTCTATTGACCTTTTTTCATATGTTTTTTCTCTCTTTTTTTATTACTCTAAATCAGAGCTGTCCAAACTCGGTCCTGGAGGGCCGGTGTCCTGCAGAGTTTAGCTCCAACTTGCCTCAACACACCTGCATGGAAGCTTCTGGTATGCCTAGTAATACCTTGATTAGCTGCTTCAGGTGTGTTTAATTAGGGTTGGAGTTAAACTCTGCAGGACACCGGCCCTCCAGGACCGAGTATGGACAGCATAGATCTAAATATTGTAGTAATTACAGATGGTCCACTCCAGTCACTGCCTTGAGAAGCTTCCAAATTCAACTCAGTTATTCTTATGTTTCTCCTTCCTCAAAACTCTTTTAAAGTGGCCAAAATTGTAATTTCATGAGGCTTTCATTTTGAAAATTGGCATTACTGCATAAAAACATTGGTAGCAATTTTTGGCAGAGGTTGTATAAACCAAAACAAACCATAAATAGTATGAATAAACCAAAATAATAAAAGACTGCAGTTGGCTTTATAACCATAACTTTTTTTTAAGAGATTACGCTTCCATTCACCCATGCTTATTCCCTGATATTTTAAAATAGTCTTGATAATCGATGACACAATAAACTCTGACTAAGACAACACTTCTTACTACAGTAAACAAATGTGACAAATTATCTAAATATCTCAGTATATAAATATCTGTAAAGGAATAAGTTCACCTATGTGCAGAAGAATTCCATCACTCTTTCACTACAGCAAATTTATATATGTCTTTCCGTTTCAAATCTGTAAGATTTTCCTAAGTCTCTCTTCGCTTGTCACTTGTCTTCACTTAATTACAAACATGATACTGAAAGCGTTTGATAATGATACACAGATATGGCAAGCTAATCTATGCCTATTTAAAAAAAGAAGTTGTTTTTGTATTTTTCACACTTATAGCAATTTAGTAGATGTATAGTAGAGATATTTTTAAGGAACCTTATCCCCCCCTCCCGCCCCCACCCCGAAGTTTTAGGACTACAAATTAAACTGCTGTGTTTCAAATTGTATTACTTTTTCCACTTTCAGGAAAAAACAACATTCATTATTCAAATTCTCATTGGTCAGCTTACTAATGAGAGGAGCCTTTAAGCTGTTTTCTGTGTTAAAATTATTCTGGGATCATTTCCTTTTCAAAGTTAAACACATTAGAACAAACAACAATTAATTGTTCCACTTTAGTTGTTCCATTCATTTTTGAATCACATCAAACACTTCTGAAAAAGCACTGCCTCCCACCACTGCATAAATACACTGAATTTGATGCATAACTGCACACAGAGTAAAACCGATGCCCATTTCTATGCAAACATAGAGTCGTAATGAATATGCCACTCATTGCAAACAGACGGTGAGCCACACAAAACCTTAATGACGCTTAGAAGTACGTATTAAAATCCATTTGTACACTTCCTAGACACGGAGCGAAGCCCGGATCATATTTTACCATGTGTAATGGTGTCCCTGTGGCTATACATAACTTCCTACTGTCACTTTCCATTTGATCTGTCATGAGAAACATTATGAGTGCCTTCACACTAACGTCGTTCGGTATAAAGAAAGGAGGGGATGACATATTGCACAAACAGTCCAAGGTAACAGACAAACGAGCCATTGTGCGCCTCATTTTTCAGCCGCACTCTTCGTGTCTTACAGCCGAGGCGGAGTTGAAAATGAAGTGCAGTTTTTGTGTCACGGATGGAGGACGCATGATTGCTAGCCTAGCGAAGGTGTATGACAAGTCTAGCTGGTGGAATCAAACAATAGACTAATGAGAACATGAGGGAAACTGTCAGTTTAGGCTGAAAGGTCGGCGTTAAGAGGTCAACCGCTACTCGAAACAAAAGCGTAGAGACGACTCGGACAACGCTTTCAGTGATGAAGCTTAGTCATAACACTTTGGTTGTTACAGTGCAAGTTACTTCAATACATCGACCTTATGATCACTGCATAATAAAGAGAAGCTTGTCAAAGGCACTTTTCTCGAACAAGTGGATCTGACTTTCAATAAACCGATTAAGGACGTCAATTAGCAATTGCCCCTCCCGCTAGCAGCAACCCTCCACGCAACATTAGACATGAAAACTCTTTGAGAGCTTTTGATCTGTGAGCCTGCGCATGTACAATTGGCCAATTTAAGACCTTTATACAGCCATTTAGAAAATGGAAAACTGGAAGTACAAAGGTAGCTGCGGCAAACACAAAAATTGCCATGAGAAAGGCAGGTAAACAGCACCCTGAATAAACCCAGGCGCCTAGCTGGGCGATAGATAAGATGGCTAGTCTAACAGCTATGAGATGAGAAAAAGAGAGGCCGTTCACCCTATGTGGCTAAGCCACTAAATGGAACTTAGCCCTTATCTGAAATGATGCAGGGATTCCTCTGATTCCCCAGCTTTGCTTTGATGTGCTCAGCTTTAGCAGTGGTTGAGAAGCCGTGCTACCCGCCGCCGTACATGCTTTTATACGCCTATGCAACACAATGCCGCCGAGCTCCGACTAGCTCTAGATGGCCTTAGCGGAGAGCAGCCGTGTGAAAAGAATGTTAAAAGTATTGCAGACTGAAAACATTTCTGGTCTCTCTTGTACGCATAGTCAGATCAGCCATTTCAGTTTTAAATCTGATGTTACAAGAGCCAAGCTTCTAGCTCGAGATTTTTTTTCTTTTCTACAGATCACTAACCTGCATTTAAATGAAGTTGGGATGCATGTTTTCAGGCTGAACTTACTCCTTGCTGCCATCTAGCAGAGGAACAGCTGCAGTGCAAGCAAAACCAACAGCTTTAAGCCTTTGATCAGAAGCCATGTAGCAATTGCAACAGTAATGTTTAACAAATGCTGATAACTCTCTCTCTCTCTCTCTCTCTCTCTATATATATATATATATATACATGTGAGACTGTACAGGCTAGATGTTCACTCTAGTGGGATGAGTCTTGTTTAAATTATTGCTAGATAAACATTCTGTGCGTCTATGGGATTATACAGGGATGTTATGCGCATACAATTATCATCGGCGCACAAACATACCATTTTCCCCTTGTGTACATAGAATTTGTCAACTCAAATACACAGTCATCCTTCAATTACGATGCATGAGTTCAACACTGACTTTATACATGATGTTTAAGCATTTGTACCTTTTCAAGACAACTCGGGTTTCTGAGATTTCTTGGAAGAATACATTTTCATAATCTCAAATTTCTCATTTTTTTTTCTCTCTATTTTCTAATCTAGTGTTGTCTCATATAATTGCTTCATCACAAAGGAATAATTAAAACCATGAAATGTATTTATTTATTTAGTTGTTTATTTAACAGGGACAATGCAGAATAACATTACAGATGCTCTACATACAGGCTTCTAACCAATGGCTAATTTGCAGCCCCAGTCCCTGGTTAGGCTTTTGATAGAAGTGATGATAAATGATAGAAGCTAACTAAAATAATAAAAAGCTAAGTTTGATTTGTTTATCTTAACTGTAAGCAGTGTTGGGCTAGTTACACAAAGAATGTAATATATTACTCATTACTATTTACTCCTTTCAAATGTAATATTGTTACTTTACTTATTACTTTCTGGCATCAGTAATTAGTTACACTACTAGTTACATTACTTTTTCTTCATGCCCCACAGAAGTTGTAACTGTGTATCTTCCACATAAAATTCTTCTAGAATGATATTAACAACATATTTCTGCCTCATCACTTGACCAAAATCCACATTGGATCACAATCAGAAGTTATTACAAACACTCAATAGTGATTAACAGTGACATTCAAGTAGAAGTGTTGTATTAATATCATTAATCATCATGTGTAGCTTGAAGCTAATTGTAATTTCTCCGTTACCCATACATGATTAGGCTATATTTCATTATGTATTTTATCAAATCACATAAGTTTGTAAGAAACTGTTTAATTTTCCAAAAAGATGTTTAATTATAGTAATATAATGATCAGAGGGATGTAATGTCAGAGTAAAGTAACACACAACAGTGTTCAGATCATATTTTTTCTTGACAAAATCAATATAATGCAATATTTCTATCTGCTGAATGTAAGCTTTTCCATATTCCAAGCTTGCCTGCTGCACTGGAGACATCACATGCATCACATCACATCGAGTCGTGAAAATTATGAAAATAAATCTAGGAATTATTTGATTGTTGAATTTTAAATCAGTGGGGTTGAGGCATCAAAAGTAACTAAGTAACTAAGCTGTTTTATGGATGGGTAACTGTAATATTATTACTGAAATCTTATTAGTAATTAGTTACACTACTAGTTACTACAAAAAGTAATATTATTACAGTAACTAAATTACTTGTAACTAGTTACTGCCCAACACTGACTGTAAGTAATCATCCTCGTCTTTTTTATAGCAGCTAATGTGTAATGGCAGTTATTGTTTCTTCACAATATTTTGAGTTACTTTATATTATCATACGCTCCATATATGAGGAAGACAAATGACAGACAGAGACTACCATTCAATATTTTCCACATACACAACATTGAAAGTACAGTCATAAATTAATATGTACTGTATGTTCAGTAAATCAGAAGACAGAGCAAATAAGATATAATGATCCCTACCACCAGGACTATCATGAAACAAACAAAAACAAAAAAAATCCATGATAAAATAAAACCTGTTGTCATTATTTATTATAACACTGGAGCACAAAATCAGTCATAAGTCACATGGATATATGTGTAGCAATAGCCAAAAATACATTGTATGAGTCAAAATTATCGATTTTTCTTTTATGCCAAAAATCATTAGAACATTAAGTAAAGATCATGTTCCATGAAGATATTTTGTAAATGTCCTACCTTAAATTGATCAAAACTTAATTTTTGCTTAGTAATATGCAATGCTAAGAACTCCATTTGGACATCTTTAAAGGCGATTTTCTCAATATTTTTTTTAACCCTCAGATTCCAGATTTCAAATAGTTGTATCTCGGCCAAATATTGCCCTATCATAACAAACCACACATCAATGGAAAGCTTAATTATTCAGCTTTCATATGAGGTATACATCTCATTTTGTTTTTAAATTGACCCTTATGACTGGTTTTGTGGTCCATGGTCACATACTGTCTATGTAGTTACTGTATACATATGCAACTAAAAACTAAAAGGGTATTTTGTTGTTAAAACAAAAGGAAGTACTTTTTTAAGTATGGATCACATTTATGTAAAATGGAGACACACATTAAACAAAAAAAGAGCAATATTAGGGTAAACAAACGATTGCATAATTTCATTTTTATTCCACAGTGAGGCCAAATGTGTTTCATTAAGAGAACTTCTTAAAATCCCACGTCAATGTGCGATGCACATTTACAGGTAGAAAGGCAATGCAAAATTTCTTCCTGTTGAGGACATTTCTTTGGTGTCAACATTTCGCCGCTCACAAAACACATCCATGGCTCTGCTTTTCTCATCTCCTTCAGTTACAGAACAGTTCCCTTGAGTTGCTGTGGAGATGGTCAGGTGGTAAAAACAAAATGACCTCCACACCCTGGAGCCTTCATTAACCTCTCCAGAGCCACGAGAACGCCTCCCTCAGCATTTTAAAACCATCCTACAGTAATGCTGCACAAGGTCTAAGAAGTCTGTTATTTGGGAAAATAAATAAATAAACCCCAGGAGGCGAGAGTATGAACCCGCATAAACTCTCACCACACGCTGGATCAAAAAAATCTCCAGCGCCATTCCTGAGAGACTCAAAGAGCAGAGCGGAGAGCAGGAAGTGTGTGAATGGATTGCCGAAGGCATGTGTTTTTTCCTGTTTGGGAAATGAATTATGCATCATCTTAATCAAATAAATACAAATGAGAACGCCTTGCCAATCAGTGGCAGAAGCCTGAAGAAGGTGTTGCGTACTAAGAGATACTCCCCTCCCCTCCCCCTCTGTATCAGTTTCGTGCCTTTCATCTCCCTTCCTTGGACAGACTATGGAGAAATGAACACCCCACCATTTCTGTCTCATCTCTCTGTTTCTCCCTCCTCCCCATTCCCGCTCTCCTTCACTAAGCACAGAGTGGGCAGAAGAGAGTTCACACACTCCAGCAGGGGCTCGCAGCATTCCACAGGCCTTGTTTTGCTGTGCAATCTGGAGAAAAGCATTTAATTTGGCCAGGGGATTTACCACTCGATTATACTGTGTAAGCACACAAATAGGTCACCGTTTATAGGTACTTTTGCAATTTGTTTGGCTGCGGCAGTGTGTGTGCACTGATTCCTGCCGATTTATTTCTCTTAGCTTTTGAGTGCCATGAAACACTCACATGGTTATTACCTCTCAAACATACTTGTTTTTCTTTCTTTTTTTTCATTCACTCAAATGTAGCACTTTTGTCTTAAAGTCTAATAATTGTCTAAAAAAAATACAATGAAATATATTTAAAAAATGAATACTTCATAGACTACATAACTACAATATTGATAATATACTTTTTTCTGAAATTGCACACAATGGAAGCAAACAGAGGCAGTATATACCGTTTTAGGTGAATTAACTAGTATCAACCCTACAGGTTATTAGTTCAGAACTAGTACTCTACCAGCAGCCCCATGGTAGTTAACTGGAGTTCTTTTGTATCAATGCCGTGAGTTGAGAGGGACTATTTTTTCACTCTCAATAAATGGCAACACATGCCATCGATTGTTACTATATGATTAAATTCAGTATAAACACTTCTATTTACATTGCATTCACATTTATTAATTTGGCAGACACAAATGGACAATATAAGCACAGCATTAAGGGTTTCAAAACTGGCTTGAAAGATACATGCTAATTTAATATATAATGTTTATTCCTCTCAATTTAAGTCTAAAGCACCTACATTACCCTAGTAACAATAATCATAGGAAATGTTACAGGTATAATTTTACAGGTATTTTTTTTCTTAAATTAATGGGAAAATAAACTACTCGCATACACTATCAAATAAACATGACTCATTAAAAATGCTTGTTTGACCTCCGTATTATTGTGCAGAGTGGGCTATTTATTTCTGGACTATTGCATATTATTATTCTTCAACTAGAAATGGCAATAAGTTCAGTATTTAACTGTGATTAATTCCTGGTTTCTGAAAGTGGATGACAGTCATGCATCTATGTAAAGACAGAGAACAGAATTAGATGTGCTCCTTACTTGTCTCACAAAAATATGCATCACAAATATGCAATAAATGAACAGAAATGCTAACCTAAAATGCAAACATGCAATAAAAATAATACTATAATAAAATTAATGTTAAAACAACTTTATAGGAGTAATCTTACATGCGTAACTAGGGCTGCAACGATTAGTCGACATTATCGACAACGTCGACAATAAAAAATTGTCGACAAATATTTTTGTTGTCGAGTAGTCGTTTGATCTCATATGACCTAATGTAAGAGCCTGCAATACTGCGGTTTGACCAGTGTGGCGCTGTAGCGCAAGACTCTAGTTCAGCCCTCCTGGATGCAGATCAAGAGAAGAACACACACAGCACTTCAGAGCAAATGCATCCAAACTTGAGCGGCGTTTGGATGAATATGTAAATATATATTGCGCGCTTTCCTCTCAATAACGAAATAAACAACAAAAACCGACAGCAGTGTGAAAGCAACAGTTAAAAATGCATCTGATTACAACGATGTGGATGTTTGCACGAGCTCTGCAGTTCAGTAACGTAACATGACTCCAGTAGAGTTCGGTCACATTATGTTTATTTATATAGTACTTTATGCAATAGATAGCCTTAATTGAAGCAGCTTTACGGTATTAAACATGAAAAACATGAAGGTCAGTGTCGCTTTCAGTTAGAATTACAACTTGATTTTCTGTTATAAAGCAGCTCTCCAGTGTGAGCTAGCTAATGATAAAATATTTTTATTAGTGGGAAAAAATAATAATTTCATTAAAGTGACAGTTTGGTTTGCAGAGATCAAAGCTTGATCTAGCTCAGGGCTGTTTTGATTATCATAACCCTATAAGGTATTTTAAGACATTATGTTGTGAATAAAATAGTTTATCCAAAGCATCTTATCACTTACCTTTATTTTGTTTCTTATCTATATGACTTACAAAAGGAGATGTTAGGCAGAATGTGCAAAATGTGTCATTCAGTTACTTTTTCATGTAGCTAATTAAATGGCGAGAGAGTGTCTCTGTCTGCCATCTCATTTTGTGTGCCATCTATTTTTATAATGAATTGGTAACATTACAATAAGGTATCATTTGTTAACATTAGTTAATGTATTAATTAACATGAATGAACAATACATTTATTACATTTAAGTATTAATCTTTGTTAATGTTGGTTAATAAAAATACAGTTTACATGTTAGTTCACAATGCATTTATCAATGTAAAAAAAAACATCTTGTGATTTTAATAATGCATTAGTAAATGCTGAAATTAACATTAAGATTAACAAATGCTATAGAAGTATTGTTCATTATTAATTCATGTTAGGCAAGGCAAGTTTATTTATATAGCACATTTCATACACAAAAAAAATTCAAAAACACAAAAGTGCTTTACATAAAAGGAAGTGAAATAGACATTAAAAATAATAATCACAACAATAAAAACAAGGAATTAAAAAAAAATAATAATCACAACAATAAAAACAAGGAAATTATATAAAAATTTATTTAAAATGAATTTAAAACTGTTACGAATAGAAAATGATTATACATAAAATACAGTGCAGTCATGTTAACTAATGAACCTTAATGTAAAGTGTTACCAATTAATTGTGTAATAATTGTAATTACAGAATATGCTTTTCTAAAGCTGAAGTGACCTTTATTTATGTTAGAATATGTATAACTTAATATTCTAACTAATTGCAAAAACTGAATAATCAATCAAAGTCTACTGATTAACCAGTGAAATAATCAACGATTAGTCGATTAATCGTTCTAATAATCGTCAGATTAATCGATTATCAAAATAATCGTTTGTTGCAGCCCTATGCGTAACATACATGTGCACATTTGTCCTCTTGCTGGTGTTTCACATTAACATCTCTATCAATGACAGAGTTTAACTCGTGGGGGATATTTCACTTGTTGATGATAATTATATTTCACCGTGCAAAGAATGCAAATTACTTTACTTTTGTTAAACATCTCACCTGGGATATTTGAAATTATCCGTAAAAATGTATTTTCCCATTTACTGAGAAACACATGCTCAGGGACTTGTGTGTGTGTGTGAGAGAGAGAGAGAGAACTTGAGCTACGATCAATTTCAATCTGCTTCAAATGTTTCAATACATTTTTAGAAATCGCACTGAACAGAATGAAAATGTTAATTTGAAAATTGAATACAATGTATTAAAAATACTTTAAACATTTTCAATCAATAGCATCTGCTAACTTTGTCAGCCATAATAAGAAAGAAAAATCAAATAAACAATACTTACAGTATGCAGCACACAGATGCACCAAAAAACTAACTTCAAAAAACAATCTGTTCAATCTTTTCTTTTTGATGCTAAAGCTTGGTTATACAATTGAGTGTCAGTTGAGTGCTAGCAGACAGATTGTCTGAGCACCCTTGAAAGCATCTACAGGCTAAAATCAATTGAATGCTGTGAATATATGTGAACATAAAGATACATGCCCAGACAGCTTGTCTGCATACGAGAGAGTAGAGCGGAGCACACCAGCTCAAACAATGGCAGCAGATGGGCTACATGGAGCTAGTTTTTAAAACATGAAAACTGATTGATAACAGCAATCAGCTTTGAAAGTGCAAGGGGTAATATGGATGTCAACATACTGTAAATGTCTATGTTGCCTAATACTGTGCACAACAAGTCGGTAATCAATCCTGCCGGATCAAGCAGGCCTGAATCCTTGCTCGGTGATGCAAGTCGGCAACAAGGGATTCAAGGTTCAAGGTTCAAACAAGAACCTTGAACCTTGAACCTTGAATCCCTTGTTGCCGACTTGCATCACCGAGCAAGCATCAGTGTCAATTAGTGATTCAGTTGTCTGAGACCATATTTGTGGCCACTGACTAAAACTTTCTTGTTGAAACAGTCCTAGGGTGTAATTTATGATATACTGTAGACATGTTACCCGCTACTTTATTTTGTCATAACCAGTTATATCCCAACAATTTTATTCCTGCATGGTACGAATTAGGTTTTAATGGTGGAATATTTTGTCCCATTTGAGTTTTTGACATAAGACAATAAACATTAAAAAAAAAACTAAAAAAAACAACATAAAGTAGGAAATGTTTCCATATGGCAACTTTATACAATGGAATATTTTTTACATTTACTTCAATGAGAAAGTGAATTAATTAAATTTTTAATGGATTAATTTGAAAGATAGAAAGAAAGAAAGAAAGAAAGAAAGAAAGAAAGAAAGAAAGAAAGAAAGAAAGAAGGAAAGATTTCTCACTGTTGGCACAACTTAGTGTCCTCCTTTTGCTCTTTCCATGAAACATTCCCATTCTCATTTATTTTCTGAAAAAAAAGAAACAGTAATCACAATTATTTATGCATGAATTCAATTATATAATGGTAAACATTTCACATAAAATAATGCATGCAAATCTGATGAGAGCATGCATTAGTGCAATTCCATTACAGTTTGTCATATGGCAACATTCATATTTTCATAATTTTCTGTAAAACTATGTTAGGTGATCTGTTGATCAGGTAATAACAACATCTAAATAATTTTCCAAACATTCAGAAAAAAAAAGTGAAGAAAAGTAATATGTTGCCATTATAACACAGCATCACACAAGGATGTGAAAGCCTCTCCTCTGTAATACAAAGGGAAACTGATTAGCTCTTTTTCAGCCCAAAACTAAAATGTTAAATTTATTATGATTAGATATAAAATCTTTCAAATTATATAAATAGAAGTTACAATAGCACATGTATGGCACATGGCCTTTTTACTATAGAAATATACATGCTATTTACAAAGTGGGAGAGTCATAATTTTCAATCAATTTAAGTACTTAAATGTACTTGACATGTATTAAACATTCTGCTTAAATCTGACACTGGCATATGTGTGATGGCATATGTATGTTGCTCTAGATGTATATGTTTTGAAATGTAACGATATGATGACTTGAGAGGTATAATGTAATAAGCTTAAACATAATGTGTTTAATACATTGAGACTGCAGCTGAATGTTCAGTGGCTGTACATCATGAACATGTGCATGGCTGTTGCTTTTTATTTCATGATATTACTGGACCAAACAGTGGGCTGCAGATGAACAACAGACAAGGAGAAAAACAACTGCAGCACACAAGAACGCATTATAATCCATCAAATTCAAGTGGTAACATTGCCACTCATTAGAACCCATATTAACACAATGAAAACAAATGTTCTGTTATATATTTGGCAATACAACCACATAATACAACCAATATTTGAGCACTAAATTACCCTTACGTGTAATATTTTGTGTTTTTACTATACAACAAAACATTAGGAATTATTCAAACGAGCAAATGCACAACAAATGCACTCCATATAACTTGACTTATTTGTTAATGAGCAAAAATGACATACATAGACATTCATAATTACTTTCCACTTAAAGTCTATGCAGTCTGTGTCGTTGGCATGGCAGCACATTGAATTACAAAGCAGATAAAGAGCAGTGTGTGTGTGTGTGTGTGTGTACGCATATATTCTTTTAAAAAAATGAGAAAGAAAATGAGAGAAAACTGCAGTAGTTTGAGACAGAGAGATTAGAAATCTATTATCAGAGCAGATAACCATTGACCTTCTTCAAGCCATTTATCTAACTGTCCTCTCACATGGATCTTAAAGTTTGCATCTCCAGCCCTCAAAACTCAATATCTGAGAGGGGCAGTTACACCACTGAAAGTGTAATGAATTGCACAGGGGTTTGTGTGTGTCATCAGTTAACCCAATCTACTGCAGCCATAAAAAAATGGGCTGGGCTGAAATCACATGACAAATTGCAGGACGAAATGGTGTTTGGATGGTGTGGTCAGCTACACCGTCATCCTTTTAGCCTCTGTGTATGTAACATTTCTGTCAGTAATGAGATGAGTAGGGCAGGTTTTTGTAGACGTTCTGAGTTATGCAGTCTGGATCAGAATTATTAAAAAAAATAAAAAAATAAGATAAATGAGCACAAACCAGAAAGTGAAAGAGATTTTGCTGGCAGCAACCTAATATCACAGATGACATTCTTCATGGAGGATGTTTAAAGAATCTTATTAAGTTGATAATAGGCTTCTAATCAGTGTTTATCAGATTATGAAAAGTCATGAAGTGTCAAATATTTGACACTAAAATATGAGATACTACTTTGAGATAGAATTATGAGACAAATGTTGATATTATGTTATGAGAAACAAAAGTCAACAAATCATTTTGACTATTAGAATCAAGAGTTTTTCAGGTCAGAATTTCATATTTTTATCTCACAATTATGATTTCAGGTCAGAATTTTGACTTATCTCATGATTATAAATAACTGACATTATTTTTCAAACTATTTTTTTATTGTGTGAAGGAAAATTATGTCCTTAAGTATTTAATACAATGTATTAAAAACAAGAAGAGGAAGTGTTGTTGCATGATGGAAAATCATGAAGTGTCAAAAGAGTGACACTAAAATAAGAGATTGTAAGTCATTATTTTAAGATAGAATTATGAGATAAATGTTGACATCATGTTATGAGATTTAAAAGTCAACAAATCATTTTGACTATCAGAATCAATAGTTTCCATGTCAGAATTGCATGTTTATCTCATAATTATGACTTCAGGTCATAATTTTGACTTTTTATCTCATACTTATAAATAACTGACCTTTAGCATGTTTTTTTGTTTATTTGTTTTTTGTGACAGAAAAGGTTTCCATAAATATTCAATATAATGTATTAAAAACAAGAAAAAGATGTGTTGTTGCTGGAAAATCATTAAGTGTTGAATAAGTCACACTAAAATATGAGATAGTAAGTCATAATTTTGAGACACAGTTAAAGTTATAAGTTGAAATTATGAGCTAAAAATCATGTTTTCACGTACAAAACATTTCAAGTTTCAGAAACAAGACTGAATATCAGAATTTGTCTTAATCTTATGATCAAGACTTTAGGTCATATTTTTCAATATTTAGCTCATAATTGTGACTTTGGCATATTAAAAAAAAAATCTCATAATTATGACCATGTCACCATTTTGAATTTTTATTTCATAATTATGACTTATGGCATGAATTACGGCATAATTATGATTTAGCAAGCATGCTATTTTTCCTTGTGTGGTGGAAATGGGTTTCCATACATATTGGAAACAATGAATAATTTTTTTTTTTTTAAAAAAACAGTATGAGAAAGATCTAATAATTAAGTACTTTTTACTTTTTTAGAAACTTTTTTAGAAACTTAGAGCATCGATGATTTTGAATGTGGCTCATCCAATCATATTTAGAGTTTGAACATGGCTATTTAATACATAAACAATTTACAGCAAAACTGCTCCATAAGTATGTTGCAAAATATAAAAATGACCTTGGGGTCTCTCAGAGCCAAAATAGGACTTGAGGTGGTTTCGATAGGCAGTTTACACTAGTGCAAAAGCTGCCCACATAACATTACTTTGTGTGTAAGAGTGCGCATCTATGTGCTAGTATGCCGTCTGTTCTCTATTGATTGCCTAAGGCGGCCACCTGACCCGATTAATAAACTGCTGTTGCCAGCGCGGCATCCCTGCTTCCCCGCACACAGAGGAACGACACATCCATGATGCATGATGCAAGCTGGCTCCAAGTAGGAAGCAGGAAGGGGCTGGGGCATGGCCTGTGGACAGAGATCTGCTCTCAGCTGGCATCCACTACACTCAGCTGCAGATAGATAGAAAGAGAGAGAGAAGATAAGAAGTGAGATATGAGAGAAAGGGTTATGATAGAAGAAGAAAAGGTGGAAAGAAATAGAAAGATGAAAGAAGGGTCTGAGAAAGGAAATGTAATGTTCTCTGGCTAGATGGTAACAATGATTATGGTGTTTATCTTTTTGGGCAAATACAATACTTTTGGCTTTTGACTCAGTGGTGCCTACAACGTTATAAGACTAGACTTCTAATGCATGTTATATGAGTCAGGTAATGGAGTACAGTAACAAAAGTCCATCAGAACAGCCTATTTTAAGGAATCAAATGTACTCAGAGATCAGGCTATTGTAAGGATCAACTGTGAAAAGTAATCATTACACTAATGACTTCCATCAGACAAATGTGGAGTAATGGGGACAAAAATCCTAGCATTTTAACATATATTTTCTATTAATATAGTATTGGTGCTCCATTAGTGGCACAAAATGTTTTTGTAACAATTATTAGATATGATTGATAACTATTGCCTAACACAACATTTAACCTAGCAAAACAGTAGACTGTTTGTGCTCTGTTACATTTTGTTGATATTTATGAAATCCCATTTCTGTCACATAAGAAAATACAATTTTGCTCAGTTAAATCTTATTGATGGCTTAAAAAGCCATAATCATTAATAAACAAATTACAATTATTACATACTATATCATAATTGACATTAGATCAAAATTGAGATAAAGTCAGAATTATGAGATAAAAAGTCAAAATGACAAGTATTGAGATAAACAGTCATAACTGACTTAATATAACTTGAAATGTCATAATTATGACAGTCAAAATCCTGAGACATGAAATCATCTTAATATTTCATAATTGTAACAATGTCATAAATATGATTTTTTTTTAAAATGTCATAATTATTTAACAAAGCATGTTTTTCCCCCCTTTGTAAGGTGGAAATGGGCTTTGAAACATATTCAATACACATAAAAAAATACCTCATATGAATAAATAATCCATAATCCTGTGAATCCCCTAAAGCAATGTCCGTATGGACGGAATACTAGTAAATCTTAATCCATCTATTTTCTAAATTTTTACACAAGTTACACTCTTGACAAAATAAATTCAACTTTTACTAACTTCTAAGAGCATCCACTACAATAATCAGATCAGTTGTTCTGGTGACACTTCAATCGAGAACCAATTGCAGTTGAAATACCACTAAAATGGATCAGACATGGACCGCTTTGTGGAGTACACAGCACAACATAACAGGACAGGAAATGGAACGGATCCCTCAGGGCAAAAGAAAAGCTTCCCAGACCAAAGAGAATAGGAAGAACAAATAACAAAAAGAGGCAACAAAAGACAACAGCAAGGCCTAGTGTTGAAATTATTTCTTAACTCAATTTCTGTCAGTAATGATCTGAGTAGGACAGGGTTTACTTTATTCAAACAGATTATCTGAGAGTTGCAGCCTGGATGCAACAGAATTATAGAAAAACAAATAAATAAGCACTAACCACAGAGTCAAAGACTGGATACTGCAGACAGCAGCCGAGGCGTGAGGTAACATTTTTCATTGAGGACGTGTGTAGAATGTTATCAAGTTGTGAGTGAACTTCTAATCCAATTAGGAAAAGTCATTAAGTGTTGTTAGGCATGAAGCAAACTGGATTTTAGAAATTTGACTCATTAGGTTACTGTAGCCCAGTGCTTCCCAAACCTGTCCTGGAGGACCCCTAGCCCTGCACTTTTTGTATGTCTCCCTTATCAGACACACCCAATTCATGTCTTGCAATCTCTACTAACGAGCTGATGAGTTGAATCAGGTGTGTCTGATAAGGGAGATATACAAAATGTGCAGGGCTAGGGGTCCTCCAGGACAGGTTTGGGAAGCACTGTCTTAGCCATTAGGTAACTGGTGCTTTGAAGGGGCCCCACGGCGAACGGATCGAGGGGGACCCCAAACACCCCCCATCCCCTGGGAACGCGAATGTGAATAGACCTGTAGCATATGGTTTTGAATGTAGTTCATCCTATCAGACTGATATACGCAGATATTCGAAACGTAAACAAAGCAGCACTTGTTTACCACTCTGCATATCAGTTATGTTGATAACTTTCTTCATTTTAAGCGGCTCATGTTGTTATCAAAATGTTTGCAAATTAGAATGCTTGGATAAGATCATGTAACATTAGAACAGTCTTCTGTCTGTGCTGCCTTCTTTTAATTGCTAGTTTTCATCACTATCACTTTAATTCTCATGCACTGACTCGTTTGCTAAACTGAATATCCAATCAGAGTTCTCACTGGCACTGACGGTCAAGACGGACCCTTTTATATATATATGTATGAATATGAACACACAATACTGTATGCTGTAAATTACTGTACAGTAAAATGAATGAATACTGTAAAAATGAATGAAAACACAACATGAATACTGTAAATAAATAAATTCAGCATCCTCTGCACCTTCAGTCAAAGGTCATTACAGTATACAGTACTATAGCAGCTTCTTGAACCTCTGGTAAAAATACTTTATGTTCCTTAGGCAGTCGTCTCTCAGTTCTGCAAAAATTCAGTAAATGTAAGAAGTATTTGACTACAAATCGAATTGAAGATTATTTTTCAGATGTCTCCCCAGTGCTAGGATGCATTTCCAAAGCACATAATCACCTGTGCTCCTATTTATATTATTCTGAGATTCTAATTGGTATGTCATCGGTTATGCTACTCAATGTTTATGAATGAATAAATGTGTGCTATTTGAGTTTACTTTGTGACAATTGAGTTACTTATGTTGTGATTGTGTATCAATCCTGTGCAAAATAATGGCATTTTGTCAAGACTTTGGCTGAAAACATTGAGCAAACTGTGTGTGTAAACAGGTGAAATGTGATAAAGGTTTAGAAAAATGTGTCTTTGTCTTTTGAGAACTGACTGAACGGTTTGGTAAATTGAACCAACTGAATCAGTTAGCAATCAAGAAAAACTGTAATAAGGTCTAATGTTGATCATAGCATACATTTTTAGGGATTTGTTTTGGGCAGAAAACAGGACTTCACATACCAAAATGAAATTAAAACAAAACCCTAATAATGTTGAGATTTTTCATTCAATACATCTAAATATTATAAACACAATATGATTTATTCACTTAAAATTCAATACTCTACTAAATAAATAATGAAATAATGAAAATGTTCATCTGAAGAGGCTACTTCTGTTTCAAGGCTATAATAAACGAGAGTCTAAAGTGAATCAGTGTAAAAATAATTGACATTTATTTATTTTAAACTTTAATTTTAAACACTTTAGCCTTTATTGTACTATTCCATTTGGTTTTCAGTTTGATCAATGGAATAATTTATGAACAAAGGAATTATTTTTATTATTAGAGACACTTTAGCCACTTTAGCTCTGTAGGGCACTTAACATTGGATTTGCTAATGGATTTTCAGAAAATGAAAATGTATAATTTTAATTCCTCACTCAAAATCTCTCAACACGAGATCAAAACGCATAGCAAAGGGAGCTCTTGAAAATAAACAGCATGTGCCCTTGATAACTGTCCAGCTACAGACTCCCAAACTAAAACGCAACTTTAATCAACATCATTAGAATCGACAGTAAGCTAATTGATGGGAGCACAGTGTGTCCATAACGGTCTGAAGGTTTGGAGATTTTTACTGCATATTGGCAATTTGGAGTCTATAATGAAGAGGAATGGTCTAGGGTTTTCATCGATATCATTGGAGAGTGAGCATTTAAAGGTGAATGATAACACCGCCTCGCCAATTACTGCCTGTCTGACTAAGCAGGACCAACTGACAGCAGGATGAAATGAAGGAATATGCGAATAGCTAAAGCAAAGTAAAAGCGCTCATTTCTACAAATCAGAACATAGTTAAATAATATAACTCACATAGCTAACTTAATTTATTTTCTACTAAGAATCCTTATAAGAAATGGATTATGGATCTTTAGTTCCTGGGTTATGGATCTTTCCCTTAGGACTCTCAGATTGTCAGTGACTTTATATCATCAGGCCATGTGACCCTGACCCAGACCTCACTGATAGAACCACACTGCACATTAGTGTGACTCATTAAATATATATAAAAAAATTATAATTAATAATAGTGATAATAATATTATTGCATTTAATTATTTAGTATTTTAATAAAATAAATAAAATAATGAAATGTCAGTTTTGCATTTTGCTCTGAAACTGGCAGCACATAGCACGAGGCACTTTTGGTGGACAAGATCTGCTATGCTGCTACACAAATACAACAATTTGTTCGGCTTATTTGAAATAACATACTGTACATATTAAGGAAACATTGAGAAGACACCTAGCAGATCTCTACAGGTGGTGCTGTCTAGGTGGAGGGATTTTCTATTTTATAAAATAATTTATTTATATTAAGATGTGTTTAATTAATTAATTAATTCTGCAGAAGGTCAGAAATTGTGTTGTTGTTTAACAGTTAATAAAAACTGTTAAACAACAACAACACAATTTCTGACCTTCTGAAGAGGCCCAGGACCATTATACATCCATGCAGGAGGCATGCATCCATCTGCTTTTCAGTAACCTTGACGAAGAACCAGAGGTAGGACTTTACTGAATCTTGGGGATAACGACTTAAGAATTAGATTAAGGACAACAAAGAGAATCATTGGTGTGAAATACTGTGTGACTTGGCTCAATGAGATTGTAAACCAACACTTTGTAGAGTCCAAAAACACTTATAAGTGATGAGTGTGCCAAGGAACCATCAGCTTTGGCAAACTATTTGATATAATCATTTAGAGTCGAGGCATTGAATTAATATGAAAAACAATCTATAATGAAAGTTTTACTGTCACTTCTGTTGCCATTTGTCAATAAACTAAGTCTACATTTTTAGTTTTTAACATTCTGCCAGGGGAAGCAAATTCTGGCTCAATTGAGTCTAGATTGGACTCACATTCTGTGGTGAATCATCTAAGATTGATTCAAGCAACGGATCTGGCCATCAGAGGCTTGACAAGCCCAGATTCATGTCAATGTATGAGCAGCACAGATTATAACTGACTACGTCACACAGTCATTTCCAAACAAACCTCAATAAAGTGTTATTAATAACTCAGTCAGGCATGAGTAAGGCAAGGGTTTGGTTCTCCTCACATAGAAAAGCTCATCTGCTCAAGTCACACACAAACACTATCTCCCCTGTACTCCAGCCAATGCTAAATGTATTAACTGTAAAAACGGTGGTGTAATAACTGCAAAGTTTTACAGTACTGCTTTTGCCATTTGGATAATTGACTTTGAGCAGTGACAGCCATCAAGTGAGAGGAATATTTGACAGTATTTGTGACAGAGTAACAAGCCGTCTGCTCGAACTGAAGTGACACTTTGTTATTGTTCAATGGTTCTGCTGCACCTAGAACTGCGAGTTACGTTAAGCAGGAAGTATATGTTCTCTTCAGAAAACAAAAATGCAAAAAGTCAGTAAGTGAAAAATGATTATTGCCCGTACTAAAAGCTGAAGAATTCCATATAAAACACTTAAACATTAGGGTATTGCAGAGGTGGGGGCAAGTCACACATGTTCAAGTCTCAAGCAAGTCTCAAGTCCCTACCATCAAGTCTCAAGCAAGTCTCAAGTCACAGTACAAACAAATCAAGCAAGTCAAGTCAAGTCAGTGGCTCACCTCAAGCAAGTCAAGTCGAGTCCTGATATAAGGGTCAAGTCAAGACAAGTCAAGTCACAGTATCAAACAGGAACAAATATATTTTTGTCACTCGACCTTATTAATTTTTCCTCAGAAATTAACTTTTTTAATTATACATTTTAAATAATGTTTTAAATATAACATTTAGAAAATAGGCAAAATACTACTTTGTATACCGCTAAGTCTGTAATTGAGAAAATATTGATAAAAATACAAGATCAAAATATGTATCTCATATTTATGTTATATTGAGTTTGACCATCCTAGGAGACACAAATAATATTTAACAGATGTTTGAAAATTATTTTGCACTAAATATCTCCAGCAAAGACTGGGATTCAGTCTGGGAGCACGCTAAAGAATTTCAGTGTGCAACAAAACATGCTATTCAATTAAAAATAATATGCTGACTACAAATCACCCCTTATATCAGAAATAAAATGGACCCAAAATTTCCATCGGATACAGACACCCTATTTGGACTGTTTGTCAAACTATTGTCATCATGACTCAAAACAAGAAGCCTATTGCTGTTAATGTTTATGTATCTTCCCCTGTAACTTATCGATTTCTTTGATTGTATCTTAATAAGAACTAAATTGACAGCTGTGCATTTAAGGTCTGCCTAAGCTTTTTGTTTTGTTTTGTTTTTTTGTTTTCTGTTTGTTCTGTTGGAAAAAATAATAATAATTAAAAAAATTGAATATAGAAATATGAAATTAAATGATAGACCTACTCTATGACATTAATGCCTCCAGTAAGTGGCGGCAAATCACTGCTTTATCACAGAAGCGTTCATTGAACTGATTCATTCAAAACAGTTGATTCGTTTATGAACAAGCAAGAATGGGCCACTGAATCACTCAACCGATTCGTTCAAATCCCTGGATTCGTTCAGTATTCAGTGTGTTGCTTAGAGACGCGTGTAACTCTAGCTGTGGGCTGAACGGAACTGTTGGCAGCCGCGCTGAAAATATTACTAAATATCGTATGTTATAAATATAAAAACTCATACTAGGGCCATTTTGACAACATGTCTTGGATTTTGGGTGCAAGAGAAACATCACTAATCGATAAAACAAACTTTGGTTTCCGTGGTACAATTCCATATATTGATTTACAAAGAGGGATGCTTGACACTAAAGCACTGTTTTGAGATACAAACGCCAGCGAAATTAAAGTTTGACGTCGTTAATTACAAACACGAGATTAATAATTTATAATTACTTTAATTTAATGACAGACCTAAGCTGAATTTTAAGACCAATGCTGTTTCAACTAACGAACAAGCTTACATACCTTTCCTTTATGAAGTGGTGACGTCCTGGCTTTATAAATGCATACAGTGTCGAATCGAAGTGTTAATCCAAACATTAGAGAGAGTCTCTTGCTCCCTGTATTTGGCGCACTGTGTGTGTTCCTGTGCTCGTGCAGTGTCATCAACTGCGCAGACTCGGATCACTTCTGCCGCTGGTTCAGTGGCTTGCGTTTTGTTTACCAAATTATGTCGCAATGATTTATAATAATAATTAGAGTTGTTATAAAGTCAAGTCCTGCCGAGTCATGAAGGTCAAGTCAAGTCAAGTCTCAATTCACTGGATCTCAAGTCCAAGTCAAGTCGAGTCATTTTCTTTAATTAGTCAAGCAAGTCACAAGTCCTTAAATTTGCGACTCGAGTCAGACTCAGTCAAGTCATGTGACTCGAGTCCCCCACCTCTGGGGTATTGTTCTTATAACTTCACTTAAAATATGCATTACATTGCATGGCTTATTCTCTAAGAGTTGCTTTCTTTTTAAAGCTTAAAGGTGCCATAGAATGGAAAACTGTATTTACCTTGGCATAGTTGAATAATAAGAGTTCAGTACTACAAGGAAATTACATACCGTGAGCCTCAAATACCATTGTTTCCTCCTTCTTATGTAAATCTCATGAATAAAAAAGACCACTGAAAAATAGGCGAATCAGAACATAAAACCGACTGTGACGTAACAGTCGGGATCACTAATAGTTACGCTAGGCAAGCTGCCAGCCGAGCCTTCACAGTCGAATCATCAGAAGTTCTGCAGGTATTGTGAAGAAACAAGCAAGGACAACAGCAAAAATGGCAGATCATGGAAATAAATGTTATGTTCCAGGCTGTGCAGGGGATGTGATGTGCAGGGATGGGTTGGTGTCTGTATTCAGAAAGGCACGGAAAGCAAATAACGCGTTCTAATAAAATAACACGAGCCACTAAAGGGACATGGTTAGCTCCTTGCTAGCGGTAGCCTGTTACATTACAGTACATAAGATTTAACTTACCACATAAACAGAGTAAGGAGAGATGACTGAGGATGATGGCGAATGATTTACAGATCCTGAGCACCACTGATAAGCATCTGATCTTGTAAAATGTGTGGTAAGTACTGCCGCTCCATAGTATAAACAGAGTTTGTGCAATCGCTAATCGCGAAAGTGAAAGTAAAAAGCGATTGTGCATTTGAAAGCAGTTTCAGTGCCCCGCATATTAATAGCGGCTCCCTGATGCCCGCATTTTATATACAGTATAATTACGACTATATAACTGCGAGAGAAAGTATTGAAATATACTTACTAAAAAACACCACTCACACACCATCACAGATCCTGAACCGTCTGAGGAACCCCCCCTTCCGTTGATTCTGGAGGACGGCACAGCTTACACGGTGAAGGAGATCTTGGACTCCCGGCGCCGTGGTGGCAGATTGGAGTACCTGGTAGATTGGGAAGGTTGTGAACCAGAAGAATGATCCTGGGTACCTAGAGACAACATCCTGGACCCCAATTTACTAGAAACCTCCCATGCCACACACCCAGACCGCCCTGCTCCCCGAGGACGAGGTCGGCCACCTCGACGTCGGGGACCACGGCCCTCAGGAGCGGACCGTGGAGGGGGGGGGTACTGACACAGAACAGCCGGTTCTCCAACCCAACCAATCACAGCGCACCAACTCACCTGAGTATTGATTACCCGCACCTGAAAATCATTCAGTCACTCATCACTCAGCATACTTAAGCACCATCACCAGCTCACTCCGGTGTCCGGTCTCGTTGACACATAGTGGACTCTATTGCTAATGCAAATCTGTTCCAAGTGTTATATCCTTCACTTACCTCCTGTATTCTCCTCAGTGTGTTCTCCTCGTCCTCACTCTCCATTGTCTCCGTGTCATCCTCGTCTCCAATCAGTCTGCTCCTGTGCCTGCCTCCATCCATCCTTCAATCCACGATCTCCTGGGTCTGTAAGCAAGGCCTGCCATTACCATTCCCTTCAAGTTCTTCAAGTATCATTGCTCCAGTGACTTACCTGCTTCTCTGCTCACTCTATTGTGCTGTTTAATAAATATACTCATTCAACATTTTCTCTGTGTCCTGGAGTCCATCCGTAACAAATATAATATAATGATTAAATAAACACTTTTAAATAAATGTTAATGTTGTTTTTGTGGGTCATATACAGGTGCATCTCAATAAATTAGAATGTTGTGAAAAAGTTAATTTTTTCTTGTAAGTTATTTCAAAAAGTGAAACTTTCATATATTTTAGATTCATTGCATGTAAAGTAAAACATTTAAAAAAAAAATTGTTTTAATTTTGATGATTAGAGCTTACAGCTCATGAAAGTCAAACATCAGTATCTCAAAATATTAGAATATTTACATTTGAGTTTCAATTAATAACCATCCCTACAGTATAAGTTCCGGGTATCTCTTGTTCTTTGAAACCACAACAATGGAGAAGACTGCTGACTTGGCAATGATCCAGAAGACGAATATTGACGCCCTCCACAAAGAGGGTAAGTCACAGAGGGTCATTACTGAAAGGTGTGGCTGTTTACAGAGTGCTGTATCAAAGCATATTAAATGCAAAGTTGACTGGAAGGAAGAATTTGGGTAGGAAAAGGTGCACAAGCAACAGGGATGACTGCAAGCTTGAGAATACTGTCAAGCAAAGCTGATTCAAACACTTGGGAGAGCTTCACAAGGAGTGAACTGAAGCTGGAGTCAGTGCATCAAAAGTCACCATGCTCAGACGTCTTCATGAAAAGGGCTACCAAGCCACTTCTGAACCAGAGACAACGTCAGAAGCGTCTTACCTGGGCTGTGGAGAAAAAGAACTGGACTGTTGCTCAGTGGTCCAAAGTCCTCTTTTCAGATGAAAGTAAATTTTGCATTTCATTTGGAAATCATGGTCCCAGAGTCTGGAGGAAGAGTGGAGAGGCACAGAATCCATGTTGCTTGAAGTCCAGTGTGAAGTTTCCACAGTCAATGATGATTTGGGCTGCCATGTCATCTGCTGGTGTTGGTCCACTGTGTTTTCTGAAGTCCACAGTCAACGCAGCCATCTACCAGGAAATTTTAGAGCACTTCATGCTTCCTTCTGCTGACAAGCTTTATGGAGATGCTGATTTCATTTTCCAGCAGGACTTGGCACCTGCCCACACTGCCAAAGGTACCAAAAGCTGGTTCAATGACCATGGTGTTACTGTGCTTGATTGGCCAGCAAACTTGCCTGACCTGAACCCCATAGAGAATCTATGGGGTATTGTCAAGAGGAAGATGAGAGACACCAGACCCAACAATGCAGATGACCTGAATGCCGCTATCAAAGCAACCTGGGCTTCCATACCACCTCAGCAGTGCCACAAACTGATCACCTCCATGCCAGGCCGAATTGAGGCAGTAATTAAAGCAAAAGGAGCCCCTACCAAGTATTGAGTACATATACAGTAAATGAACATACTTTCCAGAAGGCCAACAATTCACTAAAAATGTTTTTTTTATTGGTCTTATGAAGTATTCTAATTTGTTGAGATAGTGAATTGGTGGTTTTTTTTAAATGTGAGTCTAAATCATCACAATTAAAAGAACCAAAGACTTAAACTACTTAAGTCTGTGTGCATTGAATTTATTTAATACACGAGTTTCACAATTTGAGTTGAATTACTGAAATAAATTAACTTTTCCACGACATTCTAATTTATTGAGATGCATCTGTATGTTCTGTTTCAGACTTTGGGGCCCAAAAGAAGAACAGAGTTTTTGGCTAAAGGTGCCCTGAGATTTCATCTGCCACAAAAAGATAAATCAATCAATCTCCACAGGCAGCTCAGACACCTGCTGTTTATAGCACATGACCCTGGACATGAAGTGAAGAAGCTATGCATCAAAACACCATTAATTGCACAATAGTTGCAGGAGGCTATTGAGTACGGGAGACGCAAGGGCTGTCTCATTTTTTAAGAGTGTGTGGAATGCAGTGTGTTCTGTGCTTTATCACGCTCTCAGACATCCTCTTGATAAAAAGGCATTTGCCCGGAAAATCTCACTTCATCTACACTTTGGCAGGTCAACTTTGCTCAAAATGGAAGTCTCAGATGGAACAAACACAAAAACCTCGAATACACCATGAAGGTTTAAGAAAGAATAAAGCTGGTGAAGATCATCACTAGGTTACGTATGTAACCCTAGTTCCCAGAGGGAACGAGGCGCAGCATCGAAAAGCTTTGCGAACATGTCTGTGTGACCACGCTCTGAATCACATGTGAAATTAGTCCAATGGAATGGTGAGGAAGCGCTTGCAGGGATGCAGGAAGTATGGCATGAGACGCATCGTCGTGTTCCCTCTGGGAACTAGGGTTACACTCTTAAAAATAAAGGTGCTTCAAAAGGTTCTTCAAAGCGATGCCATAGAAGAACCATTTTTGTTTCCACAAAGAACCATTCAGTCAAATGTTCTTTAAAGATCCATCTCTTTCTTACCTTTTTATAATCTGACGAACCTTCTTTCGCCACAAAGAACCTTTTGTGAAACAGAATGAAATCAGATGTTAAAGGTTCTTTATGGAACCATTTAGACAAAAAGGTTATTCTATGGCATCGTGAAGCACCTTTATTTTTAAGAGTGTACATACGTAACCTAGTGACATTTCTCTTCAGGAACTCACGTTGCGTCGAAACGCTTTGGGAATGACAATGCCCACGCCGACAGATTTTGAATCCTTGCCTAGTGTGGAAGAGCACAGCTAGGACGAGAGAACAGTTGTGCCAGGAGTGGCATCAAAGTCAAAGAACCTGACAAACGTAAGCAGAGTGGACCATCCCACAGCATTGCAAATGTCGTGTAAGGAAACACTGGGAAAAAAAGGCCTTGGGGCCGCCATACTCCTAGTAGAGTGAACCCTGACCCCCAATGGAGAGGGGAGATCAGAGGACTCGTAGGCTATGGGAATAACATCCACTATCCACCTGCTTAGGGTTTTCTTGGTCGCAGGGAGACCTTTCTTAGGAGAACCATAGCAGACAAATAGCTGATCTGACTTTCTCCACAGCGCAGCTCTGTGGACGTATGTGTCTAATGCTCGCACTGGACACATACAATTAAAGGGCATATTGCAGGTTAAGAGACCCCAGTGAAGCAATGTATATAAAAAATAATGTAGGAAGTAGATTTGCTTTAAAATATACTTTAAAATACACTATTAATACTTCTGGAGTCGTTTTTGTGAGATAATTTTATGTCCGCATCTGAAAACCGCCAAAACCGGAAGTGACGTATCAAAAGGGAGAGCGGTCCATTTAAACCATAGGAAAACAATGGATAGCAATGACAGTTCGGACGCTGAGGAAATTTTAAATGTTTATTTACACTCGTATGATGGACCACAGATACAATTATGAGCCTGCTATGTGGCCAAGAGAGCAGGGACAGGCCAGAACAACAGTCAGAGGAGACAAATTGAGTTGATGTGTGAGGTGAACAGGGCATGTGTTTTGGTGAGAGACCAGTGTTAGCTTACAGATATACACACGTTAGCTAACGATATGCAATCAAGCAATAGCAAAGCTAGTATTGGTCATCTATGAGTATTGATACTTACCAGTAACAGAAACTAATAAGCGTTGATATTGCGTGTCACACTCGTTAATATCCTAACGTTACGTGATATAGCGGTTTCTCGTCACCGCAGGGGAGAGAGAGAGGGAGAGAGAGAGAGAGAGAGAGAGAGAGAGAGGGAGATAAACACGTTTTTGATTCATAGGTGCTTGTGTGGTAAATGCAAGGCCATGGTCACAGCTTAGGAAAGTCAGTGCTGCAGGGAGTTAGATACGTTACATACCGGGCCTTAGTAGAGAATGTAACCCCCCACACTTGATGCGCAGTGTCTGACTCTGCACCCAGGCTTTGAGGCTTGCTGTCTGAACCCATATGTGCTACAGATAGTCTATGCACTTCAGACAGGAGCATGGACCTCTCCAGGCCAGCAGAGATGTATGTTTAGGGCAGAGATAAATTATTACTCTGATCTAAATGCGTGTATGTATAAATACATAGTAAATTAAATATTTGAATATTAAAACAATCTGAATTATTTTGTTTCTCAATTACAAGTTGCCTATATTTAGGTCACAACTACCTGTAAGTCACACTTTTTGATGCCATTGGTATAAGACAATCAATATCGACAGCATACAGACAAGTTGTTCGCTGGGCCTATGTCATTCTGGGCAGGCAGGGAGCCCTTACCTGCATGTGTTGTGTCAGCCATTAGAAGACAGTTTACAGAGGAAGGAGGACTTTATAAAGTTTTTGAATGGCCCCATTTTGGTGACAATAAAAAACAATCACAATCACAAATTGTCTTACTGTATAAAAACTTGTTTATGAAGTTTACATCAGATATATATCAAGCAGATCTTCATTTATGGTTAATTCAATTCAGTTGTATTTACACAGCACTAAATCATAACAAATATTATTTCATAGCACTGTTAAAGGGGTCATATGATGCTTTTTTAAAGATAATTATTTGGTGTATTTGGTGTAACAGAATATGTTGACATGCTTTAATGTTCAAAAAACACATTGTTTTTCAAATACTGTACATTATTGTAGTTCCTCTATGCCCCGCCTCTCTCAAACGCTTCGTTTTCTACAAAGTCCATCCTTCCGACAAGCACAGTCTGCTATGATTGGCCAACACAGTCTGCTATGATTGGCCAACTGGCACAGTGCATTGTGATTGGCCGAACTCCACAAGCTGTGTCGGAAATGTAACGCCCCTTTCCATAATCGCGAGCTTCAGCTTTCAAAATGAATGTAAAGACAGTTAATTGTGTCCTTAGTTTTATCATCAGTTCAAGCCGAGAGGGGAACAGAGTCGCGTGACAGACACATGATGCTTCTATGTATTTGCAAACAAGCCGTGATTTAGACGATTTCTGACGCACTGTACACTTCGCTGTGATGTGACCGTCTCTCTCTCACACACACTCACACACACACACACACACATACACAAGCCGCAATTAAATAGCTGATGTGCTGAGATGTGACCCTGTCTCTCTCTCTCTATCTCTCTCTCACACACACACGTGCAACAGTCAATAGAAAATACTTAAACTAATAACAAAACATACAGTTGCTGATTCAGAAGTGCCAGATTATCACAGCAAAGTTAGAATTACCTCCTCTCCTAGGTTCACGAGACGGTCGTCCATAAAATGCGTTGCTGTTCATAGCTGCTCCCTGATACTGCTGCTTCAATACTACTGCGGTTACTGAAACCACTTTATGCAAATATTTCCACATCGTGACGTAGACATGTGGGGGCGTGTTTGAATGAGCCATTTTAGGGGGGCGAGGCAGAATCTTAATTTTGATAAAGAATATCTCTTTGGTTTTGAGACTTTAGTCCTTGCAACTTCAGGTATCTTATCTATGCACAATCATTGAAATAAAAATAACTACCGAAAACACACTGACTCACGACCGCTCAAAGCAGAGCCCGGCAGACGACTCCCTTATGTGACATAATATGACGCGATGTTGAAAAAAAGTGGTTCCCCTTCAAGAACTCGAGCTGCGTCGAAAAGCTTTGGGAACGCCTTCAGCATGTCCGCGCTCTGAACCACGTGTGTAATCTGTCCAATGGATGGGCGAGACGTCATGGGCCATTTTGGTTGACGTGGTGAGCGTCGATGAGGATTCGCCCCCTCAATCGCCCCAGTATGAGGAGCTGCTGGAGGTGGTAACTTGCGCTGTGGCCAAGCTTAACATCGACTGGCCCGCCGAGAAACAAGCTGAACCACAGAAAAGCAGGCTAGATGAATGCTTTCTGCGTGTTAAGCCGCCACCTCCACGCCGGAGCCTGCCGTTTTTCCCCGACCTCCATGCCGAGGTGTCGAGGTTGTGGGCTATACCATTTTCGGCTCACCTCTTCATTCCCGCCTTGACTACTATGGCAATGTGGCGGGGTTGAAAGAGTGTGGTTATACAGCGATGCCCCGGGTGAAACAGACACTCGCAAGCTATCTGTCCCCCGGCGCGGCATTGTCTCTAAAGGCTCCGACCTTGCCCTCTAAGCCACTGCACACAACATCAGCGCTGGTGGCAAGGGGTACGCCGATGCAGGTCAGGCTGGTGCGTGTCTGCACACCATGGCGTTGTTACAGGCATACCAAGACGACCTGCTCAAAGAGTTAGATGAGGGAGAGGAGCTATGTTCTGATGACATCTCTGAGCTCCGTAGAACCGCTGATCTGTCTCTTCATGCCACCAAAGAGACCGCCAGTGCTATCGGCAGGTCCATGGCAGCGATGGTGGCGGCAGAGAGGCATCTTTGGTTGACCCTGTCCGACATGAAAGATAAGGACAGGGTCTTCCTCTTGGTCCTCGACCAAGAAGCCCTGATGCTTTTTGGCCTAGGGCTTATGAGGGCAAGCCCCTCTGGGGAAGAGCGGGGTACACCGCATTACACTGTGCCCGTCTCTCCTCAGTGCCCTCAGGAGATCAGTCTGCCAACCCTGCCAGAGTTCCAGGGCACAGCGGTCTCCAGCGAGCGCTTCTCTCAGTTTCTTCCACCCGGAAACGTAGCGGAGCTGAGAGGATCGCCACCCCTTCGGGGGTCTCTAGAGCAGCTGGTTCGGCCGTCTCCTGCCGGTCTTCCGCTTCAGGTCACCGAGCTAGCAGCTCTAAGCACACCAGAGGCCAGTTTCGGGAGACTGGTTCCCTTAGCAGACCATTGGCAGCGTGGAAACTACTGTCAGATGTGTCTCCTGGGTCCTGCGCACTATGAAGTAGTTCAGAGCTTCGTCGCCCATTTAATGGGGTCTTTCCCACACTGTGGGCCCCGAGCAGGCTCTGGTAATTGGACAGAGGTTCGCTCCCCATTGCAGGGGGTTCTTGAGGTTTGCTTTGGGTGCAAAGCATACCAATATTGGGTTCTTCCCTTCGAAACGGTCACTGCAAGCGTTGTAGGCCTCCTCTTGCTGCTGAGAGTTTTCGAGGCCTCCGCTTGCCAGAGCTCCGCTGGGACAGTCTGTGAGTGGTAAGCCCCAGGTGAGCCTCCTTACAAGATTCCAGAGTGTGGAGTGTAGTAGGCCTCCTCTCGGTCTAGAGAGTCGTCATGCTGAGGCCTCTGCTCCTAGAGCTCGATAATTCGGTGAGTGTCGTCAGGTCTCCTCTCGCTATAGAGAGTTATTGAGACCTCCACTCACCAGAGCTCTGCTTGGACAGCGTTTGTGAGTAGTAGGCTCTAGGTGAGTCTCCTTACAAGATGTCCAGTGTATGGAGTGAAGTAGGCCTCCTCTCGAGAGAGAGGAGGAACATGTTCTATGGCCTCCTTACTCAAGAGAGTGTCTACTTCGTGTTCCATAACCAGAGCCTGCTCGGGGCCCACCAGAGTGGGAAAAACCCCCTTGAATAGAGGCGGGCGAGAACCTAATTAGATTCTGTAGCCTCTTTCTTCAGTGTGCAGGACCCATTGAGACACGTTTGACAGATGTTTTCATGCTACCAGATGGTCTAATAAGGGAATCAGTCTCTCAAGACTGACTTCTGGTGTACTTTGAGAGCTGCCCTGAAGTGGATGACCAGCAGGGAATGACCGAGTTAGCTGCTCTGATAACCTCCTTGGAGGATGTGAGCGTCCCAGAGCTGCTACGTTTCTGGGTGGATACTGAGAACTGTGCCCTGAAGCACCGAGGGGCGGTAGGGTTGACTGATCGATCTCCCGAGGGCACTGAGGAGAGACGGGCACCATATGACGAGGTGTACACTGCTCTTCTCAGAAGTCCTGAGCCACTGGAGTTAGAACCTCTTGGCCAAAGACTTCTTAGCTGCCTGCATTTTGGCCTCCTGGAACCTGTCGACAATAGTACTGACATCGCCGAACAGGCCAGAAGGCACCAGTGGGGCATCCAGCAGGAAGACCCTGTCCTTCTCTTTGATGTCGGACAGGGTTTTCCTGCTGGATGCCCCGCTGGTACCTTCTAACCTGTTTGACGACGCAGTTGGTACTATCGTCGACAGGTTTGAGGAGGCCAAAAAGCAGGTAGCAGCATTCTATCCACAGATGCCGCTCTGTGGCCACCATGGCTGCCAAAGACAGCCCATTAGTCTCCTTGGTGGCAAAGAGGGACAGATCTGCAGCCCGACAAAGCTTGTGGATGTCGTCTGCCTTCACTTCCTCGCGCTCATCAAGCTTTTTTGCAGGTCAAAGAATAATGCTTTAAGCCTGCAACATTGCCAAGGTGTGCAGGCAAGCACCAGCCTGACCAGCTTCCGCATAAGCCTTACCCACCAAAGCTGAAGAGGTCCGAAGCGGCTTGGTGGGTAGTGGCGGGGCCTTAAGGGACGATGCTGTACTGGGAGACAGTTAGCCCGCAAGTGTCTGCTCTACCCAGGGCATCACCCCATAGACGCGGCTCCTCAGCCCCTCAACGTTGAAATAGATAGTTATATTAGGGCTGAAGAGACGGGCTGAAATAGGTTTCCCCCACAATCTGGACACCTCAGTGTGCAGATCGGGGAAGAACAGAAGGCCCTGACAGTGTTGGGGGTAACGCATTACAAGTAACGCGAGTTACGTAATAATATTACTTTTTTCAAGTAACTAGTAAAGTAACGCATTACTTTTTAATTTACAAGAAAATATCTGAGTTACCTTTTTCCCATTTATTGTCTGACAGTGTGCTGTGTGAACATGTTACTGTAGTTCTAGACTAAATTTGAATGTGCATTAATTCATCTCACTCGCATAAGATTTAGTATTCATCAAAATGAATTAAAACAGTGAATTGCAAACTCAGAATATGACGCAAACCTGCAATAATTAAATATGTTAAACACAAATGTATCTAATCCCAATTTATTAACCAATGTCTTTGCTGCTGATGGTACAGTTAAACCATACTAATAAGCAAAAATTACTTTAGATAAACTAACAATTGTGCTTCATTTTTTTTTATTGCTGAAGAGTGTTGAACCTTCTTCTCCTGCGTTCTACTGTACAGACGTGAATTTACTTTTCCTTCAGCCTGAGGTTTATTCATTACACTTTTTGGTGTGAAATGGCTTTTACATTTGCTATAATTAGAACTTCTTGTATTAAAAACAATCAAGCCTTGCTCATATTTAAAAAGTAACGCAAAAGTAATGTAACGCATTACTTTCCATAAAAAGTAGCTAAGTAACATAATTAGTTACTTTTTTAGGGAGTAACGCAATATTGTATTGAATTACTTTTAAAAGTAACTTTCCCCAACACTTCATACTGAAGCATGCGTGATGCTCGTGGTGATTTCAGCATCTGCTGTCTCACTAAATGAAGACATAAATACATGAACAACATCTCCAGAACTGCTCTGAGAGTCACTTCCTCAGCATTTTACCCTTTCATTTGAGTAAAACTTTCTCAGCAACCCGTCAAAATAAAAGTTTGGTTTAACTGGAATAAACTGTGTTAGAAATATATTATTGTGCTGTAGAATGTATGTAATACAACTAATACTACTAATAATAATAAATTATTTAAAAATATTTTTTAAGGAATAATCACACAATATTTCACCCATGTCTTAATTTTAATAGTACTAAAATTGTTTGACAAAAACAAAGTTTGTTTTCATTTGATTAAAAGATAAATAAAATTACTATTTTATGCATTCATTTGATAACCAGAAAAATGAAAATATACTACACAGATTTTCTCTTGCCATTTTATAGGGCTATTGTAAAAATAAATGTTAATACATTTGTTTGTATGCATTCAAATAATTTTTGAATGCATACATTTTGAGATGCATACATTTTGAATGCATGAATGCATACATTTTGAGATGCTTAAACACATAATTTGGTACCAAAAAGTGAGAAATATATATATTTCATAGGGACTTTTTTTTTTTTTACTTTTAATATATTGATGTTAACTTGTATAAGTTCCATTATTTTAATTAATTAGACATGCTTTTTAATTAATACAATTTAATTTAATTTAACCATTACAAAGGGAGTCCAGAAAAATAAAAACAGAAAAAAAATGGAATCTAGAAAAATTAAAAAGGAAAAAAAATAAAACATTTAATTAAAAAATTTTTTTTTTTTAACAGATTTTGGGAAAAAAATAAAACAGATTTCATAGGGCCCCAGTAAATAGAACAAACACACACAGAGCCCTTACTGAACAACAGAAGCTGTCGCTATATCCACCGCACATGCTTTTATGCTTTAGTGCTGTCAAACGATTAATCGCATCCAAAATAAAAGATTTTGTTTACATAATATATGTGTGTGTACTGTGTATATTTATTATGTATATATAAATACACACACATGCATATATTTAAGAAAAATATGTTAAGTTTATAAATTTTAAATATGTATACATATGATCAATTATATGAATATAAATAAATATGGAAATACATGGAAATATTTTCAAAATATATACTGTATGTGTGTGTGTTTATATATACATAATAAATATACACAGTATACACACATACAGTATATTATGTAAACAAAAACTTTTATTTTGGATGTGATTAATCACGATTAATCGTTTGACAGCACTAATAAATATGTAACATGCAGTACTGTTCAAAAATTTGGGTTCAGTTTCTTGAAAGAAATGAATACTTTTATTCAGCACAAATGCATTAAATTCATCAAAAGGGACAGTAAACACATCATTACAAAACAAATAATCTAAAAATACAAATACAAAAATATTAAGCAGCAAAACTGTTTTGATAATATTAAATATTACTTGATTTCTGAAGGATGATGTGACACTGAAGACAAGAGTAATGGCTGCTGAAAATTCAGCTTTGCCATCACAGGAATAAATTACAATCTAAAATATATTAAAATAGAAACTGTTATAAAAAATATATATAATAACATTTTAAACTGTAACAATATTATCATTATTATTTTATTATTTGTATTTTAGATCAACTGAATGCAGCCGTGGTGAGCTTAAGAGACTTCTTCTTCTGAAAAAAACAAACAAAAAAAACAATCTCTGATAACAAAATATCATCATGAGGATGGAAGGCTCAATACTTCAGGTAAGTATTGATTGAGTGATATTATTTTTGTCCCATTATTTATTATTAGATTTTTTTTTTCTAAGGCCAACACTAAATCCATAAGACTTGAATTCCTCCCTCCAGGGAAAATATTTTCCTACAAGCTCTTTAATTGATCTTTCCCCTGTAAAAGACAAAGACCATTTATCACACTTCAAAAATACTTGCTTTCAACAGTTGTTGGCTTAGTCTTGCTTAATGCTCTCTAGCGTCTCATCCATTTTTGCAGACAGGCACTTATCCAATTATGAGAAATGAGAAATCTCCTTAAAAGGCAGGTAAGCTTTCAGTCAGCTTTTCAATGCGCCCTCACAAAACATGCTAAACATCCCATGAACAACTGATATTATGCACCTAGCAGGAAACAATGGGCTTTAAAAGAGATGAAGAGTTTCACGGTGTCATTTGCCAGCTGGACTAGTTTATTTTACAACAAATATACTTAAAGTTATCATATTTGTTTGAGTTGCCTCATCAATGCTGGATCAATTGCTCTTGTTTCATGTCACTTTAAAATAGCCTTTTATCGATATTAATAAATATTAGTGTATCCTGTAACACTTAACAGATCATTAGAACCAATGCAGTTGTGTGTGTGTGTGTGTGTGTGTGTGTGTGTGTGTGTGTGTTGTCCTGAGAAATCACATCTATCTCTGTGACAGCAAAAAATAAGTCAGCGGAAAAGTTCTGTCATTGTGCGTGTTCAAATTGGGTTAGCTGACGTGTTTTTGTGAAGGGGGCCTAATTCATTTCATTCTGGCAAACTGCAAAGAATCATTAGGGTGATTCCATAAGATCCTGCTCAAAAGGGGGGCTGCATGCAGAATTTCAAAAGGAATCTGGTGCTTAATAAGACATTTGAAAAAAGTGAAGAAAGCTACAGTCTTACCTTCCTAGCAGTCTGTACAGCCCTCCCAGCAACTGCTTGTCAAGCAGACAATTTGATCACAGTCAGAAATCTCTCCCTCGCTCTCTCTCTCTAAACTCTGTTTCACGCACAGCTCAGCAAGTTGACATGCCCTCAGAAGGGGTCAGGAGCAAACGCGTAAGAGCTTAGTCTTATCTCCACTGAATCTGTCCATCACACCAACAAGTCTGAGCCCTAGTGTGGGAGAGGGTTAAATTACCTCAGCGTCTGAGGGTGAAGGCACAGACAACACACCTGAGCAGCTCTGCTCACCTTTTTCTATCTGCTACATTGTTATTACATGTTTATTTACTAATTACTGTAAAGGTTACCCTTATCAAGGTAGTCCAAAGTGTGGTTTGTGGGTTATCTAGATTTTGTTTGACTTGCAAGACGTTTCAGTTAGTAGGAGGATAGATCAGGGGTTTTAAAACTTTTTGGGAACAGCCCCCAAATATGACAAATATGTCCTTGTAAAGTACCCCCTTCCTAAAATATAAAGACAGTTACTTATTTTACTGTGTGTGTGTGGGTGGGGGGGGGGTCTATAAGTGGGAAATACAACATGCTAAATAATTTGCATTTATGCTCTCATTGTACTAAAGCCTAAAGAAATTCTTAAATTATCTGAACTTTTTTTTAAAGAAACACTCATTTTATTTGGCAAGACGCGATCAAACTTGATGTACAGACTTTAAGACATTGTAAATAAATAAATAAAAACATTTCATAATTTCCACAAAAATATTAGGCAGTTTAACTGTGATAACTGAATAGTATATTGTGATTTCTGAAGGATCATGTGACACTTGGAGTCAGCTTTGCCACTACAGGAATAAATTATTATTACATTTTCAAATATATTAAAATATAAAACAGTTACTTTAAATTGTAATATATATTACTGTTACTATTACTGAAAATATTACTGTTTTTACTGTATTTTTGATTAAACAAATGCACCCTTGGTGAGCGTTAGAGAATTCTTTTAAAAAATATTTTAAAATTCTACTGACCCAAATCTTTTGAATGGTAGTGTACCTGAAGAGAACAAAAATCAATTTGATTCTAATTCATTAGTGACTTTTCACAATAAATGTCAATTCAAAGCTGCTTTGCAGAAATTACAGCATATTCAAACCATAATGAGCAATGCGCAAACTTTTAATAAGAAGAGAAAGATAACTTTTTTCATAAAACCTTTTATTAACCTTTTTTTTTTTGCACATTTTAAAAGAAAGTTTCTATGAACCTTTCTCGCAAAGATAGGGTCAAAGCTGTCAACCACGCTAAATGTTTATGCACATGCTAAAAGATTCTGCCTGGTTCCTTGGACACCACTAGCCCACCTGCTCATTTGAGGTGAATACCAAAATTATTCTATTTATGTAGAAATAGTTGCTAACCTGGGCTGTGCTCTACCGCCCACATGCACATGTTAAATGTATGAAAGCTCTGTTAGTGTAAGCATGTATAGAAAAGCTATTATAATCCTGTTTTAATTCTCCAGTCTGTCTCTATGTATAGACAGTCATAATTGAAAGGTAATGACCATATTTTAATGCGACCAGGTTGTTTTAATGGCATGGTAAGTGCTGCAGGGATCAATGTCAAAAACACGTTCAACAAAACATTTTCCTATAAAATAGATTTAAGAGTTTTCCAAATTGCAAAACTAGTCTAATCTGCCCATTAGCAATCATGTGAGTCAAGATATTAAAGTTTATTTTTTGCCATCATAAGAGTGAGACGGCAGCATGAACACATTTATTTATTCTTTTAATTGTGCTCTTCTGGGATTTTGGTTAATTTTGGTTCATTACAAGCTAGAACACATTTAAAAAGTTAAGAAACATTAAAAAAAGTATTTACAGTTATTTGAATTTATTTGAATTTCATTTCAAATCTTCTTCCTTTTCTCACTTTTTCTTAATGGTTCTATTCTTGTATTTTGAGTAATTATTTAAGCTAGCAAGCATTTAAAAAATTAAGAAAATGTAATTATGTTTGCTTCTTCAGTTTAAACTCTAGAATTAAATTTGCAAGTTGAAATCTCAATTCTCAATTAATTTCTGAATAATGCAGTCTTGGTATATAGAGACTTTCTATGGCGTATTTTACATCCCATAGGATGAGCTGGGAGCTTCATCATACGGAGGGCAAAGCCAATTCAACAGAGATCCACTTCTAATTACAATCACTGTGGCAGTTTCATAAACATTTGATTGCAATATCATCTGAGAGCAGAAGACTTCTCCCATTTCTATTAATGTGAGCCATCGTGCAAGACTGAAGCACTAAATTAATTGCATTTCGAAGGAAATGAGAGGAAATAAAGTGGATTTAATTGAAAGGAAATGTTGAAAAAAAAAAAACATTTTTAAAAAACTTTTTTTCCTCTCATTTTGCTAGCTCTAAATCCACAAAGAAAGAGAGACAGAGCAAGGCAGGGAGTATGGAATTATGGAATTAATTGTAGAAAGAAACTGAATGTTGGGCTTTGAGATGAGATATGAGAAAAGAGCAAAGGATTATGGGATTGGGGAGGGGCACACAACTGAGTCAAACACAGAGATAAAAAAAACAAAAAAACAAGATGACAGATACAAGCGAATGAGAAATATGTCTCTACTGCATATGAGTAAAATCGCAATATGTGAGCAGAACAAAAGAAACACTAGACTAGCTGCTGCATTTTTTAAAGGGATAGTTTTACACTAAAATGACAATTCTGTCATCATTTCAGTTTCAAACCTGTATGAAATCCATTTTTTTCCCCTGGAACACAAAAGAAGCGACTGTTCAAGATTTGCTATGCAATTACACTGAAATAGGACTGGAGCTTTCCAGCTAAAAAAAGGATGCAAAAGTGGCCCTTGTGCACTTAATCCAAGTCTGATTGTATTGATAGCTTGTTGTTATTCCCTGAACCAGATTTGCCGTTCACATTTACACCTGATCAATCTAAAATTTAGAGGGACTCAAGAGAATGATTCATTCATTCAAATTGCATAGAAAAAGTGACTAGTACATCCAAAAATTCTCCATTTGTGATATACAGAAGAATAAAATGTCATAGAATGTTTGAATGAGAAAATAATTGTACGAACTGTTCCTTTGAATTTAGTTCAAACAAACCAGTCAAATGCACCAGATGAACTGAACGTGAAACCTCAACGTTTGTAATTCAAAAACTGGCTTAATCAATTCAGCGATTTTATTTTCCAGAAGAACCTTTATGCACTATCCGCACAAGTAATTCACTCACTCAAAGTCAACCTGTCCATCAAGCAGACATCGTTCAGGACCAAACAACCCGGCAGGGCGCAGCGTGCCATCAAAAAAAGGGAACCTTTTGAGAGCAACAGCCCCATGAGACAGGAGACATGAAGTCATAAAAGTGGAAAGCAATTAAAACAGAAGAGTCACCTTGGCCTTCGCAACATTGAACTGTCAGAGCTTAGGAGGGATCTCCAAATATTTCTCCCTCCTTGATTGATGACAGGTGATTGGGGCGCAGTACCGCAGGCCCTCACCTCTGTTATAAAAGCGGCCTCCTCAGCAAAATGTAATTGAGCCGACTGCCTCGGTTCATCAAAGCATTACGTTATTGGTCTGATTAAGGTTATTAGAGAGGCAGAAGAGGAGGTGCCTTCTGAGAATATAGGAATTTTGGACATAAGGGCATATCTCCAAAGCAAATGTTTTTTCACTTAAATGCAGGAATGAGCAATTGAAAGTGGTCAACGCTGAGATCAGCCACCGTGTGGCTGGGCAATTTAGATGGCGTTTAAAACGTACGGTCCGATTTGATATGCACAGTGATTCTGACAATGCGAAAATAATGTGTTCGTTGAAGGGGGATGAAGATGAAGTTAGAAGTGACTAATCAGAAGTGATATTACGGCTGTCATTGAAGACTCCTAATGGCCCCACAAGAGTGTGTTGCTTACGCTGGCAGACTTTATTTCATTACTCATTCAAGCAGAGGAATGGTCAGCGATGCCAATTAGGAGTTTGTAGGAAAAAATGTATTTGCCCAGAGCCTACATGCGTAAGTTTAAAATCAATTTGTTATATGAACTGCACGGTTTCATATACTGGGGTTCCATAATCATTGTTCATAATAATATATATATTTTTTATTTTATTTTTAAATAAATATATACAGTACATATATATATACACATATAGTATATATATATATATATATATGCATATATATTTGCATATATATATATATATATATATATATATATATATATATATATATATATATATACACACATATATATATATATATATACACACATATATATACATACACACACATATATATATATATATATATATATACACACATATATATACATACACACATATATATATATACATATATAAATATATATTTATTTATTCCTTTTTTTTCTGCAAAAGTGTTTATTGGATCAATGGAGTCCTTGATTTCCTGTATAATTGTAATACTTGTACAATTTCTAGATATTGTTGCAAATATAAATATAAAAATATAAATATTATAAATATTTACAATATAAATATAAAAAAACACTTTAGGTTGAAAATAAAATGTGTGATACTACTACTAATGCTACTAATAACAATATACATAAAAATATTACATTAAAAAAATAACATTAAAAAGTAATTGTTACTAGTAATACATACTTGTATATAAATTGTTTTCTTTAGAAAGGGAAAAAAAATCCAAAAGAAAAACATTTATATTAAACAGAATTTTTGTAACAATATTAAAATATTTGTATAATGTTTACCAGTGTGTTCAGTAATTCAACTGTAAACTTACATTCTGAAGAACTTAAAATCCTGAGTTTATCAAGTGCTAGGGCAAGGACATCTTTTACCGCCATTGATGATAATATCAATCAAACACTGGGAGGTTAATCAAGGCCAATGAATTAATTGATTTATTTTTCATAGTGGACAGTGAAATAGAGAGTCATGGAGGTTTATTCTGACATTGTCCTTTCATTGAAAAACAAGCGGTGGTGAAATTGATGGCTAATTAGTAATGAGGGAGATTGATGGTGTCAGTGAAGCTGGAATAGTGCCCTATTTTCCGAACAGTGAAAACAGAAAGAACATTCACCATATGCTGCTTTTCTTTGTCTTCTTCATACGAGTCACTAAAGTAAGGCCATCCTAGACCAGAGGTTTCTAAATATAATCTGCACTTCTACCGTATCTTTGACTGACAGTTAGTGAAACTCCTATGGCTACTTTCTTCTTCTGTAAGACACATGCGAGATACATTTTTAAACAATACAAGGGCTTGGTTCCAAGTGGATTATTTACTGAAGTTTAAATGCGAAGCTGCTCTGTGGACTCATTACATCTGCAAAGCGGCAGCTGAACTCACAGTGTGTAACGCAGCACATTATCAAAAATTAACAGGAGTTCAGTCAACTAAGAAAATAAATGAGTAAATAAAATAGAAAGTTTTAAGGAAGTGAGCTGCCTGATAAACTAATTAAAGTGCTAGTAAATGAGTGGAAGTGTTTTCAACCTTTTTTTTCCTTTCAGTTTTGTTTAATATGCATTTGTTCTCATTTAACTCAATATTTATCAAGTTTTGCACTGTTTTCATGTGAAGTCTTGACATGTAGTAAAGGTATTTAAAGGTTATTTGCACATAGTAACAGTTCTATTTAGAACTATACATATATATATATATACACACACACACACACACACACACACGTGGTCAGAATTGATGGTACCCATGGTAAATATGATCAAAGATGGCAGTGAAAATAAATCTGCATTGTTAATCCTTTTGATCTTTTATTTAAAAAAAAAATCTAATCTTTCATTGAAGCATAAGAATTTTAAATGGGGGGAAATATCATTATGAAATAAATGTTTTTTTCTCTAATACACATTGTACACAATTAACTGTACACTTTTATTCAATACTTTTTGAAACCTCCATTTGCCAAAATAACAGCTCCGAGTTTTATCCTATAATGCCTGATGAGGTTAGAGAACACCTGACAAGAGATCAGAGACCATTCCTTCATCCAGAATCACTCCAGATCCTTCAGATTCACAGCTCCACGATGGTCCTTCTCCTCTTCAGTTCACCTCACTCCTTTTCAGGTCAGGGAACTGGAATGGCCATAGATGAAGCTTGGTTTTGTGCCCAGTGACCTATTTTTGTGTTTTTAAGGTTTGTGTTTGGATTATTGTCCAGTTGGAAGATCCAAACATGGCGCATAATAAGATTTCTAGCAGAGTCAGTCACTTGTTGATTTTTTATCTGTTGGTATTTGATAGAATCCATGATGCCATGTGTCTAAACAAGATGTCCAGGACCTCCAGCAGAAATATAGGCCCACAACATTAAAAATACAGCAGTATATTTCATTGTACACATGGGGTACTTTTTATCCCTGTGTTCACCAAACCCATCTTGAGTGTTTGCTGCTAAAAACATTTTTTTTTAGTTTCATCTGACCATAGAAGCCAGTCCCATTTGAAGTTCCAGTCGTGTCTGATAACTGAATATGCTGGAGATTGTTTTTGGATGAGAGCATTTTCTTTTCTTGATTTTTTTTTTTTTCTTGAAGCCCTCCCAAACAGCATGTGGTGATGTAGATGCTGTTTGATATATATTTTTAAGGTTTTCTGACCCCGAGACTATTTTCTGCAATTCTCCACCTGTGGTCCTTGGAGAGTCTTTAGCCGCTCAAACTCTCCTTCTCACTGTGCATTAGGACGATATAGACACATGTCCTCTTCCAGGCAGATTCATAACATTTTCTGTTGATTGGAAATTCTTAATTATTGCCCTGATGGTGGAAATGGGAATTTTCACTGCTCTAACTCTTTTCTTAAAGTCACTTTAAAATTTGTGAAGCTCAATTATCTGTTGCTGCACATCAGAAATATATTCTTTGGTTTTTCTCATTGTGATGGATGATTAAGGGAATTTGGCCTTTGTTTTCCCTCCTATTTATATTCCTGTGAAACAGGAAGCCATGGATAATTTCATGTTCATAATCACTCTGGTGTGCTCAAAATTGTGAATATGAATGGGAATATACCTCACAGATATTTTACTCATAAGAATTTCTAGGGGTACCAATAACTGTGCCTAACGTTTATTTGAGAAAAAAAAACATTTCATAATAAGATTTTCCCCCATTTTCAATTGTTTTAGTTCAATGAGGTTAGATTTTTGTGATTTGTTTTAAATAAAAGATCAAAAGGATTAATAATGCAGGTTTATTTGCACAGCCTTCTTTGATCATATTTACCAAGGGTACCAACAATTCTGACCACGTGTGTGTGTGTGTGTGTGTGTGTGTGTGTGTGTGTGTGTGTGTGTGTGTGTGTATGTATATATATATATATATATAATTATTATTATTATTATTATTTTTTTTTTTTAACAGGTCTTTGTTTAATGTTCTTTATTCCTGCCTTTTCGGATTTCAAATCTGTAACTGTGAAGGCCTCCTTATTACTGATTTTCTGTAGCTCAATCATCTAATTACACACGTCAACACATTCTCAACAGGCAAATGTCTTTCTTAAAATGTCTATTATTTTAGCTTTCAAATTATAACTGGTTTCCTACCAGTCTTTTTAGTTTAACAGAACAGAAAATGAAAGCCTATGACTTTATATCAATTTCCTTTTAACATTGTGAAAAGGTCACATACTGTCTATTTTTTGCTACTTTTATCAAGATTCTTTATTGTCACTACAAGTATAGTGAAATTTGAGCAATCTTAACAGTGCAGTCACATGTAACTTAAACATCTGCAATACAGACAAAAAAAAATACTATACAAAACAAGACAAACAATACACAAAACCAATACAAACAAGGCAATGTCCTCCATAAACAAATGGAATAAACAAACTAAAACTCTAAGCTCAATTATGTATTTCAGATACTGTCACATCCTTCAACATCATTATCTGCAGAGAAACTGCCTCTCAATTACACAGAAATACAAACATAATGATGTACTTAAAGGCATCATAGAGAATTGTGTAGATATTTCATTACATCTATTTTGTGTTTTAATTTTTTATGTATTTATTCATGTTCAATATTTAAGGTAAAAACTGTTGCTAGACCACTGTCACTTTTGCTATAATTTCACGTCAATATCATTTGTTACGTGCCATTTTTTGGTTAAAATCTCTTTTTGTCTGTGGATTTTATCTAAACTACAGCTGATAGACGTGATGCGCTTTGTCTATGCTCAGGAGGCTGCTTTAGAGAGCGCTGTCTTGCAGTGTTGCCATGTCCTCACATTTACAAGCGCATGCTGTTTGGTCCTATCTCATAAAGATAGGCACTTTATGAAGTTAATAAAGTGGTCTGTCACGGATATGAGATATATGATTTTTTGTGTGTTATAAAACAAAGCATTTGGGTGTTTTAGTGTTTTTTTTGTGCTTCTCCTTGTTTGTTTGTTTTTGTTTTTCTATGAAGATCTGGCAACACTGCCACTTTATTGCAGGGCTCATGAGTGCAGCTAGCCCCGTGTCAAAATGTGCTAAGTTAAGACTTCTTTCACTGTTATTTTCTTGCATCTCACATACAGACAAAGACACATTTCTGATGCACGTTCAAATACGTCATTAACAACTAGTTGTTCAGTTCAGTTCCATACACACTACCTGTTTTTTTTTCGGGAGTTAATGCGGTTGTCACTCTCGTATTTTAGTGAATTATATGTGTGTACAGAACGCGATTAAGGAGTAAAAGGTGAACTGACAACTGAATTTAACTGCAGTGTGTGGCTGTAATCCTGCACCGAATTTGGTCAGCATGTTTGGAATATGGAATATTAAGCTTACCTCGAAGAATCATGTTTATATTCTACAGGGAGGAACTGACGAGAAGTTAAGTCTACAGCCGTCAGCTTGATAATAGGATCCTCAATTTTCAAGACATTCTCATGTCCCTGTTGTGAGAACCTTTGGTAATTACTAGAGATAGCACAACCTGCTGGCAGCAATGATGGATCGAGAGGCACGTTTTCTGGGCAATTTTCCTTTGTAGCATGTGTAATTAAGTGAGAAATATAATGTAGTGAATTAATTAAGATTAATGGTGCTGCTTCCAACAGACAGATTAACAGCAATGTTTTAATGTTCTCATATTTCACCTTTTATGAGGGCGGGAAGGATGAGTACTGTCCCCCAAATGGTCTTAACTTTCAAAAGGTCCCAGACAGGGCGATAAGAGATTGTCAAAACAGCAGACCAGCACAGTGTGGCTTTTAAACAAAGGGTATATAAGGGGCCATTCGTACAAAAACTGTACAACTTTCATAATAATTCACATTTGCATGTTCACAGGAAGTTATGGCATCAATAACAATTCATTTTCATAATTCAGCATATAATTCTGATGTCAAATGGGCTCTAAATGCTCTAGTGTGAAAGCATTCAGACTATTTTGTGCCACAGTGCACATATTACAGTGACGCACATATCTGTGCAGCACATATCATGGCATGCTGTGTTGACACAGGAATGTCTGGGACATGTTGGGACTGTATTAAGCAGTAACTAATGTAAGGCTTAGTGTTTGAACAGCTCTATATATAAATATATTCTCTCTGTAGGAGACTGGTGGTGAAACAGCAATGTGAAGCAAAAATGTAGCTGAAAACTGTTTGCTCAGCTGATACTATACAGCAACTGTCAATACACTGCTGAATTTATAATGAAAATCATAAAGACAAACCTATAAATACGTTTTAAACTTTGTGCAATGCACATTGTGATTTGCATAATGCACACTGCAGTATATAGCAAGATATGAATAAACCAGCTAGTCTACGTGAAAACTCAACATTTTTCTACAGTAGATGTTTTTAAAGATGTATACTGCCGAACAAAAGTTAAAAAATTAAGATGCTTTTGAAAGAAGTCAGTTACACTTACCAAAGCTGTATTTATATTTTGAAATATTGTTACAAATAGAAATCAAAATATTATTAGTTGGTGCTTAATTAGTAATAATGGTTCTTATTGTTTTAATGTTGAAAACCATTTTTGCTTTTAATGTTGTCATTAAAAAATAGATACATTTTTTTCATGAATCTTTGATGAGTATATGAAGTTAAATGTACAGCATTATTTTGAAATACTTTAGATCACTTTTTATCTATTTAATGTGTCTTTGCTAAGCAAAAATATTAATTTATTTTTATTTTTTTAAATCATACACATTTATTTTTTTTATTGTAGTGTTTCATGGTTTTCACAAAAATAAAATAATAATAATAAATATAAGCAAGCAAATAGGCAGCAAAATGGTTTTTAATATAATAATTAGAAGAAAAGTTTCTTGAGCAGCCAAATCAGCAGATCCCAATGATTTCTGAAGGATAATGTGACACTGACGACTGGAATAATGGCTGCTGGAAATTCAGCTTTATCACCACAGTAATAAATTTCATTTTAAAAATATATATTGAAATACAAATTTCAACTGACTTGAATGTCAGTCTGTTCTTCACACAAACCCATTCTATGCCTTAAAAATATTAATGTATAATGTAAATTGTATTTAAATTTAAATTATATAATTTAATACTCATTCACAGAAGTAGAGTTAAAAATAAATGCACATTTGTCAGTCCCTGAAGAGTTTCTCCACTTAAGTAAATTTATTATAATTATTATTATTATTATTTTTAGAAAACAATAAACTGCATTATATGCAATCAGCAAAATGGTTACAAAACTCAAGGTCACCCATGGAAAATGTATGTAAACCTCTGGTATAAAACCCTATTAAAAACAGGAGAGAAATAGCTTATCTGAATGGAACGGCATGGAAAATCTTGATGAATTGGCCTTAAAGGCTTTGTGTCACACAGGATGGTGAGAGAACCACATAATGAATTAATGCACAATTAGCATGAAGTCATTATGAGATATGTGTGCTGAACCATAATGCTGACGTGACTGAGCCTCCAGTCTGGAAACACGAGACTGAAAGGTCAGAATGAGGGGACGTGGCATTTTCTGAACTCTTTACCTCAAGGCTTCATCTTCTGGGAGAAAACAAGTCATGGATGTGCTTAAACTGCTACTAAATGACTAAACCGATGACGTTTGACATCAAAAGAGTGAGGAATCATCCACAGAGTATTTTAAAGATTCCATTCCGTGACTATACAAGATAATGACAAATCAATAAAATGGTTGATCATTAAAAAGATACAGAAAGTATCTGCCAGCTCACTTCAAACCACAACAAGAAGAGGAGAAAATGTAAATGTATAACACACACACACACACACAATTGAAATGTGAAATTACCTTATTTTAATAATAAAAAAATGCCTCTGATACATAAAAGTACACTTAATTGAAGACACATCCATTCATACATATATTACTTTCTGAGAATGAAGATTTGCTGAGGGCAATTTGTATGTCTTTTCTCATTTCATTCCATTAAACAGCATGAAATTATTCTGTAAAATGGTCATATTTTGTTGTTCCTGTCTTTAGCTCTGCAGGGGAACTGCTCCAGATTACAGAGTGTGACAGTTCATAAATCAACTGTGTCACCTGAAAGCTGTGCATGCACAAGATTTTAAAACAGGTACAGCAGTCAGGGTTTTCTTGATTATTGGCTATGGTGTCAAAAGACTCTTAGGCTTGTCAGAGAGGTGTTTTACAGTCATTTATCAATCATTTGAACAAGACCGCTTTTGTCGTCTGCCACAAAAGAAAGAAACATTAACTGCCTCACCAAAATAGGTGTGCACTGTATAGGTTTAAAGAGTGTAGGGTCATCTGGACACAATATAATATTCTAAGAAAGACTCCATTGCAATAATAATAAACTTAAACTTTCTGATACAGATTGCATGAATCTAATAGCTCATTTTAAAAAAGAATATCCATAGGAAAAATGGATTTTATATTTTATATAAAATGGTCTTTTATATTCTCCATACTTGATTAAAGTCTCCATAGAGGGGTCAATAACTTTTTTTTTTTTTTTTTTACTGTTCTCTGAGGTCTACTTATAATGTTATCAAGATTTTGCATCATAAAACATCATACTTTATAAGTAATTGGCTATTTTCTGTCCTGTTTTGACCCCCCTCATCAGAACGCTCTGTTTGATTAGGCATGGTGGATTGTAGACTCGGAAGTAAACGCCCACTGCAATGATTGGCTTGTGTATGTTTGCCAGCCTACATCCTTCACAGATGGACGCTGCAGTGATTTACAGTATGTTTAAAATGCATAAATACTCAGACATATCAAATGATCTGTAATAACATACAAAGCAATAGTGATCACGTAATAAAAACAGTTACTCACACTTGTGTTGGGAAATTACTGTCGGATCCAATATAGTCGGCACAGCATTGTCTTTTAGTTTCGATCTTTATGAAAATCCTGTGTTGAAATGTGTTTGTGATCCAATCTGCGGTAAAATGAAGTGAACAAAAGACCAAGTTCTTACTGGCGCGGTCTGGAACTTCATTAAAGGGGTCATCGGATGGCCATTTTCCACAAGTTGATATGATTCTTTAAGGTCTTAATAAAAAGTCTATAACATACTTTGGTTAAAATCTCTCAATGGTAGTGTAAAACAACACCCTCTTTATCCTGTTAAAAACAGCTCTGTTCACAGCAAGCCATTTCAGTGCATGTCCCTTTAAATGCTAATGAGCTACTACTGACCTCGCCCCTTTCTTCTGTGGGGTGACGAACCATTATCATGAGACTTTTAGGTGACTTTAGTCGCATTCATCGTGAAAATGGCTAACTAGCACATTATTAGGAAAGGCGTTTTGCAAAAATTCTAAAAAAAACAACAGCTTTATACTCGCTTCTTCTGTAGTTGAAGCTGGATCACGAATGATTCACGCAAACATAGAGTAGACGCATTTAGGTAGATCGGGGGTGCGCATTCCCATCAAAAACAAACATAATCCTATGTGTCCTCAGCAGCTCAGATGTCGGGAGTAAATGACGACTGCTATGTTCATTATTACATCCAACAACAAAACACCTCAATCTCTTAGGAGACATTCTTGTCTACTCCTGCTCCGGCGTTGAAAAAAACACACAGCTTGGCACTGCACAGCTTCTTGTTGTCTTCGGTATCGTATGGTTTCTGCATAGACCTGCATTTGCCTCTCTTGTTATTTATACTACATGCATGAATCAGTGGGCGGGGCTAAACAGGCATAGAAGCAGGTGTTGATCTTCTTTTTGTGGAGGCGGAGTTTAGCCTCACTATTAAGTCATAAAGTGGCACATTCCACAAGCTGTTGTTTTGGCAAATTGGCTTCAAAAATAAGCTGTTTTTAAACTAACGAGAAAGTTTTGAGTTCCGAAACATACAGGATTTTTTTAATAGAACAATGTCTTCTTATATTTCAAAATAAAATAAAATATTAAACTAATAAATAACAAAATAGTAATGTTCTAGATTGTGGTAAGATACGTTTAGAGAAGGAACGTGGAACTGTTCAGTGTAAGGTGTATAAAATTATCTGAAATAAACATGTCTTCGAAAAGCATTTAACTGATATGTCAAACCACCCTGAAAACCCTGAAAAAGCCATCTTTCATGCATTCTTTCAAGCAGAGCTGTGTTTTGCATGCTGTTCACACTCTGGAAATGTACAAGAGAATGTAAAGAGCAGTAAAATAGTCAAACATGACAGGCATTAAAATCCTAAAATGTGATGGGTCTTTTACACTGTTCTCAAGGAGCTGTAAAATGTTCATTATCCACACTAAATGTTCAGCCGAAGAAGACGTGTCCAAAAGGTTTTCTGTTACAGGGTTCTTTCATGTCTTTAAACAACCAATCAAAGAGTTGGTTGAAAGTGTATATTTGAGAAGTCTTCATTAGACAGTCTAGATTTGATCAGAATTGTGTAGTTTTATATGCTCCTTGGTGCCTACAGGAAAAAGGTTATTTTTTATAAAATATGGTGCTCTCAGATATTTTTAATGTTGTATCTGTCAAGCATTTGTCAAGTATGAGATGTTGCTCCTAAACTTCTTTATATGATGAATTAAAACAGAAATAGATCATTGTCAACATATTACATTAAACTGAATCACATAATTCAGATGTCTGTTCATTGAAGGAATTGATGGGAAATATTTAAATATAATCATTAATTTGATTGCAAGCTTTAATAGTACTCGACTACCAAGATCTATATATCTGAAAAAAAATATATATATCAGAAAAGCAGGAGACTTAAAAGCTATAATTTGCCCCAAAACAGAAGATAGAGGAATGTTACAAATGTTTTAATGATACAATAAAAATCAATGGGGTCAAAAAAAACACTGGACCCCACTGACTTTAATTGTATGGACAAAAAAATAAAAATAAATAGTGATTAAAACAATGACTCACTTTTGTCTGAACTATCCATTTAAGCTCAATTTTCCATAACTAGGAGAAACAACTGAGATATTAGAGATCATATTTATTTATTTATTCATTAATTCATTCAAATTCATTAATTACATTTACAGTGTTTGTTGTTTTTCCTACAAAGAAAACACTGAAAATAATAATGCAAAATGCCACTGGACCATCAACAAATTTCATAACCCAGCAAACCTGGACATATTTGCTAATCTGCCTTCTGTTTCACAAGCTGTCTCCTTCTCCACCACGACACCAGAATTATTTAGAGTCCCTGGCTATGTGGAAACAAACACTTGTCGCCATGCCAACAGGGTTGCCCAATGCTTGGCAACAATTTGCAAGCAGCTGGGGGGGGTCTAACCTTTGCTGGCATTGACTTACAGCAGTGTGTGTCCAAACAATGCTTCATAAACACAAGGCATGAGCTCATTCTACTCTATCAGAAGCTCTGGAGGAGCTTCAGTGGGTGCCGCCCACCCATGGCCGACCAATCTACTAATAAAACTAATCAGGCTTTGGAATATATAGTGATATTATTCAGTGACACAATCTGGGTAAAAAAAAATAATAAAAAAATTGCTTTAGCTTAAGTCAGAAACAATGTTGGGCCATTTTCCATTGATTTCATCATTGCAGCTATTTGATAAAGGCTTTATCCATTTTCAGGTGCTTACAACTAACCCAGGCTTTCTCATGTGCGCCCACGTAACATAAAGGCAAGCCACATATCAGAACCATTAGGATTAAAGGACATCGTGTGGAATGAAAGACTCCCTCACAAAAGGCTTAAATTCCACATTAGGTAAACCATGAAGAACAAGAAGGAAAAAAATATATGGATTTAATGTTGACTTTAATATTCAGAATATTCTATGGACCTTAGTCAGGGTAGCACCATATTTAATTTTTGACAGGAATGAAAACGTGGCTGTGAGGGATAAAAGTACAGTGTGTTTAATGGATTATACTGTTGTTTAACTACTGTATATATTGTTTAAAAGAGGTCAGTAGACAAAAAGTCCATTAAACAGCCTCATTGTAACCTGTGTTAAAGGATTAGTTCACTTCCAGAATAAAAACGTCCTGATTTACTCACCACCACGTCATCCAAGACCTTCATGTCTTTTTTTCATCCGTCAATCATGTATATATACAGTATATATATATATATATTATATATCAGTATATACAGCAGTTGCTAAGTTTAGCAGATACTTCTAAGCTGTTTTTTTGTCCCAATCAATTCAATTAGAGCTGCTTAGACATTCTGCTCAAATTCCCCTTTTGTATTCCATGGAAGAAAGCAAGACATACAGGTTTGAATGATTACATGAGTGAATGATCTTTAATTTCTGAATGAATTATATTTTTGAAATAGAGTATGTAACCTGTTTCCATGGCAGTATGTTCAACTTAATTTTCACATTGAAAACTCACTGAAATTCAGAGTGCACACACTAAAATGTGTAGCAGTAAGCAAACAAATTATTTATCTTTGCCTTCGTTCAAAATATTACTTTTGACCTTTTGTGGTTCACATTCAGTTGTTACACATTAAATAATCATAGCCTTGGAACGGGTGCCTCAAAACAAAGTATTTTTCTGATCACCACCACTATCATTATGTTGAGTAAAAGAGAAAAAATTCCCATTGATATTCTAGTGAGTGAGTTGGGGTTAAGGTTGAAGATTGTATGCTGGATCTGCAAACAAGGTAATCAGATTTTGCATCTGCTGGTTTGCGGTTGTGGGTAAACGAAGCTTCCAGTGGCACTGGCTGAAACTCTGTGTACTCATTAGTTTAATTGCGTCAATCTCCACATCCTCTTCCCCCTTCACCTGCATGCTTATCAGGCACAGCCTTCGCATTGGTGACAGGTCAATTGCTTGGGCAGCGAGCTCCTGGTTAATCGCTCGTCAAATGGAAACAGCCGCCAATTGAGTTCTGGTCACTGGAGTTCAATGGAATTGCTGTGAGCTAGTGCTAGCACCCTATTATTCAACTCTTTCTCCATTCCTGACAACACAAGACATGATGAATGGGTTATCTATGAAGAAACGCAGGCTTTAATGATTGGATTAATGGCACAAACACAAGCACACATGCAACCATGTGTCGCTAACAAACAAAACTGTATACTGTCAAACTGTTCATCCTGAACTCAAAATCGATCAACTCCAACTACTGAGATCATCAAAGTGAAATAGTCAGACATTCTTTGCTGCAAAGAAAAATAAAAACGATTATCATAATTTCTGTTAAATAACATACAACAGGCAATATGGACACCTCAGTTATTATTCATAGTACTACTGCTACTGATGCTAGCCTTGCTATTAAACTTGTGAGTAAATACAAATGGCACTAAAGAAGAGGTTTTCAAAATTCTTAATAATTTTGTTCTTGATTTCACATTGAAGATCAAGCAGCAACCCAACTCACTACCAAAAATTAAAATATATTAATGTAAAATATAAAATGTAAATATATTATAATAAAAAATAAACAAAATGACCTTAAACTCAAACATTTACTGTAACAATTAAATTATTATATTTTAATTAATTTCAGTATATATGCATTGGGGTATGTTAGATTTGCAAATGTTCTTTTGCTCTTATGCTCACCAAGGCTACATTTATTTTATCACATAAATACAGTAAAAACAGGTTTTATATTGCAATTTAAAATAACTGTTTTCTATTTTAATACATTTTAAAAGGTAATTTATTCCTATGATTGCAAAAGTGATTTTTTTTAGCAGCAATTACTCCAGTCTTCAGTGTCACATGATCCTTCAGAAATCATTTGAATATGCTGATTTGGTGCTCAAATAACATCCCTCTGTCACGAATTATTATCCAAATAGTAAATGGCTGATTAATATTTGGTGGAAACCTACAATTATTTTAATTTATGTACAGAATCTGTAGCAATGTATAAGTCTTTAGTGTCATTTTTTATCAATCTTTTTTTTATTTCATCCTAAACTAATAAATAAATTAATTTATGTTAACGATTATCAAATTGCATTAATCAAATACACTCTAAACTAAGAGGGAAATTTGAAATGATGAAAGTTGTATCATCATTTCTTTTAAATTACACAACAGACTGTAATGGTGCAGTGCAAAAAAAAAAAAAATCCTAATATCTGAGAAATCTGAGAAAAAAAAGAAAACTCATGTCCTTTGTGTCTAGTTAATATTCAGCTACATCAGAAGTTACAATCAGAGATTAAATAATGCCTCTCTATGATCTCATTACACCCTTGCTTATAGCTTCTATCCCAAAAGGAAAAAGAGACGACATTGACAAAACACGCTACACTTCCTGCAAGCAATGTATCAGAATACATTTACAGTTTGAAGCAGAGAAGAGATCATTTGCAGCATGAGTGTTCTTTTATCAAGTGAGAAAAGGCAAATGTCTCCCTCAGTGCCACCCATTCAGAAGAAAGCGAAAAGTTAATTGGCTCCTTCCTGGTCAACTGGGATTCATTTCAATTAACAGCCAAAACAGCTGTTAATTTTGTGCCACAAAGAACGTGGTCCTCTGTTTAATTGTTTGCAGCATGGTGACTTCCACACGCATTCTCAAAGAAGAGAATGAGTCTGGGAGGAATACAAATTGAGTGGATATTGTAATTGCACTTTCTGTCTGTGAAACACATCTTATGCTTGTGAATTACATGTTCAGCATTTCAATGTGCATCACTGAGATTGTTTGATTCCAAGAGGCTAATGACTAAATCTCGGCCCACAAAAATGGCCTAGAATCTGCAATCAGTAACCAAGGCAATACCACTTATGTTCTTTTAGATCCGACACCAAATACTCTAAAGGTCAATGTTGCCAATGTAAAAGGAAAGTTTTTACAATTTCTCAGGATAAAAAGGGTAATTACAGCAATTTAACATTATGAAAGTAATCATTTTTAGCATTTCATTGACCTTAACTGCAAATTGCCAGAGCTGTTTTGTTTATCATATTTCAAGAGTTGCAAAAAAAAAAAAACATCAATCTTTTAACAACTTCTAATGTCACTCTTAGCTTTGTCATTACTTAGTGTGAAATACGTCCAGATGATGTCTGTCTGTCATTACTTCTGTCAAGCATCACTCTCTGTTGAATGAGAGCTGTGACGGATCTTTGTCAGTGACTTTTTTCTTTTCAGCATTTTTGAGCGATAAGATAAGCAAATGGGAAAAGTTTATATTCTATACTACTAGTTTCTTTTCAACTTTGAAAAGCTAGTGACGTGCAATACTTTTTGTTAAATAAATAGTAAGGCTTATCTTACAAATATTATGTTATGCACAAATAATTTTCTGATGAATCAATTGTCCATGTGACGTATTGATCCATAAAGCAGGTTTGTAGAGTATTTGCTCATGTCCAAGTCAAAACTGAAATGTAAACTAAATAAATTTATAACATATTTATAACATTTATAAAACTAATTTTAAACATTTTTTTTTTTTATCTCACAATAGCACAGGGTTGCTATTTTTTTCTACATAAAAGTTCTTACCAATCAAAGTGATTGAATGTCTTTGTAATATGTTCAAATTGATATCTTAATTCCTACATCTGTCAGTGCAGGTATAAGAATTGAAATACCAAGAGATATTTTGGTATAGTGATGTTGTTTAAACTTTAAATATGAGAGGTTCCTTTTTATGAGAGGAACTTTTTACTTTAATAAATAAAACTTTGTCACTAATGAACTGCAGAAAACTCGCAGCAAAACAAATTCTAGTGCTGGACTACCACACATTATAAAAAGTGCAAAAATTGGTGGCCATTTCTCCACCATAAATAAGGCATATAACAAAGACTTGAGGTGGTGAGTTCAGCATAGCCGAAGGAAGGAAATATCAGAGCTAGTATTAGTCAAGGTCTTCTATTTTATTTTATTTTTTTGTGTGTGTAGACCACAAATAGTCCCAAACACATTATGTCTTTGCCCCTTCATCTTCTTTGCTTTTACAGAAAAAAACTAGGTTTGAAATGGGACACAAACAAGCTCCAGCTGATGATAGAGAATTTGCTAAGTGCAGTCACTCAAGAAACTACAGTACGCAAGCTAGAGGTTATGAAAGTCCTTCAAAACTACAGAAATAGAATAATGAAGCTATTCTACACTACTTTAAGTTTTGGATTTCAGTATGTTCAACATACAAAGTGTGGGATATCTTCAGAAAATCTTAAATTGCATCAAAATACAATAATTGTGAAAAGTTATTTTTTGGGTCTTCAAACTCAAAGCGAGCTCAAAAATTATATCTGTGACTTCAGGTAGTAACACATAGCTCTGATAAAGCAGGTGCAACGTCTATTTAAGGCCAAGAGACTCTATAAAATGACTTCAGATTTAACAGATGAACTGCGTGCCGAGAGAGAGTGATTCATTGGTTCAATTAATTACTAAACACTTAGAAAAAGGAATTGGACTGAGGCCTTTGAGATAGAAAGCACACACAGTATCTATAAAGATACGAGTTAGAACCACTGCATTGATATTACTTTTTCTTCTTTTTCTAATCGTCTTGTTGCTCTTTCTCTCTCGGTCTCTTCCCCAAAATAGGATGGTGTGCAGAGAAAGAATGACCTCCAGATGAGAAATCTGAAATAGGACATACTTGCTAGCCAGAGTTGCAGAGTTTGCTTTTCAGAAGTTTGAAACGAGATGTTCCCCAAGCTCCCCACAAAACATAAATATCACCCAGGGCCCAAGAGAAATGGAGCCGACAGTAAGGCACTGGTGTTATTAACAACGCTACATACAAAAAGACGCTAGTAACCTTTAAAAAAACACACACCCGCACATCTGCCGTCTGGAACGTGTGAAAAGTTTTCTATAAGTTGACAGTATTGTAGACTTTTAAATGTCACTTTTTTTCCTGATGTTAAGAACAGCGGGTGACATCTGGTTGTTGATTTCTACCATGGGTGTTTTGTTCGAAGAGGTAGTGCCTGCTGTAATATATTTTTGTTGTTTTATACTTTATATAACAATTTTATGAGCTTAGCACAATCATCTGCACCTTTTTCCTGTACAATAACATTGAATGTGCACTAGAATTTAAAAAATAAAAAATTCTGTGAGAGCTATTCTTTAAATAATTGCAACAATCCACTGACACAAAACACAGTATGAAGTAAATGTTAAATTGAATTGCAGCATATGAGGGAGCGAGGGGGGGAAACACACAGTCTCATAAACAATTCAATTTTGAGCAACTGTACAAAGACAGACATAAAAGACTACTGTATTACACATTTCAAAGATCAATGTATGGTGAAAAGAAATTATCAACAGAGACCCTGCTGGTTCCCTGAACTTCCTACATTAAAAACACAGCAATAGGTAAAGCAACTGGAAGCCAATAAAGACAACAATCCTGAATGTCTTTTAAGAATCATACGTTACTGTCAGCTAAGAAACTGTCATTTTACTTCATGGTTAAAATATGGTTTCTTGAAATAAAGCTCCCAATCAGTTTGGTATGTTTCATATATTTTTGTTTATACATAAAACTATAAACACAATGAAAAGTATATAAATTAAAAAAACAAATAAATAAATAAAATGAAACAAATCAAACAAACAATGAAGCTTTTGGAATCACAAAATGACTAATTGATGTTATATTTTAATACTCTCTTTCAAGGTTCTTTTAATAAAGAAAAGTTTTAAAACAAGCAACTATCACAGTGATTACATGATTACATCAGAAAGAAAATATGTATCTCAGAAAATTCATATATTTGGGAGAAATAAATAAATAAATTAAATTCTTGTAAATATATTCAATTCTTTAAGGGACACTCATTACCCTGTTTCTTTGCTTGCGTGCAATAGTGGCACGTGTGTCTAAATTCGCCGGTCTCTGTCCTCAATTGACTCCCACTGCTTTTCATTCCAGAGAATGAGAATCCTAATTGCATTAATTGGATCTTTTTAGCAAAGCTAATTTATATTTGCTTCATTGCCATGAGCTGGAGGCATTCAGTACATTCCCATTTGTTTTGTAGTGCTGTTGTTAGTGATAGTAGTGTTTTGTTTGTGTGTGTGTGTGTGTGTGTGTGTGTGTGTGTAGTATCAGGCTATTTGTCAAGGGAGTGGAAGAATCCTCATCATAAACTGGAAGCTCTTTTCAGCTAAATCAATTCTCATTTCAGTTTACAGGGGTCACAGCTAGAGCTAATACTTGCAGCAATTTAGATAAAAACAAATTTGGGGAGCATCATATTAAAGCAGAGAAGAAAGCTACAGGCAATTGCTCCTACTCGACAAAACCAAACCTAAAACAGCTCCCTCCTCCCATGGGAGTTGGACGCACAGCGCTTCAGAGAGCTAGCAAGAAGTGAAATTGATTACGGTGAGCCCAGCTTGATTGACAGATGTCATGAAAATAGATTGCATTTGCAGTCAGCGCAGGAGATCCATCACCATTAGCCGGTTATGTATATGTGGCATGAGGCACAGGGTCACGTAAGCCCTGCCAATACCTGTAGTCAGCGTTTCACGCACGATAAATCAACCCCAGCCATACATCTCTGAGTCAGGGCACTATATTATATCAGAACACTGCTGACATCCTTGTTATGTGCACTAATCCAGGGTTGCGCTGCTCTTTGGGCTTTCTTTAAAACTGAAAGAGTGTTTTATGAAGAAGAAGAAGAATGACTGAGTGAAAGGGGAGGTCTGTAATGCGTCCTTTTAACATTTTGCATACACATTTGTAGTTAGTTTTTGGGTTTGTTTGTTTGTATATTCCTAAACTTATTATTCATAAGGCATGAAATGTTTGAAAACTGGTGGCACCTTTCCATTTCATCTAAAATTTCCACAGTACCAAAGTCGCAACTTACAAAAAGCGGCTCCCTGCAACAGGTAAAGCATTACCATAAGCCATTCAGCAGGATGGATTGTGTGCTATCCAGACTTGAATTGACAATGCTTTATAAATTTCAATTCAATTGTTGAACCTGAATTGAATTTGAATTGAGGTAGAAAGCAGGATGCAGCATTATAATTTGAATATAATATAGTCCTGTAGCTCAAACAGTTCAACTGGGGTTTGATTGGGTTCAATTCACATGCATGAACTGATAAAGGTATGCAATGTAAGTCAATCTGTTGAATTAATGAAATTCAAAGAAATTCATGTAACTGCTGTAAAATGCACCAAATCTTCATTTTAAAATGATTTCTGAAGGATCATGTGACACTGAAGACTGAAGTAACAGATGATGGAAATGCATTACATTTTAAAAATCTATTTAAATAGAAAACAGTTGTTTTAATTTGGAATAATATCTCACAATATTACTGTTTTCACTGTATTTTAATCAAACAAATGGTGAGCAAAAAAGACTGAAATTAATGTCACACATTTTATTGCAAGAAATATAACATTTTGTGCACTACACAACACAATATTAAATGTTTACTTTCAATAAAATTGTGTGACTGTTTTGATTTCACTTCAAATTTAACAGTCTGTGGGCCATGGCCAGAAAGGGAGCTAATTCTTATAATCTAAAGTTTTCCTAACTCTGCCATCCAGGCAAATCTGATACTATACAGTAGTTACAAATGATTGCAGATGATTTATCCATAGCAACAATACACATATTACAGAGAAAATCTCCATAGAACTTGGGGTTAAAATCATAGATCACTTCTTGAACAGTTTAAATCTGCAACCTTTTGGTTATTAGCCTAGAGCTTAAAAGGGTTAGTTCACCCCAAAATGAAAATTATGTCATTAATTACTCACCCTCATGTCATTCCAAACCCGTAAGACCTTCGTTCATCTTCGGAACACAAATTAAGATATTTTTGATGAAATCTGAGAGCTCTCTGACCCTCCGTAGACAGCAATGCAACTGCAATGTTCCCAGACCCAGAAACGTAGAAAGGACATCGGTAAGATAGTTCATGTGACATCAGTGGCTCAACTTCAATTTTGTTAAGCTACGAGAATACTTTTTGTGCACAAAGAAAACAAAAATAACAACTTGATTCCCCTGAGTCAAAGTCAAAAGTCAAAGTCAGCTTTATTTCAATTCTGCCACATGACCGTACATCATACAGAGAATTGAAATTGCGTTACTCTCTTACTCCCTGGTGCATACAGATAACCACTAAACACAAACAGTAGAACGCAAAAATACAGTAGACAGCACACACATACACACATACATACACAAAAATGCAACTATTACAAATATACAAATAAGGACATGTAGGAAAAAAATAAAAACATTAAATAAAGAAAATAAAAATAATAATATAAAAAAAAAATGGATAAAGTGGCATAAGGCACATGGCAGATAGTGCAAATCAGTGAAATAAACAAACAAACAAACACCCAGAATATAAATGGTGTAGTGCAAAAGCTTACAAGACTATTTAAAGTGACAAGGAGCAGTCTTTTTTATTCAGACTGCCAGAAGAGGTAGTTGAATGAATGAGGTCAGTCCAATGCTGTACAAGTGACCGGTGCTTGTCTCAGTGTGAGTGTGAGTGTGTGTGTGTGTGAGTGTGTGTTCGTGTGGGTGGTGGTGGTGGAGTGGGGGTCCGAGTTCAGTGATTCGTGGGGTAAGAGAGGGGAGGGGGTGCAAGGACGGGAGGGAGTTCAGCTTCCTGACAGCCTGGTGGATGAAGCTGTCTTTCAGTCTGTTTGTCCTGGCTTGGAGACTCCTCAGTCTCCTCCCTGATGGAAGCAGACTGAAGAAGTTGTGTGTCGGGTGGGTGGGATCACCTGCAATGCTGAGGGCTTTGCGGGTGAGACGGGTGTTGTAAATGTCCTGGAGGGAGGGGAGAGAGACACCAACGATCTTCTCAGCTGCTCTCACTATCCGTTGAAGGGACTTGCGGCAGGACGCGTAATTCCCCTGAGTTACTGTCTTCTGCCATTTTGAAGAGTATCACAACGCATAAGCACGCTTTACCCTAAGCGTAAACAATGCTGATTACGTAGATTACAGTCTTGGGTACTCTCCAAAATGGCAGAAGACATAACTTGGGGGAGAAGAATTGTTAAATAAATTATGTTAACTTATATTTGTTTTCTTTGTGCACAAAATGTATTCTCGTAGCTTCGCAAAATTGAAGTTTATGGAGGGTCTGAGAGCTCTCAGATTTCATCAAAAATATCTTAACTTGTGTTCCGAAGATGAACGAAGGTCTTACGGGTTTGGAACAACATGAGGGTGAGTAATTAATGACAGAATTGTCATTTTAGGGTGAACTATCCCTTTAACCACTAGGTTGTACCTAACTCGGTTGTGCTTCAGAAAGATATTCTGTACACTGTGTTGGATAAGTCTTTTTCTCCTTCTAGGAGAGGTCCTTGACCTCATCCAACAGTAGTGGAAGTATTTTACCCTGTACACTTCTTGACTGTACAGTACATTCATAGTTCTGTGACAATTACGGAGCTCTGGGTTGCCTATAGAGTCAGCCTGACCTACTGCCTCCCCCCTTTTGGTTGTCCGCTCTGAGTCCGGGTGCAGACAGCCCTGGCCCAGTCTGCGGGTCTGGGACCCCTTCTGCCAGCCAAATTGCAGCCCAGCGATGCCTCAGTCACATACAAATGTCAGCTATTCACTGGCTCATAAAGAGGCCAGGAGTTAAATGTCAAGTAATGCCTTTTAAACTAATTGCCTTCAGTGTTTCCCAAGAAGTGAGTTTCTATTGCTAGTGCTGATTAGTGGGAATGGCTAGCTTTTAGCCAGATGTTAGCAGGTGTCCTCTGCGTTTTAACTATGTCCCTCTGGGCACATATTCTACCGGAACACAATATTGTGTTGAAAATAAAAGCTGCTGGAGGTGAGATGATGTACAGATGATACAGTTTATGGAACTATTTACAAGGCAATTTATGAACTCAGTTATCCAGAGTTATATAATGTCCAAGATGGTTTCTTAATATAGTAACCAAGAGGAATTTAATGAGCTTTTTAAGACACACAGCTCAGAAAGCCCTTTGGGGCTACTTGAAGAGACATGGAGACCGCATTTATAGTAACTAACACTTCCAAACATGCTATTTATGGAGGAGATATGGAGGCCTACACATAATGTAAAATACACTAAACAGAGAAAAAATGTAATTTGGCCATACAAAGTTATAATATCTGTAATATGTAGATACAACAACAACAACATAATTAAGCCATAAATATACAAAAGGGAATATAAACCAGATGGGTGAATTGAGTGAACCTAAATAAATTAATTATATTATATAAATAATTCCATGATTAGATGAATACATTTTGGACAGTTGATCTACAATTTACTATTTAATGGAAACATTGATACATTTTTCCAGAATTCTTTGATTAATAAAAAAAAGAAAACTTTATTTAAAATATAAATCTTTTGTAATATTACAAATGTCCTTACTATCTGTTTAGATTAATTTAATGCAGCCTTTTAAAATAAAAGCATTAGTCTGTAAAAAAAAAAAATTCTTAACATTTTCTATATCAGTTTACTCAATAAAAAGGCATTCAACCTATCACACTGTGCACTTCAGTACACTAACATTACGTGCATTGACCTTTATAAATGGTAATCATTTCACATATAGAAAGGCTGCAGAATTCTTTGCCACAAAGTCATCGACAATTACAGATACTTCACAAAAGGACAGGCAGGGACATTATATAGTTTTCAACGAGCGTTTTCAAAACATCAAAGTAGAAGCCTTCTCCGCTGACAGCTCCAAGTTCTTGACTCATATCCAATGCATTCACAGCAGCACGCCAGTGCAGACAACAGTGGAAAAATGACTAATTAGTGTGTGTCACAACTTCAGTTTCACAGACACTTTCTGTTTACTGCTCAGCACAGGAGGAGCTTGAATAGCATGGATGCAGCAAGAATAATTATCTCTTGAAGGGTTCAGTGGCTAATTAAAGACTGAATCATTCTTCTAACACTTCAGAGATTCGTATAGTATAGCTCAAAGAATGGAGATCTAATTTTTGACGTGAGTAACGCGGACACAAACAGAAAGCCCTTTACATAAACCTTTGTGGTTGGTTTATCGTGACTGACTCACAATTTCACAATTTGATAGAACGTAACAAGATGTACCAAACACAAAATGCCTATCGTAATCCTTCTCCATGGGATTTGAAATGATAAAATGGCCTTCGCCTCGGCCTCTTAAGCTTCTGCTTATGTTTAGCGGAGGAATGAAAAGGGATTACATGCACATGAATTAAAGAATAGAAAGAGAATAGGAGAATACTCTGGATAAATGAAGAGTGTGACCTGTGAGGGTGGTAAGTGCTGGTGCGTTTGAGGCTAATTGTGTTCAGGGTTCGTGACTGTAGATTTCAGTTTTGGAGACTTGAAGTGCACAGTAAAGTGGTTGATTACTCACGCTCAGGTTCTGGCCCAGCGCTGTTTACTGCTACACACTTCTAAGCTCCACGCTTGACATATCCTTTGCACTCTGAAACACATAAAAAGGCAAAAATGTTGTGTTAAAACTATCTCGGAGGGGAAATAAAAGCACTGGCGAAGTATAAAATGGCTACATTAGTTATGTGAGTCAGTCACTGCATGTCGCAATTGACAAAGAAAAACTCTTTTTTGGCGTTGTTTGATTTTCCAGTATTTGAAACTGACTCACAAGTGGGCGAACTGTGAAAATTAGCAAGCTTCAAGGCAAGACATCAGTCATAAAATCTGATTACACCTCGGTCCATTGCTCATGTGAAGGCGTACCAAAAAAGAAAGCACAAAACTGGATGCTTTAAATAAGCCATATCCGTTAAACTCCATTGTATTCATTGAGAATGAGAGACAAAAAAGAAATAGACAAAAAAAGATGTAGAAAGAGAAATCATCAGAAAATGTATTTTCTGAGGTTACTTAGATCTATGACACAATATGTGTGATATGATGGATGTGTGAGTCACAAACATCATGCAAATGAAAAGAGGACCGAAAAGGGTCGCCAATCAACCGATTTCCTCCACTGTACTGAAAAATCTCTTCAACCTCGCAGCACTAAAATAAGCTCACTTAAAGGTCACAGTTTCTCAATCTGCATCTTTGCAAGATAAAATCGCCCTTCTGAGAGGTAATAAGAACATTGTATAGATGATGAAAATGAGGATGTGCCATACGCAATACTGGACTAATCAACGTTTGCACACATACTATAGCACATTTTTGCAAACTATGATTTTTTTTTCACTCTCTCTAAATATGTCTCTAAATGTACAGTTTGCACATTGAATGATTTTTCTCCCAATTTTTTTTACGACTTAGTCTATAATATTCTTGAGAGTTCTTGCAAGTCTCTACTTGTTGATCTCCTCTAATAAGCACTTCATGTGGTTTGTTCTTTGTGTTCTCTTCTCAAAGTATTTTTTTCTTCTTCTTTTTTTCTGAAGCATGCTACCTTTCTCCTTTGATGAAGATAGAAGACTTTTTTACTTTGTAAAGATACTGTTTGAAAGATGAATGTTCATTCTGTGCTTTTTAGACATAAAACGAAGAGAGGAGTTGAAGGGACTTCATTTGGACTCTTTTATGTTATGTTACAACATTTCAACTGTTGTTTGTTCCTAAAATATAAAATAATAAAATAAAATGAAACAATAATAATAATAATTATTATTATTATTATTATCAAAGTTGAAAATCTAAATTCTAAAATCAGCAGATCACATGTAAACCACACCACATGCATTTGAATGTTGGACACTCAAAGTTCTGCACACAGCATTGTGCACCGTAATAATGAATAATAGGAGGAAAAAACACTGTCATATACAAAGTCTATGAGGTCATTGTCAGCTGAAATGTCAAGTAGCTTTTCCTTTCTTAGCATCGGCAGTGAGACGCTTATTATTTGCGCCACCGGTGATGAAAGAGCATCAGCTGGCCCAGCTGAATCCCAAAGGGGAAGCTGCCCAAAAAACAAATGCAAGGGTCGACTAGTAGAGAGGAAAAAGTCTGGATCGCTTTCCTCTCCAGGAAAGAACCAAAGAACAGAAGAAAAAAGTTGAGACAGGGTACCACAGGGAGTTTTAATTATTGTTTTCTTGTTTAGACCCCTTGGTCCCATATTTAATTAGATGTGAACAGAAGACCGTGAGGGATCTTCAGTTTGGGGTTTGTAATGTTTTTCAAGAGACTTATTTATGAAAGTCTCTTCAAAACTACATTTACTGAACTTGTAAAACAAAAAAGAAAAAGAAACAGTAAAAACAGCAATATTGTAAAATATTATTACTATTTAAAATAACACTCTTTCTATTTTAAAATAAGTTTTTACCCCTGTGATAATAAAGCTAAATTTTTCAGCAGCCATTACTCCAGTCTTCAGTGTCACATGATCTTTCAGAAATCATTCTAAAGGCCCATTCAAACCAAGGACGATAACTATAAAGAAAACAATAAAGATATAGTTCTAAAACCTGTTGTCAGTATTAAAGAATAGCAGAGTTCACACCACAGCTATAACGATAAAGGCACAGAGAAACGATATCGTTGGAATCACTTTTAGAACGATTTTTTTCCAGTTGATGAACGATAAAAACATTGACACCCAATCAGAATCCATCCTGCTATAACAAGCTTGAGAATTTAAAGTGGAAGATGAAGGTGCGCTTAGAATAAACAGACAATATCATTCGCTGGTGTGGCACTAATATAGTTATCTTTATAGTTATCATCCTTGGTGTGAACGAGGCTTAATATGCTTATTTGTTGCTGCTTAATATTTTCTGGGAAACAGTGAGACATTTTTTTGGAATTCTTTGATTGAAAGAAATTTATAAAGAACACAATTTATTTGAAATATTGAAATATATATATTTGAAAAACTTTGTAATATTATAAATGTCTTTTTTTTTACAATTTTGATCAATTTAATGTGTCCTTGCTGAATAAATGTATTCAGTAACAACCTACTAAACAGTCTGCTGTTTGATCCCTCACAGGGTCATTTCCATTAATGTAAAACTAAAGTGGCATCTACCCTGACTAATATCCATCTGGCCTCTTCTAACTGAAGTGGTGAAGCCTGCAAGTCTGTGACAAGGACTTCTAGCCACCAAAACCTCTGAGCTAATCTGTATGAGAAAAAGAAGAAAAAAAAACGCTTGGAGACTGAACAAAGAATGGAGACGAGGCACGGTCAGCTGAGAGCCTTTCCGAAGTTGGGAGCTCTAAAGGAGAGCCATTGAAATGGGGGAAGAATTTGCGTGTGTTTGTACGTGTGTCAGGTGGATAGAGGCCCCGCTTGGCTGTTTGACATGCAGCGCACTGGCATCTGGCTGCAAGCATGGCAGAGAGGCAGGCACAGATCCTGTTCTTCTGCACAAAGCTGAGGGATTGAGTCTGTGCCCTCCACTCTGACATCTCTCTGAGTCACCTCCATCCCTCAAAGCTCCAACGCTTCAAATGGGCCTCTCAGGAGGCAGCAGGAAGGACAGATTGCTGTTTCTCCGCTCTTTCAGCAAATGCCTCAACCCAGGCTGTCAACTTTGTCTGAAATAACAGGGACAGGGTTTTCAGGGGTCCTAAATAAGTATTAAAATGTCTCAAATTCACTTTTCAAAACTTAAAAAGCTATTTTAAAAAGTAGGATGAGTTTAATACAAGCTCAATAAGGAAAACATACTGCAAGCCTCATATATAAGAACAGAGTGAGAAAAGTTTAACATTCCAAGGTCAAACCATTCATATAAACAAAGTGGAAATGCAAATGAAAAGCTTCAGAAGACTGATTTATATACTCAGATGAACAATCGTTATCTGTCTTTTCAAGCTCTGATTTCAACTTCTCCTCATCACAGATGAAAAAATAATCGAAGCGCAGGTGAGGGACAACTTTGAAACTGTCTGGAGTGTGTTCGTTTAAAACTGGAGGGTTTTGTCCGAGTATATTCTCACAACATTGAGCTGCGATTGAAACCGGGAACTGTGAACTAGTCAAAATGGTGCATGAGGATGTGGATCAAAACGGTAAAATCAAAGACGGTAAAATCCTGTCAGTTCGCTATAGTTCTTGACTTTCAGTGTTTATTACTGTGTGTTTATTGACGTGATGGTTTGGCCATAATAGTTTAACTTCATCAGTGGGTGAAAAACATGAACAAATTGAACAAAATCTTAAATTTGTTCTTAAACAAGCTTTTCAAAAGAATTTGGTTTAACTGTATAAGCTGTATAAGTATGGAGTTGCTTTGCTTTTTCTGAACTGGTGTAATACATTTTTATCTTTTATTATCTGTTTCCTGTGTTGTTACTGTTGTCATATTGTGTGTGATTTTAATTTAAAAACCCAAATTTCAAATAATATTTGAATTCATGTTTATTGATATATTACCTGATATATAATGTATGACCTACTGTATAAACAATCGTTTTAGAGCAATTTGTTGTAGCCACTTACCCTGTAACTACATGGAATAAGGGGGGAACAAGCACCACTTTAATTTACAGCCCGCAACTGTTGTATTTACCCTGTAACTACATGGAATAAGGGAGGAACAAATTGGGCTTAAACACAGAACAAGTGTATGTTTGCACAGTAATTAAAGAGAAAAATATTGCACTAGTTTTAATTTAATTGTTTGATGGCCAAATTAAACCCTCTTATTTTTTTTATTTTTTTTGCTATAATAACATCACAGTATAAATCCACTGAAATACAAATGTTGTATCATGTATTTTTTTCTGTGAACAGCTGGAAAGAGGTAAGCTTGTTTTAAGCTGCATTGAACCTTGATGGTATATCATGCAAAGTTATTTGGTGATAGTGGTGTTGGGAAGTTGCTGAGATCGACGAATAAGCTTTCATAAGGTAAGCTGACTTGTGAATTATAAATCATAGCTGAAACTCATTAACTAATTTCAGTAGATGGTCAGTTTTGTTGTTCAGTAATCTCCATCATGTTTCCTTTAATAATAGAATGGTTAAAAATACCTAGGCCTATAATAAAATACCAGTATAAAATTATAAAAACATTATTGTCTTCCTAAATCACTCCCAAACATAAGATTATTGTTTAGGCCATACCATGTAATATTAGAATAGGTACCCCTTAGTTTCAAAATACCCTACAGTATAAATGATTTGTAATTTTACAGGTTGTTACCCCTTTATTCCCCCAAACGTCGCCATATTATTCCCCTATACCTACACGGAGGTACACTATAATTACAAAAAAAGTTATGCTGTAACTTCAGTTTACTTACGCAGTTCTTTGCAGGTTGCATATCTGGTTGTTACCCCCTTACCCAAACGTAACACATTGTTTCCTTATACCTGCACGTACGTTCTTTCTTTGTGCACTATAATTACAGAAACGTACACTGTAAATTCAGTTTACATACGTAGTTATTTGCGGGTTGTAAACTAAAGCCTTACCAAATAATTTGTAACCTTATAAATGTCCTTACTATCTGTTTTGATCAATTCAATGCATTGTTACAAAATAAAAGTATTAGTCAATAAAAATTTTATAAAAAATTAAAAGTAAAAAAATCCTGATATTTCCATATCAGTTTACTCAATAAAAAAGCATTCAAGCAATCACACTGTGCACTTCAGTACACTAACATTAAGTGTGGGGACCTATCTGTCTTATTTAATTAGATCAGTGGTTCTCAATCAGAGGGTCAGGGCCCACTAGGGGGTCTAAGCAAACTTTTAAGGGCCTCATATTTTCTAATATTTCTTACACCCCCATTACACCTCCTAAACAACTGTTTTTTTTGTTTTTGTTTTTTTGTCGTTTTTTTTCTTTGAAGAACCAGGGTACCCAGTGTCTTTATGCCCCTGGATATATGAAGTTCATTAAAAGCCTAATGAAAAAATCATGTAAATTGATAAAATATTTAACGTCTATGGGAATTTTCATGCATTTCACTAATATGCATTTTTCTGGATATGCCAAGAAATAAAACATTTTATCAGGTATAAATTGTGATTATATTTAAAAAATTTCTGTAACTTTAATCCTTGGTAGAATTTTTTTTTTGATAAAAATTGATTTAGACTAATATAGCCTATACTGTACTGCATTCATTCATCCATTCATTATGTCTTAAATTAGAGTCTATTTTTAGGCATTAAAATGCCTTACATTTAATTCTCTAAAACATGCAGACACCCTACAAACTCTCACTTTTTCCCATTGACTTTTCTCCCCCAGCTAGTTCACCTTACTTCAACTGAGGTAGAATTGAGAGGACAAGGCAAGGACACGTTGTGTGCGTGTATGTATGTGTAAGCGCATGATGCATGTCAGTAGGTGACAGCGGACGGGGCAGCTTTCATCTCTACAGCTTCTTTTGCTCCCATGGGCAAGCAGGCAGATCAATGCTGATGAGAGCCTTTCAAAGGGAGGACAGCGGGCCTGACATACCAGCTCTGGCCTGCCATTTAATAAAGACTATGCGGAGGAGAAAGCTGCGCCGGAGGACTCCTGTGCCGTCTTATCTGAGTGTGGTGTGGTGCGTTTTGGACTGCAGTGAGGGACAGATTTTGTATGATGCAATTTAAGCAGAAGCTAGCAGAAAGCTGGATTAGCCAAGAAAGGCCTGGGCATGCTGTCTGTCACAGCTTGCTGAAAATAATACATACTGTACATAAATTCATGATAATGGAAAAGTATTTGTTAATTTTACACAAGTAAAAATGATAAATAATATAAGCAATAAAGAATTATACATTTTAAAAGAGCCTGTGGTTTACCACCAAAATAAAAGCTATATGACAAAAAAGTAAACATTAGTATTGTAATTTTCAGTTGTTATATAATAATAATAATAATAATAATAATACATGTATATTATATATTGCATTGTCATTTTAATTTATACAATAATAGTAATAGTAACAGTAATAGTAATAATAATATTACATATTATTGCTGTTGTTTTGTTTTTATTTTTGTTGTTGTATAAATTTAAATTATAATGAAATAATTTAAAGTTCAATAGTATTACAGTGATTTTTTATTATAGTGATATCAATTGATTTAATTTTTATAATTTGAATAAATAATACAATTATTATTATTATTATTATTATTACAGCACATACAATTACATGGCCATTAAAAATATGTAAGTCAGGTAAATTGTCTGAAAATGTTATAAAGTGAAAGAGTGAATTCAATACATTAAATAATTAATAATAATATATTAACATAATAATACAATTATTATTTATTATGATACATATAATATACTGTTATATATAAATATAACACTTTAAATAATCATTGTGTTATTAATGTTATTATAATACTGTTAAAAATAATAATATGTTTAATGTGAATACAAATAATAATATTAAATTAAAATAATTAAATAATTTAATTAATACACCTTTAATAAACGTTTTTCCATTTAGTATCCTATCTGCAGTATAGTCAGATAATGTCTCAACCACCAACGCATTCATATATGAAGAGTTTATTTGCAAAAACAGATAACTCATCTCAAAAATCATGTTTTTTATTAGGTTATCATGTTTTTATTGGGTTTTATTGGGTTAGTTAGCTGTATTTTTTAGTTATTTCTTAACCTAATCAAATGGAGTTATCTGTTTTTGCAAATGAACTCTTCATACATTTCTCTTGGCTCTCTGCAGAGGTTGAAATGTCTTAAATGTCCTCTACGGTAAATAAACAGAAATCCTTCCCACCCTCAGACTTCATGATGAGGCCAGAGGTCTGTCTGCAATGAAAATGACAAACAGATGCTCTCCTCCTCCTTCCTCTGTGAGTCTACGAGATCTGCCAAAGAGTCTCTGCTTCATCAGGGCTAAATGAGGGTTTACTTTATTGTCTGTTTGTTGATTAATGAAGTCTCAAATGCAATTACTCAGGAGCAAACGTAAGGCTACAGACCAGCCTTTAGCATTCCTGATTGAGCGTCTTGGCACAAGCAAGATCGTTTGTCACAATCTGGCTGTCAGTTCAGCATCTTATTACCCGAACAACGTCGCATTTTTCCCCAACTGTGAACCGAGGGATGGAGAAATGTCTCTTTTGCTGCTTTAAAAAAGAAAAAAAAAACTGATTCATATCTATCTCTTCTGATGACCTTGGGAGAGGTTGAAGCTTCACCAAAAGAGCGGCAATTTTCTTATCACTGCTGGTATGCGACTCAAAAAGAAACGTGGCTGATGGGATCACTAATAAAACAATAATCAACCATTTAATCATGCTTTTAGAATTGCAAAATTTTCATTAAAAACATTCAAGGTAAATGAAAAAAAAAAACAAAAAAAAAAAACAAGGGGGTTAATGCTGGGTCAACAAAAGCAGTTGAGTGGCATGCATCTAACACTACGCTATGCATCTACCCGGTGCAATGTGACGCCAGGTGTTTTTGCTAGTTTTTTTTTTTTGCTAGTTTCAGCCCGACGCAGTTATCATTTTCACGTCCAGCGCCACATTGTTAAAATAACAAATGCAAAAGAGCTGCGTTCAGGTGCATTGTTAGCGCATTGCTATTTTGAGGCTACTGAAAACAATTGCGCCATTGACCAACTAAAACATGGTCTAAAGTCAATGGGCCCTATTTTAACAATCTAACGTGCAATAAACCAATCAGAGTCTCACACACAGGGCACACAAACATGCCAAATATTAAAAATGAAAGGATTACAATGTAAAAGATTATTATTGTGCATGCTTTAACCTCGCGCATGAGCAGATCCGTTTCCTCTCTGGAGAAGTCTTCAGTCCACCATGTAAATAACGAATCCACCAATGGTGCAAATGCAACTGGCATTTAAAGGAAATGGGATATGAGACTCTGATAGGTTTATTGCATGTTATGCCCAAAACACACCCATGGCTCATTAACAGTGCGTTCCAAACAGGACATATATCACCCTCCGAAGGGTACTTCGGAGTGAAAACAATCATAGCCGCCATATTGAAGGATCATTCCAAACCAAAGTGTTCAAAACTGGCCACTTCAAAGGGCCCTTCGGAATGAAGGATTTCGAAGGGTACAACTGATGGACACTTCGGGCCCCCATGATCCTTTGCACAGATTCTTTGCATGATGACGGTGCCTCCATGTGGGCACGGGATGATGACGCAGAAGGGCACTTCAAGAAACAGTTGTTTGGTCCCCTACACCAGGGGTTCCCAAACTTTTCCATTCCACGACCCACCTAAACAAGTATAATCTATTTCAAGACCCACCAAAATATTTGAGATAAAAAAAACAATTGACATTACTATAAGCTTAATCTTAATTAAAAGCATAATATGGCAGAAATTAAGTATTTAAGAAAAATAACCATTTTATTTTATAGGCTAGTACCACTGTAAACTTTCACTACTAATGTGGGGTAAACTTTAATCCCAGCCCTACCCACTTCTGAACAATATAAAACACGTAACAGGCAAATATAAGTACAGTCACAAGTATTTATTGCAAAAACTGACCATAAAAAAGCAGTATAAAAGCATTACAAACAATTCGTGTTGCATTCCAAGTCTTCTGAAGCCATGCGATATATTTATGCGAAGAAGAGAGTAAAACATAAGGTTTTAATCGCTGATAATGATCCCACTCCATTAACACGCTCACATCTCATTCAAAAAGATACTCCCATTCTGTAGCATGATGCGATCGTCACGAGACACACAAGAGCCAATAGCTTTTCACAACCAAGGCTAATGTAAGGCTTCTTCTGGTGGCAATTTTTTTTATTTGTGCACAAACTGCAGCAAATAGGATGAGCTTTACGGCATGGAGACCGAGATGGAGATCACGTCTATTCCTCTCACAAAATTTACCTCGGAAGACTTGGAATATATTAATACTTCTTGAATAAATTATGACTGTAGTAGTAGGACAGGGGTTGGGTTACGTGCTTATAAATGTGTAAATAGTGTAATATAAATAAAACTGTTGTGACTGTTTACATTGAAAAATCACACCCCAACATATATGCAATAATGGCAATATTATTACCCAATTTATAATTTAATCATGACGATAAAATTTCCAATGCCTTTCACATTGACATATAAGGGTTTCTTATTTAAAGCAGTGGAGGACCCTGCACGTCGAAAAATGATGCTGAAGAGGTACCTGACCAAGCGTATGTGACGGGTTGGGAGTGAGAATGTGTTGCTTAGATCCTTAAAATAGGGCCCATAGAGAGTGAAATAGTGTCCTGTTCCATCTGAATATAGCATATTGTGTACTTGCTTTTCATAACCATGTTGACTGCTAAGTGCTAAAAGCTGCAAACAGCAACACATGTAATTTCTCCACTCATTACCCTGCTGACTGGACTTTGCTCAGTTGAGTTTTGATGTAAGGTCCATCTAGAGAAGTTTGTGTTGGTGTATCGGTGCTGTGATCTACAGTATTTTTCTCTCAGGGGTGAAACAAGGAGCAACATAAATTCAGACTCTACAAAAAAAGTGTTTAAAAATTCAACCTCAGACTAAACCCTATGAATTTTACAAAAGTGACTGTAACAAAGATCTCATTTGTTGAGAATCACATCAGATCCTCCAAAGAAAAAAAAAAATGAAAGAAAAAAAAAACAGGAAGTGCATCAAAAATTGGATTTGACAAGCATCAACAGTAATTTGTTTTACATTTACATGACAAAAGCTGAGTTGTTTTCAAAATAAAAAAGCTTTTCTACTAAGACAATTGTTTTTCTAACAAGTGAAGTGAGTGAGTGAGAAGTGAAGTGATGTGTGGCCAAGTATGGTGACCCATACCCGGAATTTGTGCTCTGCATTTAACCCATCCAAGTGCACACACTCAGTAGTGAACACACGCATACCGTGAACACACAGCCGGAGCAGTGTCCAGCCATATTGCTGCGGCGCCCAGGGAGCAGTTGGGGGTTCAGTGCCTTGCTCAAGGGTCTCACCTCAGTCGTGGTATTGAAGGTGTAAGAGAGTGCTGATTATTCACACCCCCACCGACAATCCCCGCCGGACCTGATACTCGAACCCACGACCTTCGGGTTACAAGTCCAACTCTCTATCCATTAGGCCACGACTGCCCCAATAAGTATTTCATAAGTATTTTATAATGTGATAAATGTTAAAATTGTATAGTATTAAACTCTAAACATTACAAAACAGTGTTGGATGTATTAGATTCACAACATTTGAAGTTCATTTAATTGCAGACAGCTTTTTGCTTCAAACTTCAAGAGCAATAACATTCCTGAGGTCACTTTTAGACTCAATAGCTCAGTCATGGTCAGTAGATCTAGTCATAGATCTAATAATGCTTGTATCTTTGAAAACTCTATAAAGACGACTCAAGGACAAAAATTGAGGTGTGTGGATATCAAAACCAATTCATCTAATAGACCGTGATGGTTTGTAAAAAAGCGAGAGTATGCACTGATCCAAGGAGGCAACAAGGTTAATGTTGCAAAATTAGCTTTTTTAAATAGTAGTAAATCTGAAATGTTGCAGAATGCCCAAATGTTCTGTATTAATTTGTTTGCTTGAAATTAAAAAAAACACAAAAAAACTTTGTTTTATTTCCCTAATTTTTTGTCTTTTTGGTGCCTTTTTATGTCCTTTGATGCTTTAAAATGTCCATGATTTAAAACTGTCTGTGGGTTGTTTTAGTCACACTAGGCACATATATATGATGTGACAAAAGCCCAGAAGCTCACATTTGTTCTTGCAGCTGTAAAGAGGGAAGTAGGCTGTTTGTTGTGGAGAAGGAATGCTTTGGTCAGCAGCAAACATGCAATGAACTCTCATTACTGCCAGAGACAGTGCTGTCCACCTCTAGCCAGCATGCTCAACACATGCGTGCTAGAATTTAACACCAGAGAGCTAATACATACAACACAGGAAAGCAATAAACCGCTCATCGGAAAGCAAGCACACAACATTGCAATAACCAAAGACATGCATTCAGTGTAAAGTGAAAAAACACTGAAAAAAAAAAAAAAAAAACATTTTCATGTGTTATGTATCATCATATCATCATTTTAGTTTGGCTCGGAAAAAAAAAAGAAACATAAACCACACTTTATAATATTGTGTGTTACCTATGTAAATAATTATGGTTTTAAACATTAATGATAGCTTGCTTGCTGTATTCAGACACAATATTGATGTTTTTCTTGCTGCCTTAGGCTAAAAATATTGTATTTTCTTCATAATAATTTAAAAGTGCAAGGTCCACCCACCACCTTCATTCTATAGTGATTAAAAAAATCACTTTCAATGTATAAGGAAACTATGCAATGATGAACAATGACCTTGTGGCCTCATTTTGAGTGGACAAAAGGCCTCTATTCATTTTTCATTTCCCATGAGCCCATGCAGTACTCCATGCTCTTGATGAGATCAGTACACACTGCTCATCATCTCAGCTGGAGTCTGACACAACTCTTCATTCAGTATACACAGAGGAACAGTAGGCAACCAAAGTGACTCTCTCTCACAATAACAAAACCTCATTTTTATTCTGGATTATGGGTTTCCTCTCACGAGAAGGCTCATGAAACACTTTTTTTTTTCTCCATCAGTTAAGAAATAAAGAATTTTGCCTCGATGTTTCCTCTATGTGCTATTAAGAAGTTACTAGACTAAATAGCTTGCCTGTGGTATCTGTATAACACCAAAACAGATCATGACAGATTCAGATATAGATCAGGCATTTGTTACTAACACTAAATGTTAAATTAATTTAGAGCTTTATTTAAATATTCTTCCTATAAATTACTCATAAAAAAAATATTGAAATTTGTATTGTTCAAAAGTTAAATTATTATTATTATTATTATTGTTGTTGTTGTTGTTGTTGTTGTTGTTGTTGTTATTGTTATTGTTATTGTAATAATATATTGCAATAGTAATAATATATTATTATTACTATTCTTTGTTCATATAAAGAGGTGTTTATTTTCCCCATGTGTTTTAAGCATAAACCTAGCAAAGTGAACTGTTTTTTTTAACTGTTTTATCTATTTAAAAATGATATAAAAAATATTTAGTTAGTTATTTATTAAAGGGGTCATCAGATGCCCATTTTCCACAAGTTGATATGATTCTTTAGGGTCTTAATGAAAAGTCTATAACATACTTTGGTTAAAATTTCTCAATGGTAGTGTAAAAACACCTTTTCTTTACCCTGTCAAAATCAGCTCGGTTTTCATCAAGCCATTTTTAGTCCATGTTGCTTTAAATGCTAATGAGCTCTGCTGACCCCACCCCTCTCTTCCGTGGGGTGACAAGCAGTACTGTTTACTTTAGCTGCAAAACTGGCAAACTAGCACGTTATTAGGAAAGGTGATTTGCAAAGATTCATAAAACAACGTTATACTCACTTCTGTAGATGAAGCTGGATCATGAATGATTCACGCAAACATAGACGCATTTAGGCAGATTGGGGATCGGCGCATTCACGTCAAAGCGAAAGTAACGTTAATCCTCTGTGTCTTCAGTGGCTCAGATGTCGGGAGTAAATTATGTCTGCTTTATTCATTATTGCATTCAACAACAAAATACCTCAATCGCTCAATCGGAGACATTCTTGTCTTCCCCTGCACCGGAGTCGACACAATGGCGGACAGCTCTCAGCTCACTCACACTCGGCGGGTCTAAGGTAAGACGACTTTGTCAATTAACTATCGTGGGAGCAGCCTGCGCAGAACTACGTCATTCTGACAGGAATCTCAGAACAGCCTGATTTGAGAAAGGGGATTTTAAAATAGGGATTAAATAAAAAACACTGGGTGGATTTTTATAATTATAGGATGGATGTGTACACACACTTCCAACACACATTTATGTTCAAACAACTTGAAAAGTGAATTTTGCATCCGATGAACCCTTTAAATAAAAAAATTAAAACCTGGAAAAACATTAAATATTAAAGATAGTTTCTCTGAAAATAATTATTATTATTTAATGCTTTTTTCACCACTTGTTTTAGGCATAAACCTTTGCAAGATGCACTCTTTTTTTTTTTTTTTTCATTAAAACTGTTTAACCCATAACAAACATTTGTAGTTTTGCTAATTATTTTAAATATCTATCTATCTGTCTATCTATCTATCTATCTATCTATCTATCTATCTATCTATCTATCTACTAAATAAAATATATATATATTAAAATATTAAATATTAAATATTAAAGATATTTTCTCTGAAAACAAGTGCCAATATTTAATGCAATTTTTCTATTAGTTATGCTTAAAAAAATTAAAAAAATGTAATACAACATAGAGAGCTTTAAAATGTACTGTATCTTTTCTCACATATGTTGGTTACAGTCAGGTTTCCCCTAAAAACTAAAGCCTGTATTGTCTTTATTAATATTAACAAAGCATAATCGCAGAAACAACAGTGAGGAAACAGGAAACCCTTAAGGATCTGAGCGTGTTGTGTTTGTGTGTGCACATGTGCTCAAGCACGTTTACACGTTTGTTAGGTGTGCATGTTATGGCCTTCTCTTTTCCAGTCATGCTTGACCGTAGAGCTGTATCCCACCGAGAGGCCTCACTGCTGGGCAGCAGGCAGTAGCATTAGCCCTGTTCAGCTCGACTCACCTCAACACTTGCTGCCCGGTGGGAAGCCCAACCACCTTCCAGAATCACAATTCTTCATCATGCAGTAATGTGGCTTACTGTGGCAGCCGGAGAATAAGAGCGAATGAGACAAGTTCCTTGAATGTTTATGCATTAAAAAGCTCTGCTTCCCTCTTCTTCAGCCAGCATTCCTACTTCGCCATCAGCGAAGATCTCAGCAAAGAGCACTTAGACCAGCGGCGACAGGCCCAACAAGCTACAGATCAGTGCTCGCCTGTCTGAATTACTCCATTACCTCAGAGGGTGAAGACTTTAATGAGTAAGAAATGAGAATAGGCTGTCCGTAAATGGCACTGGTAATGAGGGACATGAATAAAGAGTCTTGGTGGGATAAAAATTATAAGAAACGCTATTCAATGGGAGGCATGTCATAAAGAGTATTAAATACATACAGTTTTTTTTGGCTTTAGTGAATCGCGGTTTCTGATCTAGATTCATCAATGTTGCAAAGACAGATACCAAAATGATACTTTGACTTTCAAGCTCTGTGACACTACAAACACCCTCGAGCAAAGCTACAGTTGAAGTTTCTCCAGATAAATTCGGCACAGCATGCTATGTTTAAAAATGTATAGAGTTTGAATGATTTCCATTGAAATTGTGTCTGTTTCGAATGCAAAGTGTTGCCTCGTCATGGTAGGGTACGCAGGCAACAGGAGTTTGTTTCATACATTTTTACGGTTTATTTAAATATATTTCACACCAAATCACCATATTACAGTTCCCTGTATCCAAAGTCATCTCTAAAGAATAAAAACGTGCTACAATGATGGATGGATGGATGGATGGATGGACGGACGGGTGGATGGACGGATGGACGGGTGGGTGGACGGACGGGTGGATGGGTGGGTGGATGGATGGGTGGACGGATGGGTGGACGGGTGGTTAGATGGGTGGTCGGATGGATGGGTGGATCTTTTCTTAGGCAGCTTCTCCAGTACCAGAAAACTTTCAACTGTCTCAGGCATGAAGACATGACTATGTGAAAATGAGTATGACTTGTGTGCACAGTGCAACAGCTGTTTCCTTTAAGGATTGGTAGTTTAGTACTGCTTTGATTAAAGTCCTTGAAATAGAACATACAGCAATACGTTAGACATAATTGAACCCTAATTTGTCACTCACTTCATTGTTACAAGGACTCACCATCCAATTACCTAAACATCCACTCTAATCAAGTAATTAAGTAATTCTGATGCAAATCTGAGCCTGTAATTGGTTTGGGAGGAGGGGCGATAAATTAGCAGATCAAACTTTAAACAACTCATCTCATATCTCGCAAGCTTACATCTGCAACTGGTGGATGAATGAAAGACCAGGAATGTAGCTGCTGTCTGAGACATAACGGACACTGAATGACTCTGTTGATCTCATAAGCCAATAAGTTACATGACTTGCAAGATGATCATTTAGATGAAAAAACATGGTTTGCTGGATTAGTTTCTGTTAGGTTAATTAACACAAATCTGTTGGTCTGCATGCCGTGAAAAACATGATCACTCAGACTACAGACATGTTACAATCGTGCATACTGTGAAAAATATTAACACAAGAAAAGTCAAAGAAAAGTACATTCAGCGTCAGCGCCAATAGCCTTGTGGGCAGCGCGTTGACAGGTGTCCCGAGTTTGAGTCCTGACTCAAGGACCTTTCCAGATTCTGCCCCCATCTTTCTCCCACTTCGATTTCTGTCATGTTTGATCTGTCCTGTCACTGTAAAAGGCAAAAGTGCCCCAAAAAACTCTAAAAAGTACATTCAGCATCAGATTACTGAAATAAATAAATTGAATTGAAACCACCTGTGCCATTAAAAAAAAAAACAACCAACAATAGAATTTTCTCTAATAGGTTCAAATCCCAGCGGCCCAGGCATTGTTGCATGACAGTGCTAATATTGAGTACAGTATTTATGTGAAGCATTCGTATAGTTTGTATACTTTGTATTTTTTAGTTTATGTATAGGTTAACATTTATATATAGTATAGTTATAGTCAAACCTGTCAGGTTAGTTGTGTATAGGGTTATAGTGTTTTACTTCATTGTTGTATGTCTGTATCTATGTAGCACCGTGGTCCTGTGAGGCACAACATTTCGTTCCACTGTATGTCCCCACATGCAGCGGAATGACAATAAAGCTCAACTTAAACTTGAACTTGAACTTGAGCTAATGTTGTAACACACACTAATGACTTTAATGCTGCAACAAATGAAAAAAATCCTGTTTAGTTTTTTTTTTGTTTTTTTTATAATAATGTCTGAGCCTCAGCTGAAAAAAATCAAAACCATACTATTTGTTCAATATTCCAAGCCTTTTTATAGAAAATCATGAAGGTATTTAAAGGTATAGTTTTTAGTTTACACAAAATTAAAATTCTGTCATCATTTACTCACCCTCATGTCATTTCAAACCTGTATAACTTTCTTTTCTCTGTATGACATACATTGGGTATAAAAAGTCTGCACACCTCTGTTAAAACTGCAGCTTTTTGAGATGTGAAAAATAATTCTAATCCAAATCATTTTAGATATTGTTCTATCTTTAATGTAAGCTTAACACCTTAAAAAAATAAAAGATAATAATTAAGAAACAAGAAAAAGCATAAAATGACCTGGTTGCATAAATGTGCACATACTTTTATAATAAGATATTAACCAATAGCATTAAAACCTTTACTGCAAATTCATTATAATCCTGTTTCTGAAATATATTCTTGGTTGCATTTTATTGCTGAAGCCATGGCCTGCAAAAAGCTTACAAAGCGTGTGTTGGGATCTCATTGTGAAGTGGTACCAATCAGGAGAATGGTACAAGAGTGTTTCCAAAACATTAGATATGCCATGGAATACTGTGAATGCCATCATCAATAAGTGGAGACAACAGGGCATCTGACAAAATGTACCAAATGACAAAATGTATCAAGAGCTGCATGAAAGTCTGGAAAGCTCTGGTCACTTTCGGCATGTGACAACAACATGCTGTATCCTTCACATGTCTGGGCTGTAGTGCAGGGTGGACAGACGAAAGAAAAAGAAAAACTGAGCAATAATTTTAAAAAGTACATTTGGCCCGAAAACAAGACTGCTCATCACCAAACACCACCATATTAATGATGAAGCTTGGTGGAGCTAGCACCATGCAACAGGGCTGCTTCTCTTCAGCTGGGACTGGGGCAGTAGTCAAGACAGAAGCAATCACGGGAAGTTCCAAATACCAGAACATTTTGCCACAAAACCTGCAGGCCTCCATTAAAAATCTGAAGTTAAAGAGGAATTTCATCATTCGGCAAGATAATAACCTTGAACACAAATCTAAGTCTATAAAAGAAACAGCTTCAGAAGAAGAAAAATAACCTTTTGTAATGGCCCAGTCAGAGCCCAGACCTAAATTCAATTGATAAACTTGTGGAATAACTTGAAAAGGCTGTACACAGGAGATCTCTCTGCAATATGATCAGTCTGGAGCTCTTTTGCCAGGAAGTGTGAAAAAAAATAAAAATAAATAACAAAAAAAAGATATGCTAAACTGACTCTTATTGAAAAGCTCTGGCTGCTGTATTAAAAGCAAAAGCAAAAATAAAAAGTGCTTCAGCCAAGTATTAGTTGAGGGGTGTGCACACTTGTGCAATCAGGTTATTTTAAGTCTTTTATTTTTCCCATTTTGGAGGTTTGTAAATTCCACTTATTACCAGTCTGCATGAGATTTCACAGTGGCAAGTCACACAAGTTTATGTGGTCATTCAATTAGAGCCATATTTTGCATAACAGATGAGACTATACTGTATACTTGTATGATGTTATTGTTATTATTATTATTATTATTATTATTGTTGTTGTTCTTGTTGTTGTTAAGACCCTCTGTGATGTACACACCTTTGTTAATTATTTTTCCTTTTAAGCATTTTTCTTAACAATTGGAATAATATCTATACCTTTCTCAGTGTTGTGCATTGCTGCCACGCTCTGCTTTACTTGCTGCATAAGTCCTCAAATGCCTGTTTAAGTGTTGACCAGATCCAATAAATCAGATGATGGCAAGGATTTCTGTTTTGAAACTCTGTTTTCAACACAACCCAACACACTATTACATTTTTTTCCCCCACGTTAAAGGGGTCATGAACTGAGAAATTCAAATTCCCTTGCTCTTTTGACATATAATAGGTCATTGAGCTATAAAAATATCCTTTAAGTTTAAGAACTCAAAACTTTCTTGTTAGTCTAAAAACTTATATTTAAAAGCTTATATTGAAGATAGTCTGCCAAAACAACAGGTTGTGGAATGTGCCACTCTATGATGTAATTGTGTGGATAAGCACTGCCTCTGCAGAAGAAGATCAACGCCTGCTTCTACATCACTGCCTGTTTAGCCCCGCCCACCGATTCGCACATGTAGTGTAAATAACGAGAAGTGAACGCAAGTCTACGCATAAACCAAATGATAAAGATCGCAACAAAAACAACAAAACGCTGTCTTTGCATGCCTTCCTTCTGATCCCAATGTTAGGAAAGAGTGGATGAACTTTATTTTTAATGAAGTTCCAGACCGCGTCAGTAAGAACTTGGTCATTTGTTCACTTTATTTTACCGCGGATTGGTTTACAAACAAGGCACAATTTGCCACGGGATTTTCAGAAATATTGAAACTAAAAGACATTGTAAAAGATGTTGTGCCGACTATATTGTATTCGACAGTAATGTCGCAACACAAGTGTGAGTGACTGTTTTTATCACATGGTCACTATTGCTGTCTGTTAAACAGATCGTTTGATATGTACTGAGTATTTATGTGTTTTAAACATAAATCAGTGCAGCGTCCATCTGTGAAGGATGTAGGCAGGCAAACATACACAAGCCAGTCATAGCAGTGGCCGTTTACTTCCGAGTCTACAATCAGCCACGCCTATTCAAACAGAGTGTTCTGATGAGGGGATTAAAACAGGACAGAAAATAGCCTATTACTTCTAAATTATGATTATTATTTTTTATTGATAATTGATATTATTGATAACATTATAAGCAGACCTCAGATAACAGTACAAAATAAAAAAAACAAAGGCAGTTCATGACCCTTTTAATATTTAGCCCACTTTGTAGCCCATCATGTATCACCATTCAGCCAAAAAACAAAAAACAAAAAACATTTTTTGGTTCATAACACCCACTTTTTATTGCTTATATAAAATATATTAAAACATTTCTGTATTTTGCAACATTCAAACACATCACAACAAAAAGACTGAACAAAACCTCTACTGGAGCTTTGATGGAATGAAGAAAGAATGTTTTGATGTTAAAGAAAAAAGCTATTAAGAACACCCTGAGAAAACTCCTTTAGCCCTTTGTGTCCATCTGGATGCTTTTCATTGGGTTTACAGTGTTTACAATTGTCAGCCAAATTCTGTCTGCTCTGAAAATGCTCAAAATAAAATATTATAAAGCTAGCGGGATGCGCATAACACATTGACTTCAACACAACTTTGACTGTTCAACCATCAATATGAGGAATAAATGGTTCAATTCAATCTAAACTTGCGGTTTAACTGTATTTCGTTTGCTTTTGGCTATTATAAAGGCCTAAAACCTGAAGCACTACAGGACATAACAAACTTTAGGGTTTTTATGCTGTAACCTAACATGAGGGCAGGACTTACTGTCTCTGTATATTTCAAAAGATGAAGTTCAGACACCTAATTAGAAGTCTGACAGCAGATTTACACAACACCATTCTAAAACCTGAAAACAGAAACTTTTTTATGCATTTTGGCCGTTCATTTACACGACAATGGCATTTTGGGGGCCTGAAAATGCTAATTTTTGTGAACAGGTTTTAAAGTGGATGTTTTTGAAAACAATACTATTATCATCTCTATGTAAACAACAAAAAACACAAATTTATGAAAACGGTGAGTACATGCACGTGCGTATAACCCGTTCAGACTATAGGTATGTTTCTTTACAAAGTGACTTTGCCAACTACTTGCCTGGCATGCATAATACAGCACTTGTTGTTGTTTTCACATATTCATGTTAATGGGGATCATTTTCACAATGTTATCATCAGTACGCAAAACTTTTCAAAAAAGCAAAAAAAACTTTTCAATTTATTAACACATCGTTGTCAGGTAAACACCCCAAAAAAACTATTTTAGCAGACCATTGGAGAGGCAATTATCAAAATCATCCTCAAAGTATCTTGTACAACTGTGCATCCAAAAATACACCGCAGCCACCAAGAAAATATAGAAAATATTTATTTTCAGATAAATGTGTGGAAATAAGGGGTTCTTCCGTAAGATTAGCTTCCATTAGCTTCTATGTAATTACTCTAATTACCTTTTAATGTGTATTTGTATATCTTGCTTCTCTTTGGCACTTTCGTACCACCTACATGTTGGCGAGAAACCAGATCTGCCAGTACTTTCTTTGTATTAACAAGGCAGCATTCAGAGACAGTTAAAGCAAGATATGGCAAATGCATCAATACGGATGACAAAATTTTATGTCCAAAGGAATCTGAAACAGAATTGTTAGCATAATACCAACATTCTTTATGCTTGTAGTAGCTCTGGTATTTCTCAAGGTCCAAAATTATTAGGTTTCTACACAGTACTGAAGAAAGCTGTATTAAGGAAAGGTAAATTGCATTAGCAATGTGTGTATAACATTGAGGGGGTAGATAAACCAGTTTGTGTAGTCTATAATGAACGTGAAAGGAATGTGTGTGGCTTCCAAAAAGAGGAATTTTGTATGTGATGGAAGAAGCTGAAAAGCGATTTCATATTTGCACCTCAGATTTTTTTGCATAATTATCCTGAAGAAAAGAAGAAATAAACAACACAGTCCTAAGAGATAGGACTACAGAAACAATAACACAAGAAAACGCTCATACACTTGATTAAAAAGCACAAACAGTCCCTCATATACCCTCTGTGACCATTCAAACAGCAATGACTCACTCGCATATATAAGCAGATCAGCTGTATAACATAACAGAATGCACATAATGGCTTCTTTTATTTTATTCTCAGAAACAATCTCGCACATATTAGTATTATTCTCAGGTGAGGTGCAGAAAGAGCGACGCCGGTGCATTTTGCCCTTTCGGAAGTGAAAGATCATGCGTATTTGAATTGCAGGGGTTTATTTATTTAAAAACACTTCTCACAAAAATGCTGGCTTTCTGTCAAGTTTGTAATTAAAATAATTTTATAGCAGGTCGCTTTTTACATGCTTCTGAAAATGGAGGCAACAAAGCAAATGTTTCAGTGTTGCCTGGGTGACATTTACAAAGCGAAATGGAAAGAAATGTTTAATCACACTGATCTCAGTCTTGTAGCAAACCAGAGTGCCACACACACACACACACACACACACACACACACACACACACACACACACACACACACACACACACACACATGCATTAAGAAGGTTGTAATAAAACTTCAATATGCTGAAAATATGGAGATGCATAAGTAATAAGTTAATGCAGACAAAACAAAGTGTTAGATTACAATAATTTGATTATTAATGGCCAAAAGCAGATGGCCACTGCTCCAGCTCAACACGATATGGAGATAGGTTATATTTAGAAGTGTCACTTAAAGCACATTTGAAAATCTATTAACAACAACATGTATTTTTTAGTAAATTAAATAAACGTCTATTTTTCATGCCAAATTCATGGCATTAAAACAATTGATTATTTTTAAAAGACAAATAACAGAATTTTAATAGCAGCCAGATGGCAATAACACTAATTAACAGTTTATCTCCAGAATATTAATATTCACTAGTTCACAGCTATAAACTAAATGTTGATGCTGCTATGGAGCCATTTATTATATAGTTTATATTTTAAATAAATACTGTTATATTTAGTCCTGTAAAATACAGTACCATAAATATTGGGACATGACACAATTCTATTTTTGGCTCTATACACCACCACTATGGATTTTGAAACGAACATGTGCTTTTAACTGACTTTAATTTGAGGGTATTTACATCCAAATCATGAACGGTTGAAAACTCTAATAATGGGACAGAATTAATAACAACATTACTTGGTTGCATCCTTTGTATTTTTGGAACGCATAGTACGCTGGGTTTCATCCCTGGTGATCTCAGGCCTCTAAATAGTTCCTGCTTGTTCTTGGGGCATTTTCCCTTCATGTCAAGTGAAATATTTTTCATGCTGCCGCATAACAACTTCTTTCCCTTCACTCTTTGGTTGCTTTTTAGCATTAAAAGCGCCGTCCAATTGATTTGGCTTATGAGCAGATTTTGCCCGAAAATCAGAATTATCCTGCTGCTTTTTTAGTCACATCATCAATAAATACAAGAGAAAGTTCCATGGCAGCCATACAGCTACTACCAATTTTAAGGTGGTAGCAGCATGAGCATTTATTGGAACAACATTATGGACAGATGAGACCAAGATCAACTTGCAGAGTGATGGGAAGAGAAGAATGGAGAAGGAAAGGAACTGCTCATAAACTACCTCATTGAAGCATGGTGGTGGTAGCGTGGGCAGTTGCCAGTACTGGTTCTCTTGTATTTATTGATGATTATGACAAAAGCAGCTGACAGTGTTTCGGGAATATTAATCAGCCAAATTCACTACGGCGTCACAGTCTGACAATACAGTACTGCAAAAGCAACCAAAGAGTTTTTGAAGGGAAAGAAGTGGACTGTTATCTCTATCACCTGACCTAACATGAGCAATTTCATGCTGACAAAACTGAAGGGAAAATGCCCCAAGAACAAGCAGGAACTGAAGACGGTTGCAAAGTGGCAGAGCATCACAGTAAGCGTCTGGTGAGATGCGTTCCATCAGGCTTATTGCAAAGGATGCAACCAATTTAAAAAGTAAAATGATTATTATTTTATACTTTTGGTCCCTTAACAAGTGGGAGGCACATTAAATAAATACTGATTTGGATGTAAATACCCTCAAATTAAAGCTCTTTTGAATCTTGTTCGTTTCTTGAAATATAGTGGTGGTGTCAAAAATGTTAGAATTGTGTCTGTAAAATATATCACGGTTTCCTCAAAACATGTTGAGCAGCACAGCTATTTTCAGCATTGAAAATGATTAGAAATGGTTCTTGAGCAGCAAATCAGCATATTATAATAATTTCTGAAGAATCTTGTGGAGACTGTAAAAACTGCTGCTGAAAATTGAGCTTTGCATCACAGGAATATATTACATTTGATATTAATATAGATTTATTAAAATAGAAAAGTTACATTAAATTGTAATAATATTTCACAAAAAAAAATATTTTATTATCAAATTATTTCAGCCTTAAGAGGCTTCTTTCAAAAACATAATGAATACATATAAAAATATCTAAAATATTTTACCGACCCCAACCAATCACCAAGAGCTTCTACTCTGTTATCATCCCGAGGAAGCAGAATAAAACCAACACCACAGCAGTCTGATGTAAATACTGTCCAGCAGCAAAGCTCAGAAAGTGATCATATTTTACTCTAAAATGCATTGCACCCAGAAATGTAAGGTGGTGAATTGCATGTGGTGGTGACAAATAAATTAAAATGTCTGTGAATCTCTTAAAAATAAAAAGATACTTCGACCCAATAAAAACTTTGAGATTATTAAGAATTATTAATAATAAAATGCATTTAATTATCATCAGCTACTCATTTATAGCTTTTAAAGTTAGTTGTGTTTTACAGTTCACAAAAAAGTCCTGTTCCTAGTCTATAACAAAAGGCAGAATGTTTAAGTTGCCACAAACACCTTGATAGCACCCTGCACGTAGGGAAATGTGAAAGGAAAAGATGTAAGCAGTGAATTATTTTCACTCAGCAAATTACAAAGATCGCATTGTGCACACTGTGTAATGGCTTTCTGCATCCAAATCACATAAGCAGAAGACAATCTTCACCAAGGTCAAGTGAAGATCATTTTCCAAAGCGAGAAATCTCATCTCAGATTAGAAGCGTTCACCTCAGAGTGTGATATACACATCACAGAAATGACATCCTGAAACACATTTGCCTTTTTTACTTCAATCATTTCCATTGTTTGGAGGTTACGCTGCCAGCAAAGCGGAAAAAGATCTAAAAGCGCTGTTTCTCAAAATTGCTGTCGCCTCCCAGGTGTCAGTATAATAGCAAGGATAATTCCATAGGGAACCGAGTACTAGGCAGAGCACTGTTTTCACGGTGTGATTTACACAAGACAATGACTCAGAGACTCGGGTCTGTTAGATAAGACTGAGGCGATGTTCTTCACCACAACAGTAAAAACCTCCTACTCATACATTACGGTAAAACCGTGGAAAAGGGCCAAGAGAAACTGTCTAAGGCCAAGGAAGCTGTCCTGTCAGAAGGTGTGATAGCTAACAGGCACCGCTGAATATCACAGGATTTTCACATATTCTCCGGCACATTCTGCAGGTGGTAAAGGGATAATTCAGGGAAAGCAGCGCAGATTTTTCAGTAACGGCAACATAAGTAAGTGTGTGTGTACGAGTGTAACTGAGGCAAGCAAATGGAGAAAAAGACAGAAATGACTGTCTCTTTAGATGTCTGTGTGTGTGTGTGTGTGTGTGTGTGTGTGTGTGTGTGTGTGTGTGTGTGTGTGTGGCAGAGAGACAGCTCCACCCAGTGGCGGTCACAGCTCAGGAAACATTAAAGCAGCCAAGGGCCCTCAGGCTTCGGTCACACTGCACATAAATCTGTTCATTGGTCATTTTATAAGTGATGAAATCTGATTCATTTGTTCAGGCAGTGTAGAAAATATCTGATAAATCTGCTGTAGTAATGACTTAAAGGAATAGTTCACCCAGAAAATAATATTTGACTCACCCTCATATCATTCCAACCACAACGGATGTGCTTTCTTTAATGGAACACAAAAGAATAGGAATAAGAAAATGAATGAATAGGGACGGAAACTTTCAAGCTTCATCAAAACACCATGAAAGAAGCATTTTCCCTACAAATCTATATAACAATGTATAGTGTAATACATATTATTATATTATATAATACGACTGCATTATATTCAAGCCTTTTTGTGTTCTAAGGAAGAAAGAAGTCATACAGGTGCAAGAAGGGTGAATAATGAACTTTCATTTTCATTGAACTAGTCTTTTTATTGTCAACACAATTATTAAATGAATAGTTATTTTGTAAATTATATTCATGTATGTTAATGTCTATCGTTGCATTTCACTGTAATGGCACATTAGACAAGATAAGTGTCAAAGCAGTATGTTATTTCCTTTCTATTTTACATATTCATATATACGTATATATATATATATATATGCTGTGCCCAAAAACCGCACTCTATGTTCAGTACACGACACGCCATAAATGTCAAAGTATATGTCATAAATTATGATAACTTGAAAAATATATTTTTTAAATATATATATTTTAATTATATATATATTATATATTTTTTTATATTTTCATTACATTTTACATGGTTGGGATTTTATGTTTGCTGTAGACTATAAAAAGCTCAACAGATTTTATATACGTATATATATATTTTTTTTTAATCAAAGCATCACAGCTTTTATATAAGCAATCAAGGCACAGCCCTCTACCTACACATACTGACAAGAGACAAACAGCAGGCCACTGTGTCCTGACCACCAGAGCAAAACAGACATGACCACAAAATACAAACAGTAAGGGATGCTCACAAATAGCATGCGATGTTTAACTGCTGTGAGGTGCCATTTTTGAAGGAATAAGAAATATACGTACAAGCATGGGTGATACTGCATCCTTTATATTTTCCATGTACATGTCAATATCAAAAGTTACTCTGGTGAAAAATAATGCTGGGTTAAATACAACCCAGCGCTGGGTAAAATATGGATGAACCCAGCAAATGGGTTGTTTTTACCCAGCAGTTGGGTTACTGCCCAGAAGGTTGGGTTAAACATTTAGCCCAACTGTTGGTTGAAAACAACCCAGCATGTGTTCTGTCCAATATTTACCCAGCACTGGGTTGTATTTAACCCAGAATTTTTTAGAGTGTACAATTATTTTTATATAATATTAATAATAGTTTAAAAATGGCCTTTTTACTTCTAATTATGAACTATTCAATTGTATTATTATTTATTTTGGTGTATTTCATTTTCATGATTAATATTTTAAATATGCATTTAAAAATGGCAAACCTCACATTATATCAACATAAAATAAAATGTATAAAATGAAAAAAAAACACCAAGCCTAAAAAATAACAGCAAGATAGCAAAGTAAATGTATGCCTGTATACACTGGTATGCAAATTGGACAAGCACATCTTTTGAGCAAAGAACTTGGCATTTACTTGTAACATCAACTTTATTATGGGCCTATTTACAGACGGCACTCAAGCTTACATTAAGCCTAAAAGTATTCCTACATAGGTATAAGTGTTCAGATGAAAAAAGGACAGAAACTACAGAATGCCATTAATCATACTCAAGATATTACAGGTGGTTCCAGGAAACAGCCATACAGTACATGTTCTCAAAATAATAGCATTAATGAGGGCTAGAACTAAAGCACTGTGTGTTCCAGAATGCTTTCTACAGTACAACAAATGATGCACAGAAGACTGGGTGCACTTTTTTTTCCCCCATAAAGAAAGCACATTCACAGAGAACATTCTCTGTTGGGTTAAAGGGTTTAACTTTGAAACTGTTTTAATGGAACCTGTAAATAATTATATTCAAGTTTATTGTGGCAAATAATTGAGAAGTGAGGAACCTGGGGCCAGTTAAACTCCGTCTCTATGTTAAGACTGTGTCAAGTTTGACAAACTAGCAGTAAGCAAAGAGTTAATCAGTCTTATTTTTTTATTTAACTTAGACTAATTTACAATTTCATGTAACTGAATTAAAATTATTATGGCCAGTCTCAAATAAAAAAAAAATAGATGACTATCTTTTAAGTCTAAACCTTTTATGCAACCGGCTCCAGAAGTAGTATGCTAATTGGGACATGGTATGGAAATTCAAGATACCAAACATACCAGGAGAATAGAGATACACAATGAGACTTACTCGTGAAACACAAGCAGAGCGGATTTCTGGGTAAATCTTTGTACAAATCCTTTTCTAAATAAACTTTCCCAGTGACTTGAAAGCTACAATTTTGTTTGTTTGATTTTGTTTTTGTTTTAAGATTTATACAGAGGCTTGTTCATGTTTCATGAGAAAGGCACAATGAAAACCATGACAAAATCACTCCATTGCATCTTAGAGTTGTTTTATGAGTGATTAAAGCTGAGCATTTGAGAGCACTTGCAATGTGGTGCAAAGCAGTTTGTATTCACACGGATAGTATGAAAAACACTCAAATGTCCCAATTTCTGCTGTTAAGCACAAAATTTGTTCTTAGAAAAGCACTCATTGACATGGTTATGGTAATGCACTTTTTTTTTTTACCTTTTCATTAAAGTTGTAACAAGTGGGGAAACATTTAGCACCACTTCTTTTCACTTCTTTCAAGGCTGTTTATATCAATTACCACAGTAAAAGGAACAAGTCAACATTCTGTGCTAAACTGATAACACACATGGTCTGTTATGTTCACAATGTGGAATCTTAAAAAGGTAAGTTCACTCAAAAAAATGAAATCTCTGTCGTCATTTACTCATCCTTGTGTGGTTCCAAATGTAGACTATCACTTACTTTTTTCTGTGGAACACAAAATGAGAAAGTTTAAGAAATAATTTGGAATCTTCAAAAACAAACAAAAAAGTCAATGCAACTCATGCAAAGTTGTCTGAAGCCAGTTACATGCAATGAAAACTTGATTTTCTCTCTAACTGTCCTTATCACATTCATGAAAATTTGCATTGTCCAAATTGTAATTGAATGTTTTGTGTCTCAAATATTTGCATTGAATCAAGTGATCCAGTTATTCAGTTCAACTCATTGACTCAATGATCCAGTCAGGTAACAGCTCATTTAAGATTATTAGCAAATATGACAAACTTTTATTTAATTATTTAATTATTTTTTATTATTTAATGGCTTTTGAAGTCGTATGAACCACTTTTATGAAAATGTAATAGACTTTTTGTATCCGTTTTTTTTTAAATAGCCTGAAGTATCAATCCCCATTCAGCCTTTAACTGTTCAGGAAAAATGCAACCATCACAGTCAATTTTTTTCATGGTGTGTTCCACAGAAGAACAAACACGAAAGAAAAATTGTTTTCTGTTTTGTATGGAGTATTCCTTTAAATTCATACTGAAAGACATCTGCATAGATTCCACCTTCACCCAGAGTAAACCAACCCCAAAAAAGATCAATGCAACTTAATTCAAAAGTTGTCAGTGTCATGCCGACATTGCAGTTTCACAGCAAAAAAAGTCGTATTTTCAAAAAGGTATGAAAATAAATATATAAAAGAGTAAGGTCTTGTCAAAGGGAAGGCTTCACTTCATTACACCCTGTCAAATAGTGGCAGGACTGTACTGTGTGAACAGAAAATAAATATATAATAGAATAAGGTTTTTGAGGGACTAGTTTACAGCAGGACGTGAAAAGCATACAATGTACAATGCACTCAATGATGTGATATAAAGCCAAAAAACTGTGTAAAAAGAAAGACATGTTCCCTTGACTTTGACCAACAAAATGCATATTTCATTTAAAGTTCTGCCACAACTACTAATAAATTAAATCATCACATCTGCACGAAACCATGTCAGTCTTATCTGAACAAAGCAATGTAGCATCAGTAACATGAATATTGAAGCAAATATTTTCTCATTTACCAAGAACAGGCTATAAATTGTGGTTTATTAATGACAAATACACAGTGTTACTTGAAAAAAAATAATGGTGTCTGCTGCTGAAATTGTGTTGTAGAGTTAGGAGCCTAGTTAGCTCCTAGAACACTGATATTATTTGAGCCGTCTATTTCCTCGCAGCTATGATTTGGTCTGAACTGAATGTGCTTATTATAAAGCAGGTGGGTGGCAGGCAATTTTATTTTTATTAAAACTAACAGAACAGAACTTTTTATTTCCTTTTTGTCATGTGAAAGTCATATTAAAAGTGGAAATTTTTCACAATCTTTTCATCATTTATTTTTGATACTTTTCAAATTAATTTAGTGTCTTGGACTCTTATTCGACACCAGAATAAAAAAAGAAAGAAAGTCTAGACATCTTAAATAATAGCCCAATCTTTCTACAGTCATTGTCTTCTTTCTTGTTTTCTTACTAATACCTGATTCTGAATGTGAAGAAATGAGTTTGGCTGACGATATACAGCTAAACTTATAAATGAACCACAGGGTTTGTGTCCAGTGACAGTTGGACCTCAGATTTATTGACATTCTCTCCTACACCTTCACAATTATTGCCTGAATTATTTAGCAGAAGCAGTCAGACTGGATGAGCCAGGATTAAATATGTAAATTAATGTAATACACCAGCGTTCCACAGGTGGATCATCCCGGCAGGGATTGTCACACAGCTCCAGATGGCCAGACCGCTATAGCGTCCCCGTTGTCGCTTTCAGTGTAACTCTGCTCAGCGATGCTGGTTGATCTTTGTCCATGGTAGCATGTTATGACACCTGTTGAGATTATCACGAATATGCTTCGGATAGCTAATCTGCCACCACGGCCACCCTCCACTGGGCTTTGTGTCAACGCTAGATAAATACAAAGTAAAACTTAAAAAAAAAAAAAAAACTTTCTTGTTAAATATGATGATCAATTTCATATCAGTCATTTTTGAAAGGGTATAAACATATTGGTTATTGATTAAAGAATGAGGTCAGGTTGCAGTAATATTATTGCATTAAAAACCTCTCAAGACACCCAAAGAGGGTTTTAAATTGTATTTGAGAGTGCTTTATGACATTATCATGCCACTTTCTCTGCTTGTACTGCCACCATTTAGGTCTTATCATAGAGCAGGCTGCAGGCTATACAATTAAGATGGTCAACAAACTTTGCATAGCTATTGTTGTATAAGTGATAATAGGAGAGGGACATATGAATACTCAAGGGTGATTTTGATGTGCCATCCAATCACTTCATCCAAAGATCAAACAGAGCCGTGTAAATATGCGGAGCAGGTTTGAGATACAAATGAAATAATGCAGAGAAATAATGCATGTCTTACTTGACATTGTAATTTGCATTTTATTTACGATACTATTCAAAAATATGCACAAAGTCTGTACAAAGACACAAGCAGACTGTTTAATCAAGACCGGATCAAAGCAAATATTCTACTCTTCCATTTGTCCTGTTGTCGGCAGACTCAAGCGTGTGGACTATATCACAAATTGAACAGGGATCTGTATACTGTATCCAGTGTAGACACCGTCAGTGATTATTAAAATCATTCAACATACTGTACAGCATTTGTTTAGAAATATTTTTTACTGTAAACAATGCTTGTTCTGTGCATATTTCAGACGAGATGACATTTTTCACTAGAAGCAATATTATGGATAGAGGAAGTAATGGTTTGAAGTTAAAAACATGTATACTGGAGGCAGTCATATGCAAATGTATTTGACCTTGTGATGTCAATATCTAAACAAGCTTTGGAGTTGGTTAAATAAATGTTTATATGAGCAAAGGCGGCTGTGAAAATAAATCTGCATTGTTTATCCTTTTGATCTTTCACTCAAAAAATTCACAAAATTCTAACCTATCATTGAAGTAAAACAATTGAAAGTGGGGAGAAAATCTCATGATGAAATTAATGTTTTTCTCCAATGAATGTTGGCCACAATTATTGGCACTCCTAGAAATTCTTATGAGTAAAATATATCTGAAGTATATTCCCATTCCTATTTACATTTTTTTTAGCACACCAGGGTGACTAGGAGCATGAAATTGTCCAGCCATGACTTCCTGTTCCACAGGATTATAAATATGAGGAACACAAAGGCCACATTCCCTTAATCATCCATCACAAGGAGTAAAACCTAAGAATATAGTTCTGATGTGCAGAACAAGATTGTTGAGCATCACAAAATAGAAAGTGGCTGTAAGAAAAGAGTTAAAACATTGAAAATCCCCATTTCCACCATCAGGGGAATAATTAAGAGGTTCCTATCAACTAAAGATGTTACAAATCTGCCTGGAAGAGGACATGTGTCTATATCTTCCTAATGAACGGTGAAGGAGGAGAGTTTGAGTGGCCAAAGACTCTCCAAGGATCACAGCTGGAGAACTGCAAAGATTAGTTGAGTCTTGGGGTCAGAAAGCCTAAAAAAAAAACAGCCCCTACATCACCACATGTTGTTAGGGAGGGTTTCAAGAAAAATTCTCCTGGCTCATCCAAAAACAAACTCCAACATATTCAGTTGTCAGACACGACTGGAACGTCAAATAGCACTGGCTTATTTGGTCACATGAAACAAAAAAAAAATAGATTTTTGGCAGCAAACCCACCAGATGAGTTTAGTACAAACAGGGATAAAAAGTACCCCATGCCCACGGTTAAATATACTGCTGGATCTATAATGTTGTGGGCCTGTTTTTCTGCCGGAGGTCCTGCACATCTTGTTCAGATACATGGCATCATGGATTCTATCAAATACCAACAGATAAAAAAATCTCTGTTATAAATCTTATAATGGGCCGTGGTTGGATCTTCCATCAGGACAATAATCCAAAACAAACTTTAAAATCAACACACAAATGGGTCACTGGGCACAAAATTAAGCTTCTGCCATGGCTGTCTCAGTTCCCTGACCTGAACTCTACAGAAAATGAGTGGGGTGAACTGAAGAGAAGAAGCACATCCATACAATAACAACAAACATCCATACAATGTAGCCATAACATGGAGTGCTACTCTTAATTCTGAAGAGAAGAATAAATATGCATTTTAATTTGTTTTGAGATGCTCTGTGAATGAATAATCTAATCATGTCTGCTAGCAGTTCCTTCATGCAAGCAGTTTTTAGATCGAATGTTTTCCAGCAAACATTTAAACACACATTACATTATAATTTGCACACATCAGTAGTCAGAAAGCGAGAGAAACGAAGAGAGAAGAACCAAAAAATGAACAAGATTACCCCTCCATTCATTCCTATTCCAATTTATTTATTTCTCCATGTTCTTTTTTACAGATACAGAACCGTGTGATTTGAAAAAATTCCCGCATCTTTGAACATCCTCACCTCTCCGATAATAGAATGCATGAATCTTCCTCCGAGTGGAGTTACTAAACAACAACAACAGAAAAGCAGTTGATGTATTTATCCTAGTCTCTCCACTGCAGTATCACTAAGATTGTGTTTTGTATGCGCACAGACACACACCAAAGAGAAAGAAAATCCGAGTCATGATCCATGACTATAGCCTAAGTCTTTAGGCGGATGTCAAGGCCTCCTCGTGTGAATAAGAAGTTAGCGGGAATTACTAATGGAAACAGATAATACATATGGTTGTGTGAAGATATTAAAGTGCCACCGTCAGAGCTGCTATCTGGTATAAAACATGACATGTAGAGACCCCGCTGACACACACCATACGCACAATGCCTGATGTTCAAAGTGAGCTGCACACGCTTCCAGATCGGAATCTCATGGAATGGTGGATATGCTTGACATGACAGAAGAGTACAGTCACAGACCCCTCTACCAACTGCTCACGTTCACCTTCAAAACAAGAAAATCAAAAATAAATATATAAAAAAAGACTTGCTGCATTTTGACATGACATGCATGGCAAGTACGCCGCGGACAACCTGAAAAAGCCCTCAGCTGCTTCAGTCATTGTAAATTGAAATGCCGAGTTAGACTGCAGAAGCTGAGTGCAAAATGACATTTCAGCCATCTAGAGACTTTCTGCAATGTAAAGATCCTACTGGGAGAATAAGTGATGGGACACTCTTTCTCCTTGATGCTTGTCTCGTTGTTTCTTTCTTTGTTTGATTACTAAGGGATAGACTTGACATTTCAATATAGGCAGACAAAATGCCTCGGGGGGGAACGGTAACAGAAAGTGAGATGAGATATTTTACGTTATCACAAACTCAAGTGATATTTCCTGATATTAGGGTCAATGACAAATAAGAGTCTTTTAAAAAAAGAAAAATCATTTTAAAGTCCTTACAAATCTTACAAATACCACTCTTTGTATTTATGATGGTTTCAGCTTTTATAAGAAAGTTCTAAACATTTTATAAGAAAGTCAATGCATTTGTCAGTTGCGTCCTTGGTTGCATCTTATAAGGCTGTTATAAGGCTGTTCTAAGTAATAATAACATCCTTGTTTCAGTCCCTTCCAATATAAAAGTCCTTGCGACTCACTCAATAAAGACAGTTCTAATAATGTAACTTACTTTGAAGATGAAATCATAATCATTAACGGACCCTTTCTCAATACCAAGTACGGCATATTAGTTATATAAATTATTATTCATTGAACAATAATATAAAAATGAACAACAATAGCATTGTAAAAGTATATATTTGTATAACAGAAAATAAACACGAGCAAACATTTCAGTCAAAAGTAGAAAAGCAGTGCTCTAGTTAGTACAGGATATAATTACATAAAAATATATGAAACTTAACTTTGCCCTAAAACAAACTGTCAAATAGGCCCTATATTTATATAATTTGCATATTTTAGCTCTAAAGAAATACATTGTCACCTAAAAAATCTTAAAACTACATTCCGTGACACAATAACAGTAATAATATTGTAAAATTACAGTTGGTTCACTCTTCCGCCATTGACGCTCACTGAGAGTATAGAGTATACTGCTGACAGCATAGATCCGATAACAAGTGGAGTGATACAAACTGAGTCCTGATTCTAATGGAACATCGCACCACTGGAACCAGAATGAACATATAAAATGTTCCTTACATAATATTGTCTGTGCAATTTTTCAAGTATTGTTTGATAAACAGAATGTTCAAAAGAACAGCATTTATTTGAAACAGAAGTCTTTTGTAACATTATAGATGCCTTTACTGTCACTTTTAATACATTTAATGTATCCTTGCTGAATGAAAAAAACATTTTTAATTTTTTTTTTTTTTTTTATATTACTGCCTCCAACATTTTGAACTTTTGGAAATGTACGTGTCAAACCATAACACAACTTAAACCTTGCCTTGTCATAAAAATGTCAAATTTTTGAATATTTTATGAGAGGCAAGAGGCCACAATAAAAAAAAGATTTTCTTCAAAAAAGATTTAGAGTAGGAGGTATAAAAATCTTTTGGTCTAACCCATGTTTCCTGATACACAGTGTGTGGCAAAACAGAGACAGCAAGACATCAGTTATTCAACTTGGATTTGACAGGATGGGTTTAGAATGAATGCGGGGGGCCCAAGCTTGACTTGTTACGACTGTTGGGTCACCACGTCCGTCATGGCTGCCCTGGGGTGAGTTAATCGGTTTCTCTATACGCACTGCTGCCTGAGGTGGTGGAGCGGGAAAATACAGCCACCATTTTCTCAACGATTTCACACCTGCTCTGCTTTAGAATACTGGACCGCGTGAGACAATCCATATTTCCTCTATGACTAATTTCAATTATAGCAATCCACGCACTCTGTGATCTGCAGCGCGCAGAGAATAGGTGTTTAATCCAGCATTACAGCATGCAAAATATCGCCCAAGTTCTTGTAATATTGGCCATTTACCAACATTGAGCATAAACAGACATGACAAAGGATTTGATGATTGACACAAGCTGCAAAGAAAACAAATACTATGGAAGACAGGAAGCTAAATCTGAGGCATTGGCATATCCCCCTAAAATCCATTTAGTTTTTCAGCCTGAAAAAAACCAAAACAAAACCAGTCTGATGTTTACAAACCAAATCCAAATAGGATTTCAAGTACTTCTTTGTTTTAATTATTCATTCATTCCTTAACTTTGTGACCTTCAGTGAATTTAATCATTGATTTTGGATGCATTATATTTTCAACAAAAAATAAAAATAAATAATTGTGTGCAGTATAAAAAAGCACAATTGTCATTTCATTTTTATGTGTTAGCATGCTTCTCAATAAACCATATAATATATGGCTCATCTTGATGGCTGTCTTTCAAGACACAATTTTAAAACCAAGAAAGATGGATGGGAATACGATAGCACTGAGTCTTTGTGTTACAGCCACTATTCAGATTTAGACACATTTATGGCCTCATGTCAGTTGGGAAGGCTTGATATGCCCAACAGTAGCAAACGTTTCTGGACAAGTCTCTCACCTTCTTATCAGGCCTGAGACTGACAAACAGCTGGTGTCAAAATGTTAGTGGTTAACGCAATTCTAGGTGGCAGATATATTAGCGAGGGAGTCTTGTGCGTGTAGGTTAAGTTGTGTTGTAGTAAGGCTGGTCATCTTGAATGGGACACTGAGGATCAATCTTCTTTATGTGGACGCAGCACACCCGTTTAACAGGCTTTAAACTGACCCTCAAGCTCCAATTGTGCAGTTGTTTGACAACGCGCAAAGATATGACAATCTGTGAAATGGGGTACAGGCTGTTAAAGGTCTCCATATACGGTATAACTGTCAACACCCCCACATATGGATTTTAGTACAATCCAATATTGTTTTAACCGACTGTTAAATTTAATTAATGATTCTGAAACTTTCTAAAATTATAAAAATGCAATCAGCAGCATCATTAACCTATTATTGCCCAGATTTTTGCACAGACATGTCTTGCTTTACAGAGAACTACTTACAGACTAATTCATATGATTATAAGGTGTTATTTCGTTGTGCAATTGTAAGTGGATTTAGGTAAAGATTTTATAGGGACCCAGGCATAGACTTTTGTCCTGTGTAGAGGACAATATATTTTAGCGAATTTCTCTGAGACCATACATGCCATAGTTTGGATGTCCTGTACAGAGCACATTTACAGAAACTCCCTTTCCTTGGTACGGTGTCCCAGTAGTGCACTACACAAAGAAATAGCCACAACACAACGCACAGGACTAATTTTGTTGTGTTGTGCTAATTTCGCTGTGTTGTGGCTTGTTTCCATTGTGTTATGCTAATTTTGTTGTGGCTTGTTTCTGCTGTGTTGTGCACTACTGGGCCACCGTACCTTGGTCTTTAAATATGACAGACATTGACTGTTTGACTAAATTCAGCACTCTTATGGAAATATGATAATATTTTGTAGTTATTTAAAACAGAGAGTAATTTTCAAATCTCAGGAAAACTTTTGCAGGGTCAAAGCAAAATATGACTTACTGTTGTGAGACATGCATCAATTTTCATACATGAAATATGGGATGTTACTGAATATGAAAATGAACAACAGGTTGGCTAACCACACACTGATCCACTCAAGACTGAAAAAGTCTACAAAAACATATTTTATTTTATTTTATAAATTACATTGTGCAAAAAGTGCAAAGCACATGTGAATTAAAAACAGATGGACATGAGCAAGCAGACGTTTCAGCACATTGCTATCTTCAGTGCTCACTTAAACAACATTCATCCTTTTTAAGTAGGTCAGCAATTAAAGACAATCAGCTGGATTCAATTATCTCAGGTAACCCTCAATTATCACAAGTAGAAGAGGTGTACTCATAGAAGAGGTGGATATAGAGATAAGATGTTGCAAAGGGAGGCTTTCTGGATCTTTGAACTTAAAGGGATACTCCACCCCAAAATGAAAATTTTGTCGTTTTTCACTTACCCCCATGTCGTTCCGAACCCGTAAATGCTTCGTTAGTCTTCAGAACACAATTTAAGATATTTTGGATGAAAACTGGGAGGCTTGTGTCTGTCCCATTGACTGCCAAGTAAATTGCACTGTCAAGGTCCATAAAAGTATGAAAAGCATCGCCAGAATACTCCATCTGCCATCAGTGGTTCAATCATAATGTTATGAAGCGACGAGAAAGTCGTTATTTTTGTTTTATTTCCGTACAAAAAGTATTATCGTCGCTTCATAACATTATGATTGAACCACTGATGGCAGATGGAGTATTCTGGCGATGCTTTTCATACTTTTATGGACCTTGACAGTGCAATTTACTTGGCAGTCAATGGGACAGTCACAAGCCTCCCGGTTTTCATTCAAAATATCTTAAATTGTGTTCTGAAGACTAACGAAGCTTTTACGGGTTTGGAACGACATGGGGGTAAGTGAAAAACGACAAAATTTTCATTTTGGGGTGGATTATGCCTTTAAATCTTTATTTCCTGAGGGTATGAATGAAGAACTAGATCTCTATTGTTTTTTGTAAAAAATATTATCATTATTACTTTATTTTCACCCTCTTCTGCTATATCTGTTGTATTTGTAATGTTTAATCATTCTTTGAAGTTTTATACTTGTAATATTCTGTTTTATATGTGAATGATCAGACATTCACCTGTTCAACGAGCAGTTGACAGGTGTACCTAATAAAGTAGCTGGTGTGTATAACAAATATATATATATATATATATAAGACTTTAGTTGCACATATGGAATTGTGCTACAGCAAAACAGTGCTTTTTTGGGCTAAGGATGTTGAATCAAAACTATTCAAAAACCACCACTATTCAATACACTGGTGACTAAACATTGCTAATTAGGGGCTGTAAGAAAAGGTGATAAATAATAAAACAGCATACAGCAGGATTCTGCATTGATTCTGTTAAACAAAACATATATTCAAACAATACTTTTCATATGGCTTATTCAGTCCTTATAATAAGAACATAATAGCAATGCGCTCTCCCAATGGGTAAAAATGACTAGGCCTATTTAGGATTTGACAAAAAGGTAGTCTTTCTCAAAACGGTCAGGTGACATGAAGGGGGAAGCAAGTACATTTTCAGTGGTCACAGGAAACAAAGGAGATCGGTTCCAAAACTCTGCCGTCTAGAGGCTAACAAACCAAGCACTTGTCCTCTTTAAATCGTTAAAGTCCTGAGGGAATACATACTGTACATTAGTATCTGAAGCTGTAGATGTGCAGACTAAGAGTTTAGGACTGGTAAAGAACTGTGGCGTTCCAGACTATTAGATGCTTTATGGCCACCAGGTGAATTTGCCAAATACTGAGCAAGAGAAGAAATTTGTTCTTTGTGTTTTTTTTTTTCTGGCAGGAGGAAGAGACAGTGGGTGGAAAGAGACAATAAGAGATAGAAAGAAATGCCTCGAGGGAGTGATGGGATGCAAACGTCTCTCTCTAGGTGAGTTTAATGGTTTATGCAGCTACAGCTCTTCACTTTACATCAATTTGATGGCTGTAGCCTGAGCCACTTGTAAAACACGCCACAGGCCTCTTTCCTTGATGGTGAGAGATTTGTTTGCCTCCAATGTATCCAAGCCCTAAACAAAAGAGGGTTAAGAAATTGAGTAATTACAGTACATTTCAGGAGCTTTTGCCTACACCTTGGACACTTCTGGAAAGTGCTCGATTATTCCTGGAATCCATAAGGCTGTAAATTTTAGACACACATAAACTGGTCCACTTCATTCTAAAGTGCTCAAGGTGGCAGTGCCAAACACGGTTGGAGCCTTCATAAGCCATTTTGGTGGGGATTAGAAGCAAACAAGTGAAGTCAAAAAGGGGCTTAGTTTTCTTTTTTTTAGGTTTGATTTGGTTTTTTTTAGGCAGTTTACTGAAGATCACCTGAGGACGAAGTAGATGGAGAAGCTGGCAAGCACAAAGTACAAAGGGGAATAAGAATAAGAAAGACATGACAGAAAAGTTTGGGGCGAAGCAGGAAAGAGGAAAGTATCCATTTAAAGGGACAACCGCTGAGATAGTTAGCCACTCACCGGCTGAAGCCTTTTTGTCCTAACTTGAGTTGACAATACGAAATTTAAATTTACTATACTTGCGTTCTGCATGCTTTACTTGCTCTGTACTCTTATATTTAGGCTGTTCAATAATTAATGTTGTGAGAAAACAGAAATTGCAAATTCAACTCATGAATTTATAAAACACAAAATACATATTTATATAATCCCATCCAAATGTATTACATGCTGTTTCGGTATGAGTACACAAATAATGCCTTTGCCAGACTGATTTTGAGATATTTATTTATTCTAAGACTGCTGTCATTTCCCAGAACACTGCGTGGTTCCAGAGCTTGTTCCTCTGAGCCAGTAAAGCCCCCTACTTCTCTGACAACACTTCACATGGCGAAGTCAAGTCAGAGAGTGCTTTTGTTCATTGGGTTTCTCAGAAAAGCTCTAAATGAGGGGCTGCCCTGTCACTAGTGATACAAGCAAACGGCCCGTTTCTCCAAATATCAGAATGGTCTCTGGGATAAAGCAGATGCAAGTAATCTATCAAAGCTCAGACAAATAAGGACATTTACTCAGAGCTCCAACCTGACATTTAAAAGTCTGGAACGGCAACAATCTGGTTTTATAAGCTCTATGGCAGACACATTGTCTGATATACTTGGTGTCCATGGCAGCATGGAGCGTGTTTGTAAAAATAACTTTTTCATAAATTTTATATATATATATATTAGTGCTGTCAAACGATTAATCGCGATTAATCGCATCCAAAATAAAAGTTTTTATTTACATAATATATCTGTGTGTACTTTGTATATTTATTATGTATATATAAATACACACACACATACAGTATATATTTTGAAAATATTTACTTGTATTTACATGTATATATTTATATAATTTATATTATATATAAATATATTTAATATATATATGTAACATTTTTCTTAAAAATATACATGCATGGGTGTGTATTTATATATACATAATAAATATACACAGTACACACACATATACTAAGTGAACAAAAACTTTTATTTTGGATGCGATTAATCGCGCTTAATCATTTGACAGCACTAATATATATATATATATATATATATATATATATATATATATATATATATATACTGTATATAGCATAATTTATTGTTGTTATAATAGTAAATACATGTGACGTAACATGGACACTTTAAAATAAAGTGTTACCGCTAAAAGTTATTATTTCACATATAATAAAATACAATTAAAAATATTTGCATGAATATAATATTATACTATTATATTTCAAAATTTTGGGGACAGTAAGATTTTTTTTCAAGAAATTGACACTTTTATTCAATAAGGAAGCATTACATAAATTAAAAGATACAGTAAATACATTTAAGATTTATATTTCAAATAAATGCTTTTCTTTTGAACTTTGAAAAAAATGCATCACAGCTTTCACTAAAATATTAAGCAGCACAACTGCTTTCATAATGTTATCATAATTAAATATTGTAACAAAAATTGTAACATATCAATTGTAGCAAATCAGCATATTAGAATGATTCAAAAATAAGCTTTGCCAGCACATGAATAAATCACATTTTAAAATATATTCAAATAGGAAACAGCTATTTAAAATAGTAATATATCACATAATTATTAAGAATTTTACTGTATTTTGGTCAATTAAATGCAGACTTGGTGAGAATAAGAGACATATGCCCCCCCCACCCCCCCAAAAATGTAGGCCTATTACTTAAATATGCACATAGCACATTATGTTGTAAAGCCTTGCTTTCCAAGATAACTTGTTTTTGCTGCTTTACTTTATACATTTTAGGCATGGTTCAACTGAATAAGCCATGCATTTGATACTACCTGACAGTTCACTCTCCGCACTTTGTATACTGTCTCTGTACATTGCCAAAAACTTGTTTTTCTCCAAACCCACATACAAACACAGAGACAACAGTATCAGTATGTCTGAATCCGCTAATCATAAACACCGGATCAAGAAAAGCATATTAATTTCTTTGCAACCCTCTCATTTAATACAAAGTCAGATTTTGGCTTCGGTTTAGAAATTAATTTATATTTATACATTTGTGCGTAATAGTGAGTTTGTATGCTGGCCAGGACGTCAGTCTGTCACATCTGTGTACGTATAAGAGGAAGGGAAGCCGTTGTGGGGAATGAGTGGCTAAAGGAGAGACAGAGACTGTGTGTGTGTGTGTGTATGTGTGTGTTCTGGTAAAGTGGCAGTGGTGGCAGAAGGATGAAAATTGATTTATTGCAGCGGTGATGAGGAGCGGCGTGCGGGCGGCTCTGGGGAAGCAGACTGCGGCAACATAAAACAGCGCTTTTGATAGTAATTGCTGCGGGGGTCCCAGAGGACCTGCTAACATCGGCCAAATTTATGCATCCCTGACACAGAACCCCTCTCTAATTTTGCTTCTCTAAAGTTAGTGCCTCAGTATTAGTCTCCAGGTCTTTGCCCACACTTCTCTCTCCTCCACGTCTCTCTGCCATTAGTAGTGTGACTGAGGAAAAGAGCTGTAATCTACTATAACACAGGTTGCAGTCTGTTTAACGATCCTCTCTCAGGCCTGCCATGAGTGAGCTTTCCCGAGGCAGTGATACAATGTCCACTGTATTTTACGACCCCGAGATTTCAGTTACACTGGAAAATAACTTATATTCTTATGGAGTATTAGATATTTACAGTATAGTGGTGTGTGTAGGTGGAGAGGCTTTGTGAAAACATGTATCAGTAATAACCAGCTAAGAATTTGTCAATAAGTATCTGTCGGGCAAAGTCTCTAAAGACTTGTGCCACTTTTGCAATTGGCAAAAACCTGTACTACTAAACCACTAACTGCACACAATCCGGATAAAGTAAGCATGTTAAAATATCACAGCATTGCAAGTGTGAAAATTAAGTTACAGCATGGATAACATTGCTGTTAATTTATCATTTACACTGTAAATAAACTACTGGTATTGAAAAAGGAATAGTTCATCCAAAAATGAAAAACTAATAATTATTTAATCGCCCTCATGTCATTCCAAACCTGTATGTTTTTCTTCTGCAGAACACAAAATAAGATATTTTTAAAAAAAAGTTTGTAACTGCGACCATCGACTTTCATTGCATGGACAAAGAAACAAACAAAACAAATGATCTTCTATTTTTTGACAGAAGATCAAAGTATAATGTTACGATTTTATATGACGTTTTTCATTTTTGTGTAAACTATATATGTTTGTTCATAATATATTTGTCAATTAATAAAAGCTGCCGTATAAAATGTCACAAATGTATTATTATGCAGAAATGAACAGTAACCTATATTAATAAATGCTGCATTTTAAACATTTTATAATACTAAAATATATAACAAATTAATAATATAATATAGCGGAAACACTTTTCAATAGGGTTTCCATTTGTTAACATTAGTTAACTACAGGAATTAAGATGAACTATAAGTCATTTGAATTGATTTAATCACTAATACTTTATTAAAATCAAAAGTTGTATCTGTTTATAGACCTATTATTTATCGGATCTGAGCTAAAATTAATTAACAATGAAAAATTGTATTGCAATGTTAAGAAAGATCATTAAATACTGAGTAAATACCAAGAAATATATTACTCATTGTTATTTAATGCTAATAAGACATTAGCAGACTATAATACTGTACATTAAATAGTGTTAAATATTATAGTAACTTATTACACAAAATTGAACCTGTACATGTACATGACATGCTTTATAAAACCGTACTTCCTTGGCACAATTACTGTTACGTTATTATCGTCTGCTTTTTGCTATTTCAATCAAAATTGAGATGTATTTTTATTGATCATGGAAGTAGTAAATCAAATAATGGAGGAAATGCTATAAAAAGGCATATATCCAGATTCGCTGGGTAGTCTTTCGTCATTTTAAAGAGCTAATTCAGATGTCAGGTCGCAGTTTTGGAGCTGTACGGTCCTGGTAAAGTGTGCCAGACTGTGCAAGTCAAATTAAATGCAGCATTAACTTGTCGATTAACGTGTTCCCTTGATCACTTTACCAACCAGCTACAGCCCTTCTGTTGGGAGTTAAGAGTGGTCATTTTACATGCCCTGCTCTCGCTATAACACACTACCCTGGTGCCCTCCACAGTATCACAGACAGCTGCAACAGCAGGGAGCAGTCAATACTGCTGGAAAAAGGAAAAGCTCCTTCCAACCAGGGCTTCAATCCAACATCAGACAATCTGGTTGTAAATACGGACCAAGGGCTGTATGGTTTTGGAATAGATGTGTACAGTTGACAGTGTAAATCCCCTTAGAGGATACAAACTGCACTTTTTTGACAGCCTAGCTTCTGAACAAGATACATTTCAGTTTCGTTAAATTGCTACGATCCCTTGTCACCATTTTATCGGAATACGCCCTAATGTACATTGAACTCATTTTCACGCTTCAACAGTTTTGTTGCAATTACAAACACTCATTTAACAGTGAAAAGAGCAACTTTCTATGACAAAAACCTGCTGAGTTGTAAAAGATTCTGCCAGCTGCCAGCAACACACACAACCATAAAGAATTGCAAAGAGAGAAGACGAAAACATGCCTGAAGGCTGCAGTTTGGAAAAACAAAAATGAATCTAATCAAAATGAGAATATGACTCGTTAGCAAAATTACCAAGCTGGCGGCTATGGCTGTTTCCCTCATATCACAGCAGTGTAATCCGTGTCTCTATTCAAATAACCCGAGATGGGGCTGAGAATCTTTTTACAGCACACCAATTAAAAGATAATGGCTAATTAACCGTCATTCTTTAGTAATTGGCAGGAAATTATTAAGCATAATAAGTGACCACTATGATCTGTGTATGAATGTGTAATGTCAAATAATTTAAATGACACATCCAAAATGTTTTTATATTAATATTCGACTGTGTGGCTGTGTCATGGACACTTCTGTCCCTGTGGATATACTGAAATTAAACTCTCTTAAAACTCGTTTCTCGCACTCTAGTTTAATTTGTCCATCAGTGGATTCAGGCTACATACATCACAAGAGAATTCTGTCATCATTTATTGTGAAAATTAGGGTGGTGGACTGAAAAAAAGAAAGAAAAATGTTACATTTCATAGCTATCATTTTATGCACACTGTCATTCAAAAGTTCAGGGTAAGTTTTTTTATTTTTTTTTATTAAGCAAAGATACATTAAATGGATCGAAACTGACATTTATATTTTTTTCATATGTTTTTAAAAGAATATATATATATAGTAGTTGACAAATAGCTGGTAAAAAAATGTTTTTTTTGTAAAAGACCAGTTTTGAAGAAGAAATGCATATATTTATGTAGTATAAAGTCTGATCTTTGAGAAAATATCACTAACTTCATCAATTATTTCATTGTTTTTTAAACATTTTTACTGAACTGTACCATAAATTTGATCTATGGTGTGACAGCAAAAATTAAGAAAAAAAACTCTTAATAATATATAAATAGCATGAGCGAGATTTATCTTTATTGTTAGACACTTATTTTCATTTAATTCTATTTATTTCATATTAAATTATAATTAACATCATTTTTTCCCCATGACTTGTTGGACAATTTCAAGACAAACTTTGACAACAAGACAAACTTTGCTGTCATCCATTCAAAACTGCTGCAAATTATACCATTTTAAGTTGAGTGATATTTGTATCTCCCCTATTGCAATACTCAACTGTTTTTTTAAGATATTTTGAGATAAAAACAAATCTGTGGTTATTTTCTGTGTGTCACATTACATCACACTAAAGGGCAGAAATGGTAATTATTAAATTATTTCTATTTAACTTTGAACATGTCAAAGGAGAAAGAAAGTTTAATTTTAACATAAACAATATCAACATGTTTTTTAAACAAAACAAAATAATTTTCATCAATATAATTCAGTCTCTTTCAATCAGTATGTTACTAAAACTCTTCTAGCTCTTCTAGCATTGCTCTCTTAGGATCTCCTCCCTTCTGGTGGATCCCTGTTCATTTTCTGTCTATATTTCCATGTCCTCTCTCTTCCACTAATTTCTCTCCCTCAATTCTTTCTGCATCACATTTTATACTTATTTTATATGACACTTTATAACAGTACAAGTTTTCTGTAAAAACATAAGAAAATAGTTTAAATTAATGACCTTGCTATTCCGAGCTAACCTGTCATTAGCGGTACGCAAGACACATTTGCATAATTTTCCATGATTATGTAGTTTAACATACGTTTTTTTATTAAAAATATATAATTTAGGGGTGTCACACCAAAGGACAACCAAACATTACACTTTTGCAGTGGTTCCAATAACGGAATTAAAGGAAAACAATTCTGAGACAAAAATTGGCCATGTGCACATGGGCTTCACAGGGGGCTTCAGTAACACAACCATGAATGGGGTCCTTCAACTAATTCAAGTTTTTTCTTGAATTGGCCGATTTAAAATCAGGATATGGTGTCACACCAGAGGACATGGTTTTCAGAGACAAAATGTATCAAGTTCCTACACTTTCAGAAATATATGGATGAAAAAAATGATTGCCATTTACTAAAATAGACACTTGTACAATTATGCCAGAGGTATTTATTAACATTTTTATGCTTTTCTTTTTAATTTATAAAAGTTGTAATTTATTGAACCATGCTTGGGACAGTCACACCATAGGACAATTTTGACATTTGGCTCAAAAATTAAAAAAATGTAATAACACTGCAGCTTTTTTAACAACAGTTCCATGTAGGATGTAGAAATGTTTAATGATTTACAGCATTTTAAATAATGACAATATTAATTATATTAATTTTTATCTTGTGGGACAGTGAAAATGCATGTCACGTCAACAACCCATATATATATATATATACACACACACACACAGTACACACACACACATTTGACACTAAAGACTAGTGTAATAGCTGCTGAAAATTTTTATTTGCCATCACAAATTACATTTTATCATCACAAATTACAGGTATTTTAAATATTATTAATATTTCACAATATTACTGTTTTACTGTATTTGTTGCTTAAATACATGCAGCCTTGGTGTGCATGAGACGTCCTTCAAAAATATTTTTAAAAATCTTATCAAACGGCAAACTTTTGAGTGCATCTAAAATACAAGCTATTTTCACAAGTGTTGCGCATAAATAAATAAATAAAAATGACAAAAAAACTAGATTGGAAATTAGGCTCAATAAAAAAAAAAATGTTTATAAGTGATATTAATCTTTATATTTCTTTAAAAAAAATAACATATCACATCTCATTATTCATCTCAAATTTGCCATCTGCTATGCTGTTGTTCCATGAACACTAACCTTGTGGAAACTGTAAAGTGTAAAAAATTCTTCACGTTTAAAAAAAAACATAAATGTCACATATTGTCAAATATTATGAAGTTTGTCAAATATTATGAAGTTCTATGATCACCACTTGTGAAGTGTAACAGACATATGATAACAACACTGAAGGGGAAGATGAATAAATACATTTCAATTTGAGTTTTCTCCTCACACAAAGCTCTCATATGACTTCAGAAGGGCTGGGGTATTGCTCACCAGTTGCATGGACTGTTTTCGTGGTGCTTTTGCTCCTTTTTAGTTTATTTTAATTGCAAGGAAAAAAGTGACAAGCACAGTGTTCAGAATCTATCCCTTCATGTTCAACATAAGAAATAAAGTCATACAGGTCTGAATCGATGAGTAAATTATGACAGTGTTTTCACTGAACTATTTCTTTAAGGAGCACTGTCTGCAGCAGAGACGTGTTGAAATGCAGACAGTCTGAAGAAAAATAGGCAATATGGCTAATTCAGCAACCTCATGATGACTCATAGAAAACCAGGCTTCAATAATTGATGTTCCGCTCCTCTATAATCAGCGAACTGTAGGGAATCAGATGCCTGAGAGTGGGAAACTAAATAAAAAGTCTATGTGTGTGTGTGTGTGTGTGTGTGTGTGTGTGTGTGTATGTGTGTTGCATAAATGCAGTGAAGAAGAGAGAGAGAGAGAGACAGTGCTGGTGTTAGTGTACCAACACTAGCCCAAGGTTTGACAAATGTCTACAACAAAGTGCTTAGAAGAAGATTTATCCCTTCGACATCTCCACATCTAATAAAAGTTCAGCAAACTCCTACGACTCATACATCACGGGTCAAAATCGAAAGCGCGCCGGGATTTGTTGTGTCTGTGAAGTATGACGCATCATGACACCTTTGTAAAAGCATCAACCAAACATAGAGAAACAAGTTGCACTGATGCATTAGATCCCTCAGTTAAAGGTTTAAAATTCAGGTGCGAGGGTAATGCCAACATAAGCCACTACCACTGAGCGCCTGTCCATCAGCTTGCCAGGCGGCTGGCATCAGTATTCCGGACAGAGGCCTGCCTGTCAAGCTTTATTAAGGAGCTTAACTGGGGCACTGCCACTCCAGCAAGCTTACAGGTCTGTCACCTAGCAAACACACGTGAACCACAAGCCATATTCTGTAACCAAAAGTCTCGGGTCTCGGGTGTCGGTGAGGAAAGCCGCAAGAATTGACAGATAGTGATGACAAAGATGCTCTTTAGTTTCTCCTGAAGTCGCCACAGACGCTGCATGACTTGATGGGGAAGAAACAATGCTCGCAAATTGCCCATTAACTTTGTCATAACCTTGGGATTTTCGGGAAGAGTCACCGTTTCCTGCTAATCATGCTACAAATGATTCGCCTTGCACATAACGCATTGATTATCCACAAAAAGTTGCCATGTTGAGAGGAGGAACAGGGGATAGATATTTCACTGTTGCCAAGCAACTGAGATTCAGACTAACTGGGTGGTGGCAGAGCAGCAGTTCTATTAATGAGAACTCAAAGTGTAAACTTCATACAAAACAAGGGTTCAGCAAAAAGGACACAGTCCTGTAATAATGGGGTTGCCGTTTCCATCTGCCGGCCGTATCCCCAAAGGAAGATACAGTAGGAAAACAAATAACTGTAGGTTGTATTGTTTGTTCAGCTTTGGTGTGTATGAGGTAGAGGGAGGATGTTAGGTGGTGTATGCATCCCCTCCTCCCGTCAGGGTATAGTCAAATACAAGGACTTTGCTTTGTGACAATGTTTATGCATCCTTCACCCCTTTTCTCTCTCTCTTCTGCATCTTTAGATTAAGGTCTCCACCTAGTGACAGTTCCTCAATGCAGCTGAGAAAGGATTTTCAGCTCCTGTGAAAGTGCAACGTGTTAATTATGCAAAGAAAAACAGACGCATGGAGGGAGCAAATCACAGTGCCATATATTTGGGGGAATACTAAAAGGTGCGTGTGTTATTCTTAAAGGTTAAGTACATAATTTCTCTGCCACTTGAAATAAAAAAAGAGTGTGTGTGTATATATATATATATATATATATATATATATATTAACCTGTTAACCTGCAACCCCATTTTGGGCCTCACAGCTGAAAATGACCTACCTAAATTAAAATGGTAACATTTCCTGACAATAATGTGCTACACACACAATTTATGTATCTTTGGAAAGAAGACACTCTAGGCTTTACTATGCATCATCAGGGTTAATAATGCTCAAAAAAATAAAGTTATAGACACTGAAGTGCCTTGAAAAATGTTTTACCACACTGAATGTTTTTTTTATTTCATAAACAAATACATGAAATAAGTCCAGGAACAATACAGAAAAGTAATGGGTTGAAAGTCACATGTCTAATGAGTTTATATTTCAAATTTGAAGAAGATACCATGAAAAATGAGATTTTTCTGCAGTCATTTTTCTGATAATATTTCCAGATACCCCCCCCCCACCCCCCCGTTTAATGAAAATTACTACCAAATGAATTGAAGAATTCCACAAACTATTTTAGTCATTATATATAGTTTTATACATAGTTTTTCAATTATAAAATAATAGACAGAATTTCACACTGATTGCAGTCAGTAATCACACGCTGATGTGCGTCCATACAGATGATAATCATACAGATGGGCCATATCATCAATAATAGCCGGTCATTGAGAGAATTCTGATAGCAGTCATATAGTTGTTAATTACACGCTGATGTGCGTTCATATAGATGGTAATCATGCAGATACAGCCATGTTCCACACATCACACATACACCCATAAATAAAAAATGTTGAAAAAAAGAAATAAAAAAGGTTTATTTGGCAAAAAAGCCGATCGCTAAGTTACGCCCCCATCAGATGACAGGTGCGTCACAGCGTGCATCACGCGCCGTCACGAGGGAGCGCCAGAATTCAAATGAACAATATTCCGTGTATTTTTTACTTTTTTTTTTTTGGATGGTCTCATTCTGTCTGTGAGACTGTAAGCTACAACTGTGATGTTTTTTACCACCAAGACGCTGTTTTTGAGCGTAATTTATTCCATAACCGACACAAACAATAACTCTCTCTGAAGAAATGAAACTGAAACAAATCAATAACGATCCAAATTACAACGTTATTGTTTCTTTGGACTAAAAGTTCTTGATGGAATGTTGTTCCGTGGATCCTTACCTCTCAAACTAAACCAGGATTTACAGCAGTGGATACGTTTGAGAGTCGTTATCAGGATGAATCTGGTATGTACTGCGTTTTTTTATAAATGTTTTGATGTGTACTGCTTACACAAATTTAGCAAATACATTCCTTATAAGCTTTCTATCGAAAAAGCGATCTTTCGTCGATGCTTGAGGCTTAGACCTTCAGAATGATATATTGTTTGTCAAGATTAACTTTGTCCCGTTTCATTTTATCAATTCACAAACGATCACATGTTCAAACAAAGAGCGTTCAGTGCGCCGGCGTCCTGGTGCGGTGTAACACCGGGGTAAAGTTGGTTTTATATTTGCACATTCGAACTTCCGCGTTCAATAACTTGAACATCTTGAAGACATTTTTGACATTACATTTTGAAGTCTTCGCCCTACATACCCAAAATCAACATCCTGTTTGCTGTCATGTTTGCTGAGTACTTGTCAATCATCTGATGGATTCAGTACCATGGACAGTGATATTTCTGCAGGACTGTAAACATCAATCAGTCTTTATCACACTTACAACCAGAAAAACAGAGGTGAATAAAACAGCAAGACATGGGCTGTAGTGTGTTCTGTAGGGTCCAGACAAGATGTTCTAACTTGCTTTGAAGCAGTCGACCAATGCATTCAAAACCTATGGAAATAAATCATACGTCATTGTTAAAAGCAAGCCACCAACACAGGTCTTGTTCATTTTGAGGCATATAACTACATACAAACAGTTGTACAATTATGTGCATAACTATGCTCAGGAGATTACACGTGATTTTCCAGTTGTCTGTATTGATACCAAATTACATGTACATGTTCATTATTTGTCATTTCCTAAACATAATTTCAAACGCCAGCATTACATTGCTACTTTTATTGTTGCTAAAGTAGCATTAGAAGGCAAAAGGTGATTGATATTTGCGGTTAAGTCTGTATTTGGCCAAAATGCAGTTGTCTGTTTGCACACAATGGTACATTTTTTTTAACTTTTTAGACGGGCTTACCGCACTACATTGAACATTCAGCGGACATTCGCAAGTAAATATGACATTAAAACAATACTTGCCCATTTTGATAGATTGTGAAAAAATATGTAGTAGGTTGACATTGATGTCGCTGATTACTATTTGCCAAAAATAACTTTATTGAACGCGGAAATGTGTGAATGTTGTGAATGTGCGAATATAAAACCAACTTTACCCCGGTCAGACAGGTTAACTAATCACACATTTTTTTTTTCTGAAATTAATCAAGATTAATCCAATTTATTAAAGTTTTTAAATATACTTTTATATTGCAATAATTTCACATTCAATCTTCAAACTAATATAGAAACATCATAAAGACAGTATATTTTTAATATTTGTTTAATGGCACCTTTTTTATGACTGTAGGCCAGTATCACAGAGATATGATTTCTCAAGAAAATGATTTCTCAAAAAAATTATTTCTCTCCAGACTAGCGCCTGGTGCTGAGGTGGAGTGGAGTGTCTCCCGTTTGATGTGGTCATAGTTATGTGTCTAAATAAACACAATTCTTGTCAAGAAAAAAGAGACATAAGCAGCAGTTGTGAGTGGGGTGGCCAACTAGCTCCGCCTCGCATTAACTGCGTTAAATATTTTTAACCGCTAAACTGAAAAAATGTATCGCCTGCGTTAACGCGCTAATTTTGACAGCACTAATATATATAAAACTCCAGTCATAACTTCCTGTCACTGTATGTATGAAATGCAATTTACAGATGAGTGTCACATTGAGGTTTCCTGAACACTCCTCTTCCACTGGTTGGACAAACATAGCCCCTCCCAAAATTCAAGCCATTGGTAAAGTCATTGGTTGCTATGTTGTGCAGGTTAGGAAGCCTTGCGATATTCAATCAAACGTTTTGAAATTGCCACAAAGCCACAATATTATCATTTTCCAGGGAAATCAATCTACAAACGGCTTACATATAATTGTCTATATATTAGCAGGTAAAGTATTTTAGCATGGTAAAAATGATACACATCACCATTCAGATTGGACAAAGAGATAAGCTGAGCAAACAACTGGACGAAGGCCAGCCCCATTGATTTATTTGTTTTCAGGCATGGATGTTTGTTCCCTACGTGTGCCGTGTTTCTCTCTGCCTTGTCAAAACATCAATATGAAGGCACTTCATTATATTTCCTTCTTGGGCAAGCTGTCTCCAAGACACCAACAGAGATCTGCACTGAATGCAAATTTGTGTTTCATCCTCAGAAGCTCGTACGAGTCCTCCGTAGTCCTCTTGATCTCTAATGAAATTTAGAATATGCTATCTCTCCGCCGCTCCTCTAAATCTTTTCCTTCATTGCAGGTGTTCCTGTTAACCAGCAGGTTTAATTACAAATTCACCCTGGCAGTCGTGGCTGAGCGTGCATTTGAAGTTTGTTAAAGTTGACTAGCGTGTGGGAATTGGCCCTCCACTGACAGACAGCGTGAATGCTTCTCAAGCTAAATGCGATGAGGTGCTGAGAGTTTGTGAAAGTAAATTTCGACATGGCATCTATAAATCCCTGGGAATATTGTTGTTGAAAGACACTTGTTTTCTAGCAAATTGATTTTCTCTCTGAAAGCAGCAGATTCCAATTATTTTGGTTCACTGTATGAGCCTAATTCATAAAACACAAGCACGAGGCCCATGATCTGAATATATTAAATGGCTTATCGTAAGGAAATGTACTATATATTCACCATGGCCAGGCTTTATTCATATTGATCAAAAGTGATTGTAAAGACTTTTACATTTACAATTTTTTTTTTTAAATTAAATATATATATTGAGAGAGAGAGAGATTATTGGAGTATGTACTGTAAGAAAATACTATTTCAATGTTTTCTTTTTTTAATTTCACAATTGCTTCAATGTGTTACTAACTAGCAATTACTGGATAAAAATTCGACACCATTTTTTTCAGTGTATATACGTATTTCTTTCAAGACGTTGTATTTAATATTATTTTTAAAAATGCTGTTTTCAGTATTTATTTTTTCTCCTGCATATTAATTACAAACTGCGCAGGTCATTGAATGACACTTTTTTTAAATTATTTTTTTCTTTTTGTTTTTACAAATGTAATTTAAAACACCAGTGCCAAGCTTTTACAAATTAATGTTGTATTAATCCTGATTTCATATGGTGTAAAACAAAAAATACAATTTTAAGAAAAATGTTAATTCACTGATATTAAAAATATATGTGACGTGGGCGAATCATCAAGTAAAAACTAATTAAAAAGCTGAAAAAAATAATGAAGCTGAAAAAATACTAAAATAGAAAACAGTTATTTAAAATTTCACAATATTACTGTTTTTACTGTATTTTTGATTAAATGCAGCCTTTGTGAGCATGAGAGACTTTTCAAAAACATAAAAATGGAACTGTATATTATTTTTTAATAAATATTACGAATTATGAATTCATAACCATCATTTAGCTTTTGGTGAGTCACAGTACATAACCTTAAAATATATATATAGAAAATTCACACAAAATATTACACTCATCATAAAAGTGGTGTGTTCCAGTCATTGTAACGCAGAGATATTATTGGAGTATGTACTGTAAGAAAATACTATTTCAATGTATGAAAATGAATGAATGAATTTCAAATTATTTATTTTTTATTTCACAATTGCTTCAATGTGATATACTATCAATTACTGAGTGAAAATTCTACACCAATTCTTTCAGTGTGTGTGTATTTCTTAAAGGCTTTATATTTAATATTTTTTCTTAAAGTGTCTGCTGTTTTGATATTTATTTTTTCTCCTGCATATTAATGACAAACTGCGCAGACCATTGAGTCACACGCACCATAACATAAGAGACAGTCTCCATCTCTAGACTTTCAGTGAAATTGTGCCTGTCACAAAAAACGTGACGCATCGTTGCTAGAATACATGTTGCCATTCTAAAGAAAAAAAAATGCCAGAGTCTGACTATTTTAAAAATTTGATTCAACTCATGTTCTATGCTGCTTTTTCTTCATAAAGCTACAGGCCTAATGGCGAGAAACCCAACAACTTTCTACAACAACAATTTAGCACTTGCTGAGAGTTAAATTTGGACCCTGCAGAGAGCTGATGATTTCAGACCGCGTCACTTACTGCTGAACTTGCCAAAATGACCTTTACAAAGGAGGCCTTAATAATCAAACTTACATCTGACATCCTGCACAATGATAGATGCCTCTCGTGTCTTTAAGTCCTGTCCTATTAGTATGAGCAGTACATTGTAATGTGATGTGTGAATATGAGACACCAGTTCTACTCGAGAGGCATGGGGTGATCATTTTAACAGAGACGAGGCATAGAAGGGGTCATTTATTCTGCCGTGAACTGCGCGGCGAGGCATTTTGGTGAGCTCTCTCCTTTAATGTCCCTCTTTTAGTATATATCAGGGTCATCTGTCTTTATCTGTAGGCTTCATTGAGAGAGAATCAAGGCGGGTGACCTTGAGAACACAGGAAATGTCATGTGCCTGATCTCCCCACAGGATTTACCTCTGCATGACTGCTCACATGAGCGTGTGCGAATATCGATTTAACACAGCAGGCCAGGTGTATGATATAGAATTACAATGGCAGCAGATGCAATTTTCATCCATCTCAGCATATCATCCTTTTTATTTTACTGTTAAGGGATACGAAGTAAACAACCAATATACTGACAAACACATATACCAAACAATGTGGCTCAGTTGCATTATGGTTATTGGTAACTGCTGTGCTATATGCTAATATAACAGAGTCAAATTTTGCTGCATGTATCTCATAACACTTAAAAAGTTTATTCGACTGGTGGTACAAAAGGCAAAAGGTGTCATGTGTCTTATTTTCTTTGTCATCAGAATTAAATGTTCAAAAACAAAGAGTTAAAAGGGAGAGCTTAGTCAGCACAGATGAGAGAATTTCAACCCAGGCTTATTTGAAAAATGTACCTGTGGAAACATTTCTGCAAGTTGTGTGATGGCACTACAAATGGCATTTCAAGCTCTCATTCTAAAGTCATCTGTTTTTATGCTTATTTTTAATCAAACTGTTTTGCATGCAGCATGCATAACCTCAAAGGTTTTTTCTTGCAGTCGTTCAAAATTAAATCCAAACTACTTTGTGTGTTCTTTACAATGCATGCACAGCTCATTGAGATAAACTTCTGGTGAGGTTTAATTGCTGGAATCCATGACCCAAAATGCTCTCTTCACTTTGTTTTGTATGCAGCATTGTGATGGCATCTTCATGCAGCTGCCTCCACACTTACAGAAAATCAAATCAACAGAGAAGCTGCCATCAGTTCAAGACCATCCCTCACCAAACACTCAAACCTGTCTCGGTTCATTTCTTCAAGGAGGCCTGGTTAGTCTGGTTACTGAAAAAATAAAAATAATAAATAATAATAATTTAGATTTAGCTTTTCACATGATGAGATTATGGAGAATCTCTGTAGAAAGAGGAAACAATACATGATGAAAGCTGAGGGATGTGGAGAGGCTAATCTAAGCCATATCAATATCACCCTTGTGTCCACACAGCACTGTCAGAGCTGTCACTCACAGGGATGGAGACATGGCTGATGGGATATGAGTCACACTTTAAATATTTTAAAATAAGATAAAATAAAAAAATCACAAATGGTTATTATTTATTTAAACATATTTATTGCCTGTACTTATTTAAATTTAATGTCATCTGTGCAAATTTGATTAAATATGTATAATTATTGCAATAAAATTAAAATGCATTTGCACAGATGACAACAAATGGTATTTATTTATTTATTAATTTATGTATTTATTTAGTTAGTTGGTTGGTTAGTTACAGTGGGGGGGGGGATTTGATCCTCTTAAAGGGAGTGCTCCTAATCTCAGTTTATTACCTGTATAAAAGACACCTGTCCACAGAAGCAATCAATCAATCAGATTCCAAACTCTCCACCATGGCCAAGAACAAAGAGCTGTCCAAGGATGTCAGGGACAAGATTGTAGACCTACACAAGGCTGGAATGGGCTACAAGACCATCGCCAAGCAGCTTGGTGAGAAGGTGACAACAGTTGGAGCGATTATTCACAAATAGAAGAAACACAAAATAACTGTCAATCTCCCTCGGTCTGGGGCTCCATGCAAGATCTCACCTCGTGGAGTTTCAATGATCATGAGAACGGTGAGGAATCAGCCCAGAACTACACGGGAGGATCTTGTCAATGATCTCAAGGCAGCTGGGACCATAGTCACCAAGAAAACAATTGGTAACACACTACGCCGTGAAGGACTGAAATCCTGCAGCGCCCGCAAGGTCCCCCTGCTCAAGAAAGCACATGTACAGGCCCGTCTGACGTTTGCCAATGATTCAGAGGAGAACTGGGTGAAAGTGTTGTGGTCAGATGAGACCAAAATCCAGCTCTTTGGCATCAACTCAACTCACCGTGTTTGGAGGAGGAGGAATGCTGCTTATGACCCCAAGAACACCATCCCCGCCATCAAACATGGAGGTGGAAACATTATGCTTTGGGGGTGTTTTTCTGCTAAGCGGACAGGACAACTGCACCGCATCATAGGGACGATGGACGGGACCATGTACCGTCAGGGCCAGGGCATTGAAGCCAGTCAGGGCTTTGAAAATGGGTCGTGGATGGGTATTCCAGCATGACAATGACCCAAAACACACGGCCAAGGCAACAAAGGAGTGGCTCAAGAAGAAGCACATTAAGGTCCTGGAGTGGCCTAGCCAGTCTCCAGACCTTAATCTCATAGAAAATCTGTGGAGGGACCTGAAGGTTCGAGTTGCCAAATGTCAGCCTCGAAACATTAATGAATTGGAGAGGATCTGCAAAGAGGAGTGGGACAAAATCCCTCCTGAGATGTGTGCAAACCTGGTGGCCAACTACAAGAAACGTCTGACCTCTGTGATTGCCAACAAGGGTTTTGCCACCAAGTACTAAGTACTAACTTGTTTAATTATTTAATTTATTTAAATATATTCAAAACAACAAAACATTGCAATAATTAGATGTTTTGTTTCCAGTCAAGACTTGGAGAAACTTGTTCATGCCTTTATGACCAGTAGGGTGGATTATTGTAATGGTCTCCTCACCGGCCTTCCAAAGAAGACAATTAGACAGCTGCAGCTCATCCAGAACGCTGCTGCCAGGATTCTGACTAGAACCAGAAAATCTGAGCATATCACACCAGTAATTAGGGCCTTACACTGGCTTCAAGTTACATTTAGGATTGATTTTAAAGTACTTTTACTAGTTTATAAGTCACTCAATGGCCTAGGACCCAAATACATTGCAGATATGCTCACTGAATATAAACCTAACAGACCACTAAGATCATTAGGATCGAGTCAGTTAGAAATACCAAGGGTTCACACAAAACAAGGGGAGTCCGCTTTTAGCTATTATGCCGCCCGCAGTTTGAACCAGCTTCCAGAAGAGACCAGATGTGCTAAAACATTATCCACATTTAAATCCAGACTCAAAACTCATCTGTTTGGCTGTGCATTTGTTGAATGAGCACTGTGCTACGTCCGAACTGACTGCACTGTATTTTATGTATAATCATTTTCTATTTTAACTGTTTTAAATTTCATTTTAAATCAATTTCTATATAATTTTAAAATTCCTTGTTTTTATTATTTTTAATTCCTTGTTTTTATTGCTGTGAATGACTATTTCACTTTATTTTATGTAAAGCACTTTGAATTACCACTGTGTATGAAATGTGCTATATAAAAAACTTGCCTTGCCTTGCCTTACATTCATTTGGAATCTGTGAACATTTAAATAACATACAATAAAATGTATTGTCATGTGGTACATTTAGCCTATATAAAAAAAAAGTATAATAATGTTAACAAATTTGCACAGAGGGCAATCAATGTTTTGATTGATTGAATGATTGAATGATTAATTGATTGATTGATTGATTGATTGACCTGTATTGTATGTGTTTATGCATTAAATGTATTTATTTATTTGTTTGCTTATTTAAAATGATTACATTTGTCATTGCAGTTTAAAAAATTAAACAAATAAATAAATATTGTCATATGTGCAAATTCAACACAGCACATACAGCGCATAAACACAGCACCATTCACTACCAGTTTTATAAAAGAATGAGCTCCACCAGGAGACAAAATACTATCAAATTTGCTAGTGATCTATATTCACATGACCTTCCAAACCACCAAAATGTTTTAAATGTCAAATAACTCTTAAAATCAAGGCCACCTTTGTTCCTTGACAGCATTATGCAAATGTTAAAGCATCCTCAGGAAGCACTTAAGATCTCCATAGCAATAAGCAGTCGATAGCAATAGCGTGATATGTTTCAGAGGGAAAATAAATGCTGCTGTTAAGGAAGGAGAAATAGCAGACCAATGCAGTAATTGCAGGCAAAATGAGATCGAAATTAAATTCAGAGAGGTGTTCATCTCTTGGATGAGGGTGATGAGGTGTGGAACCGTTACCAGTTTATAACTTTTAATGAAAGCTGGAGCGCTATTTAAACAGCCTTAATTTGAAGATATTTACATATTTACCAAAACACGTGAAAAGGAATAAGCCCCTCACCCCGGGAATAATTTGTGCTCCCCTGTTTTAGTCGTTTAGAGCTGAAAACAATTGTTGTTGTTTTTTGTGCCTTCCAGATGGTACTTAGAAATATCAATTACAAGCTAGTTCAACAGTTTGCAAATGAGTGCATGCATTAGGAGTGTTGCAGTTCATATTAAAGCAGCGTGTCAGGAAATCACATCTGTCATTTAGAGAGCATGCAACGATCTAAATCAATTAAACAGCGAGATGGAAAATGAGTCTATGTTTAGAAGCAGAATCACTACACTGCACTGGTCATTGTGGCTGCTGTAACAGGAAGTGGCAGAGGGGTGGAGCGGGTCAACAACCCAATCAATCACACAGAGGAGAGAGCCACGCCAAGTGTGCCACATTTCTCACTATGTTTAATGACTCCAATACACCTTTGTCACTCCGTGGGTTTCTGCTTTTATCAAGCAAAGAAAGAAATGGAAAAACCAGTGGTTTGGGCCTAGATGGTGGTGGGGTGTTCCATCTTTAAGCCGGAAATAACGGATGTGTTATTTTAGCTTGGTCTCTGGCCTCGCAGATACATTTCAAGAGCGAGATTCCTCACAGCAGGCTGTGAACTACAAAACGTATTTAATTTAAATCACCATTATGGCTTAATATGGTAGATTGGTTAAATAAAAAATGTATTAAACACATTTCTGCTTGTCTTTTATGAAATTCTGTTCAAAATGTTGGGTGCAGAGACTGAAAATAGCTAGAATTATTCTCTTGAAGTTATTTTCACTTCACATCTGAGAGTTTCACATATTCTTTGAAGCCGTCACAGGTGGTATGTAATAAAAATTCATGGTAACACTTTATTTTAGGGTCTAACTAGTTGCTTATTAGCATGCATATTACTAGAATATTAGCCATTTATTAGTAGTAATTAAGCACATATCAATGCCTTATTCTACATGACCTTATTCTACATCCCTAATCCTACCCAATACCTAAACTTAACAACTACCTTATTAACTATTAATAAGCAGCAAATTAGGAGGAATTTATTTAGGGAAAAGTCGTAGTTAATAGTGAATAAGTGTTCCCTATTCTAAAGTGTTACCAAATGCATGTATATGAATAATAATGTGTAATCATGATTCATGTATAAGAACAAATCAAATTGATTATATTTTTAGTTATAAGAAGAAAAGATATACCTGTAAATATTTATGAAATGAGATTTATTGAACTTAATAAAATCCTTATCATTTTATATCCTGCAATGGCATATTAAAAAATAATAATAATGTAAAATGCAATGTAAAAAAATGTATAAATAAATAAATGAATAAATGATGTGTGGATAGTTATATATATATATATATATATATATATATATTATATATATATATATATATATATATATATATATATATATATATATATATAGTGCATATTTCACAATATTACTATTTTACTGTATTTTAATCAAATAATAAAGACTCAAAACACAACACACACACAAACAAAATTACTCTAAACTTTTGGATCGTAGAGTAGTTAAACAATGTAGAAACTATATTTTGTAATTATCATATTCCATATTAACTAATAAAAACTACATTTTGCATAACAAAAGGCACATTGTACTATGTCCATCTTTCTTTACACAGCTAATGCTACATTCAAATATAAACAAATCTGGAAATCTCTAGAAATCTACTAAATCTACCTCACAAAAGACACAGAGTTAGGGCTTTGCGTATGAGAACAGTGAAAGAAACTTGCAAATAGTTATGGGGGTACATAAATGAACATATCCTTTTTTATTTGTTTGCAGATATTTTTTTTTTTTTTTTTTTTCACAGAGATTAAAACACCTTTTGGGTCAGACTCATACTTTAAAGTACTTTGGTGTTGTAAATAAAATTTGTTAACCAAATTGAAAGCAGTGTTTGGTCTGTTATCGCTGGAGAGAGAGTTCATATTTTGCACCCTTGGCCTAATTGGGGCTGTGATGCAAATATGAACCTTTAAAAAGTGTGTATTATTGATATTCAATGCAATACTAACCTTAAAAATCCTTGGCCCACATGAAGCTTTTCTTTAAAAAATAAATAAATAAAGTGCACATAGCCTTGACAGGGCATGTGCTTAAGAAAATGTATTCTATAGCCACAAGGGAAATCCAAGATGATGTATAATTTATTCAGCAAGTTTGTATTTAATTTGGGCTGTATTTAGTTTAGTTTATGAACACAGATGCTATGATAATGCATTCATGATAAAAGCTGGAAAAGTACAAAATGAATAAGAAATCCTGGTTGTTTAGAGAAAAACTAAACAAATTTTTTTTTTTTGACTTTTTACTGGAATACACATAAATCCCTACTGGGCACAAATGGCAGGTCCTTTTCCATGTTTAAATTCAGCAAGTGAAAGTGAGGAGGACTATAATGGCAGGGGTTACGCGACTAGTCGATTAGTTCTGCCGCTGGGTCACTGTCAAGCTGAAACTCTCAGAAACTGCTCTGAAACAAATCAAGTTTTGCTGACAGAAACTAGCAAATGGAGTGCATTATTTATGACAATGCAAGCCGGGTATGAAGATATGCATGCTTTCATTCTCACCACATCATATCAGCTGTACAGACATTCTGTACACTCACACTCTGTAACACTGAAATGAACTTGTTAGGAACAGCAAAAACCCTGGTGCTGCACACATATGTTGAGTCATTTACATAAGATATAAGCACTGACCCACTGACAAATCAGCCAACTGACTATACTTTTCTGGAAGCTGACCAGTAAAAATGAGTCCTGCAAGCTAAAGAAGGATGATATATCGATGGAATTTTGGTTATCAGCTAGTATTTTTTTTATTTTATTATTTGTCTTAATTGGATTAATATTGGATATTTAAATTTCACATACAAATTTTTAACATTTAAATATGTTTTTTTATATATTTGAAAAACGATTAATTTAAACACTTACATTTTTAGAAAATTTAAAAAAAATATAATATAATTTGTTTTCAAAATTCTAAATCATTTTAGTTTTTAGTAATTTATTTTTCAAATTTGTTTTAGAATTTTGTTTATCATAATAATATAAATTAATTTATTTAATTATTGAAAATAATTAATCAGCCTGAAAATAATTATCAGCCAGAATCAAGATTTCAAATTCATGATTCAGAGATTTCAATTTTGATTTATTTTATTTTATTTCTGACATTAACTATTCAATTTAAAATCATAACTACAACACTTGACTAAAGTAACACTATTTTCTTTATTAACCATCTAGTTAACGAAAGTTCACAACAGTTAATCATATGCGCCATCATGCGGCCTGATAATTTTTTTCTCTTAACTATTATCATTAGCATATTGTCTATGTGTCTAATTGCAACGTTTGTAAATATTTTATTCAATATAGTGATTCTGCAATTTAATGGGATAGTTGACCCAAAAATGATTTCTCACCCGCATACCATTTCAAACCCATAAGACCTTCGTTCATCTTCGGAACACAAATTAAGATATTTTTGATAGCTAAGTATCAGAGCAAAGTCTGACATGGAAGAAAATAAATTGTTGAAGTCATTATTTTTGTTTTCTTTGCGCACAAAAAGTATTCTTGTAGCTTCATAAAATTAAGGTTGAACCACTGATGTCACATGGACTGTTTTAACAATGTTCTTACTACCTTTTTGGGCCTTGAACGTGTCAGTTGCATTGCTGTCAATGGAGGGTCAGAATTACGAAGATGAAAGAAGGTCTTGCGGGTTTGAAACGACATTAGGGTAATTAATGAAAGAATTTGTTCTTTTTTGGGGGGTGAATTTCCCTTTAAAAAAAATTGCAAAACATTATATTCCAATCAATAAAACAGGAAAAATCGCCAGCCCTAATATAAGTTATACAATTTATCCATCATTATATTCAATATAACAAATATGGTAGAGAACAACAAATAGTTGCAGGGAAGATCTGAAATGTGAAAATACACCTAGTAAAGACACTTCAAATGTATGCTTGCAGAAAAGAGCCTTCAAAACCTTTGTCAAGAGGCCCACAATAATATTGGGGACACAAAAAAAAAAAAGGCCAGAGATAAATTAACCAAGAATGTCCATGAGACTTTTCCATTTTACTTTGGCTGGAGCATTGCACCAGTGATTTATGAGATGTCCTCGGTTCAATACGGGCAGAACCCTATAATACAGCAAGGTCTTAAAATGTGCTTCTCTCCAGCTTGCTCTTTTTCGCTCTCTCTCTCCGTCTCTGTTTTACATCGCTACAGGCCCTGCATACTTTTAACCTTCTGTTCATCTCCAGATGGCCACTCAGTGCCGGAGATATCCAGAAGCGTGGCCTCTTACTGCGGGTCAGCCTCACTCGCTCTGGCAATAGAGCTCCAGCTTTAAATAACCTGTAGCCGCAAAAATCATCTAGCTGGACTAGTGCAGACAGAGGTGTAGCTTTTGTGAATATTCCTATTGGCTGGTTTTATGGGAAGAGGTTTGTGCCTTTCTTTCCAGCGTTTTCTTTAAGAGCGATAGGCTTTGAAAGATTGAGATGATAATGCCGGGGGATATAAATGGGAGCATTGAGAAATCTCATTTAAAAAGCAAGGGGAAGCGCAGCCTTGTAAACAAAATTCTATTTCACATTGTTAAAAGGTAATTTGTCTCCTTCGTGGCAGGCAGGGCCTTCATAAATAAAACAGTGAGTCTTTCAGGTGCTACCCTCGTCTTCCATTCCTTCTCTTACCTAAACTTTTTGTTTTGCTTTTTCTTTTATCGTCTCTGCACGCAGAGCGACGGTGAGGGGATGAGAAAAGGGACGGCAACATGAGACGGGCTGAACGGGTTTAAAGACTTCCAGGCAAGATTTAAAGTAGAAACTTTTAACCCGATGGCACAACTATCTGTTTGTGAAACCTGTTGGAGAGAGTGTGTTATTCTGTCCGTGTCGCAGAGGGACTGCGCTCCTGGAATGTGCTCAGGGTTAATGTGTGTATCCAGAGGAAAGTACAAATGCGCTGAATTAAAATTTTGCATGCTGCTCTCAGTACCTGAGGTGGCTTTTCTTGGTAATTTACATCGGTAGTTATTAAAGTAAAATCCAAATTACAAGGTCAGTGCATGTACGGGAACCTCATAATTAAAGAAACAGTTGAGAAGACACACATACCATCAGCACAGAGATATTAAATATTATACTAGGGTCTATGACAAATAAAAGTGTTGGATAAGCGGGAAAAAAATAAAAATAAAATAAAATACATAAATAAATAAATATTATATAGAATAGAATAGAATATATTATAATATAATATATATATTTTCATTCATGACACGTGTGTTTAGCACTATATACATAATAAAATTATATATATTTATATATATATATATATATTATATATATATACACTAGTCAACATTTACATTTAGTCATTTAGCAGACGCTTTTATCCAAAGCGACTTACAAATGAGGACAATGGAAGCAATCAAAATCAACAAAAGAGCAATGATATGCAAGTGCTATAACAAGTCTCAGTTAGCTTAACGCAGTATACGTAGCAAGTTGTTTTTTTTTTTACTATTAATAAATAAAAAAGAAAACAGACAGAACAGAAAAAAGAATAGAGCAAGCTAGTGTTAGAGGCCTTTTTTGCTTTTGTTAATTGTATAATAAATAAAAAGAAAACAAATAGATAGAATACAAAAAGATTAGAAAAGAGAGTGCAACATTTGAAGTGGATCAAAACCAGTGCCGATCCTAGACTTCTGGGGGCCCTACGCAAAACTGTGTCACCGGCGGGGGGGGTGGGAGGGTTGTTTCGGATGAAACGCATTTGTCCGTGTTTCACTCTGTCCCGAATCGCGCTCACAGAAAGCGCTCGAGAAACAGTATCTCTTCCACGGCTCATAATGCTTTCAACTTTCAACTGTTTTTTTTTGTCTCGAGCAAGAGACCGTACGACATTCACGTTACATGATTTGACAGATTTTTACGTAGAGAGGGTGACAGAGCACCGCATTAAATAAATGATTCATGGTTTCATAACCACTGGCCATAATTCAATTAAACGAAACTAAAATTAAGGGGCTACGCAGCTTGCGTATTCTGCGGGAGGATCGGCTCTGATCAAAAAAAAAACTTTCATCAAAGTTGTCCTAAAACCTAAAACAAAATGCGTTCTTGTCTTAGGACAACTTTGATGATTGTTTTTATTTTTGATCCACTTCAAATATTGACTAATTTATATATACTGTATATATATACAGTATATGTGTGTGTGTATGTGTGTGTGTGTGTGTGTGTGTGTGTGTGGTGTGTGTGTATATATATATATATATGTGTGTGTGTGTGTGTGTGTGTGTGTGTGTGTGTGTGTATATACTGTGTGTGTGCGTGCGTGCGTGCGTATGTATGTATGTATGTATGTATGTATGTATGTATGTATGTATGTATGTATGTATGTATGTATGATGTATGTATGTATGTATGTATGTATATATATAGATAGATTAGATAGATAGATAGATAGATAGATAGATAGATAGATAGATAGATAGATGTGTGTGTCAAAAATAACAAGGACGCAACTTCCCGCAATACAAAGTCAATGGAGAGGGTCGGATTTTGTTAATTAAATTCATTAATTAATTGGTTGTGTTAATTAAAATTCAGAAAAACTTTATATGAAAAAAAATACAGTGCACATGATGACAATTTGGCTTGCAAAAGCTTTTAAATATTAATATTTTAACAAAAATTCTAGGACAAAAAAAAACAATTGCATAAAAATATTCATTATTATTATTATTATTGTTATTATTAAAATGTCCGAGGTGTTAAAAAAAATTGTGTCATGATGTTGGCCCTTTAAAATAGTGAAAATAATTCCTAGACTTTAACTAACACTCTTATGAAATGTTATTGCATGTAGAACTGCCTGTTTTACAAAAATATCAGCTCCCATCAGACACTGCATTTAAAATGTAGCTTCATCTGTAACAAGTTCCACAACACAACAGCAGTGATTTAACATCAGTAGAAGAATTCCTAAATATGGCAAAATAGGAACAGCACTATTTTGAACGAAGGAAGGCTAGTGGTGAGAACACAGAAATGTGAGCAGACTAAACCCTTCTGAAATCCATCAGAAGGAGCTGAAAGGAGTAGAGACGGCACATTGTTTAGAACCTCTCAACTCCCAGAGCGGGCTGAATCATTAAATACTTTGCACAAGGTTACCAAAAGGCCCCATGTATTTTACATGCCCTTCTGTACTGACATGGCAACCACTGTCTGTCTGCAGCGTGTTGATTTAAAGCACGGGAGTATAATGTTGCATCCACAGCTGAATCTATTCCATTCACCCACCCCCGAAACAGGGCTCTAAATCAAGCTAGGCTCTACATGCAAATTCAATTAGTGAGATTTATGTCACTACGTGCTGTTATGGGTGTAGTGACAAGAAGGGGATGTAAGACATCGCCGACCAACTTTCAAGCACAAATGATGGTTCTCTAAGCCACAAAGTTTTAGCTTACATTGTATATTTGTCCTCTATGGATGTAAATATCTTATGCATGTTAATACCAAAAACTAGCATTTGTTTAAAGAAGAACACCCCCAAAAAATAAATTCAATGTACTCACTTTGTTTATTCACTGGAACAGATTTGGAGAAATTTAGCATTACATAATTTCCTCACCAAGGATCCTCGTAGTGAATGAGGTGCCGTCAGAGAGTCCAAACAGCTGATAAAAACATCACAGAATCAATAAGTAATTCACATGACTCCGTCCAATCAAAAAAATTAATTAACCTCAATTATCCAAAGTGAAATGCTGAGAGGTTAGTAAGTTACCCTATGGCATGTGTCGAAAAGATTAATGGCTTTGCCAAAAAATAATAACACCAACAAACAACAAAATCCAAAATACCCCAAAACAAAACAGCACCACCAGATACTCA